>BCKE01000056.1:107215-217429 GCA_001600495.1 Pilasporangium apinafurcum
TGCAGCATTGGTGGATGCTACGCCAGTAGTGATAGCGACAAGCGCAGCGACAACGAAGGTAACGAACTTCATGGTGTTGTTGTGGCTTGTGAAGTTGGAAGCAAGTAGCGTTGTGTTGGTTTGGAGAGCAATGGTGGTCGGTGGATTGTTGTGAAAGTCTGTCGCTATCACTAGGGAGTTGTGATTGGGACGTTTCTAGACGAGAATGCATAGTGCGTTTCGTGGAAAATGGTTAATTATCGTTGATTATCGTTGATTTGGAAGCGATGATTGATGGTTGTTGTACTTGTGTGTGATTGACAGATGTCGAATGTCGAGTGTCGAATGTCGAACGTCRGATATCATGTCGCGTCTTGGATACCTGATGACATCAAGTTGATTGTTGTTTCTGTGTTGAATGACGATGAGGATGGCGTCCGTCGTGCATTTGGTCGAGTCTGTTTTCGTCCCATCCCATTGGAGTGGTGGAAGTAAGGCAGATGTGGTGATGGTGGTTCGTCTTGGTTGTTGGTTGTGGCGAGTTGGTGGTGAAGAATTGAATGTTTTGACGATGGATGAAGACGGTGGCAGTTCGAATACTAGACATTGATTACTCTAGACATTACCACATCTTTTTTATGCTTGTAAAAGGTATTCGCAGTAGGAAATACTACTGAGCACTTATCACATTTTTTTGGACGTAGATTCAATTCTTTGCGTCGTTTTTTATACTTGTCTTGATTTTTATTTCCATCACAATAACGCATATGATTGCTGATGGCAATACGATCATCAAGCTTCAGGCGGCAGTACTTGCATTTGTAGTTGGGTTTGGGAGCCATCTCTGTAATGGGTCTCCATTACATATCAGACCGAGCGGGTCTGAAAACGGGATAAACCCGAACGGGTTTGATAAAGTACGATTTCTTACTATGTGTAGGGCTGCGAACTTCTGCTAGGTGCGGTAGTTCATTGCTTACGATTATGTTCGAATTGGACACTCAAACATCGGTCATTCATTTCACTTTCTAGGTAGCTTTATTAAAACAATAATTCAGTTCCTAATTTCCCTCCAAGAGCAAATCTCTTTTGGTTTCTCTCTTTCCTTTCCTCACTGCACAACAGTGTAAGCCAGTAAAAGGGTTACTCTTTTACAGAATGCGTCTAGAAACATCCTACTTCTGACTCAACTACAACTTCAAGGTAAACTTCGGCCCTCAGAGTTTTGTAGAGCTAGAACATACGATAAAAAATAAGTGTTTTTTAGTGCCATAGGTTGCTAGGCGATAGCTAGGACTCCATTGGAGTCTCCAGCATTATTATCTAGGGTGAGATTTTCGTTGCGCTTGGTAATAACGATAAATACCTCAAATAACGCTTTGATCACCGGTATCTCCTCATATAACATGACCTCAAGTAATAGGTGCATTTAGACGTTTTTGTTAGTGTTGCTGAGGTTACCACTCTAAACCAGGCCTGTCGTCCTGAATTCAAGACTGCAACCTAATTTTTTGTCCTGAAAATGGTAAACGTAGCTCCTGGTAAACATCAGCAGCTCTCCAAGTTGAAATAGCGCTCTTTGGCACCAAGACAAATATGCCGCTCACGCAAAGTATTCATTTCCACATTTGCCTCAGCGGTCACACACAAGCCAATAATACCAGCATATCACTCCATTAATTCTCAAACAATGTCGGTCGATCTTAGCAGCCTGCGCAACGGGATCCCAAAGGAATTGCCACCTCATCCAGGTGCACATCCGGACCCAACAATCCCACGCGCTCCACGCCGTGCCTGTGACCTCACGAAGAATGAACTGGTACTGGCAGTGCAGAATGCGTTGCGCTACTTTCCTTCGGAGTTGCACGCACAATTGGCACCTGAATTCGCGCAAGAACTGAAAGAAGAGGGGCATATCTACATGCACCGCTACCGGCCAACTGCATATGAGATGAAAGCGTATCCGATTGAAGCGTACCCTACCAAGTGCAAGCAAGCTGCGGCAGTGATGCTCATGATTATGAACAACTTGGACCGCCGTGTCGCGCAGTTCCCGAATCACTTGGTCACGTACGGTGGCAACGGTAGTGTGTTTCAGAACTGGGCACAATATCACTTGGTGATGCAATATCTCTCACAAATGACCGAAGATCAGACGTTGGTCATGTACTCTGGCCATCCGATGGGTTTGTTCCCAAGCAAACCTGAAGCGCCGCGTGTGATCATTACGAATGGCATGATGATCCCCAACTACTCGACACGTGAAATGTACGACAAGGTCTACGCGATGGGCAACTCACAGTACGGACAGATGACCGCGGGCAGCTACTGCTATATCGGTCCGCAAGGAATTGTGCATGGTACGACCATCACGGTGCTTAATGCCTGCCGCAAATACTTGCAGAAGGAGAGCATGAGTGGTGTTGTGTACGTGTCTTCGGGTTTGGGTGGCATGAGTGGCGCTCAACCCAAGGCAGGTGTGATTTCTGGTGCTATCTCCATCACAGCTGAGATCGATGCGAATGCTGTGAAGAAGCGTCATGAACAAGGTTGGGTAGATGAAGTTGTGACCGATTTGGATGCCTGCATTGCCCGTATTCGGCGCGCCCGTGAAGAGAAGAAGGCTGTGAGTATTGCATATCATGGCAACATTGTGACGCTCTGGGAACGACTTGCTGATGAAGCAGAGAAGGGTGAGATGCTTGTGGAACTTGGATCCGATCAGACGTCGCTTCACAACCCATTCAACGGCGGGTACTACCCAGTACAACTCTCATTTGAAGAATCACAGCAGATGATGATCGACGACCCAGCAAAATTCCGATCGCTAGTGGAAGAAAGTCTGCGTCGTCACGTGGATGCAGTCAACCGTCTCACGTCCAAGGGTATGCGTTTCTGGGATTATGGCAACTCGTTCTTGCTTGAAGCCAAGCGTGCAGGTGCGAAGATTTTGCAGAACGCTAATGACGCTGCGAGTCCGTTCAAATATCCATCATATGTTCAAGATATCATGGGTGACATTTTCTCGCTCGGCTTTGGCCCCTTCCGTTGGGTTTGCTCTTCGGGGCTAGCGTCGGATTTGCGCAAAACGGATGAAATCGCTACGCGTGTGTTGAAGGAGTTACTCGTAGATGCACCTCCACGTGTGGCAGCACAATTGCGTGACAACTTGCGCTGGATCGAATCGGCCGAAGAGAATGAATTGGTTGTTGGCTCGCAGGCACGTATCTTGTACGCTGATCGCCAAGGGCGTCAAAAGATCGCCATGGCGTTCAATGATGCAATCTGCAAGGGAGAAATCACGCAGCCAGTCATCCTCAGTCGAGACCACCACGACGTGAGCGGTACCGACAGTCCGTTCCGTGAAACCTCGAACGTCTACGATGGCTCAGCATTCTGTGCCGACATGGCGATTCACAACGTCATCGGTGATGCAGCCCGTGGGGCCACATGGGTGGCAATTCACAACGGCGGCGGTGTTGGCTGGGGTGAAGTCATCAACGGTGGCTTTGGCATGGTGCTCGATGGCTCCAAGGCTGCAGGCGCCAAGGCATCTTCGATGCTCGGCTGGGATGTCAATAACGGCGTGGCGCGTCGTGCCTGGTCAAGAAATGACAACGCGCGGTTTGCCATTGAGCGCGAGATGGAAGTGGAACCACTGGTAAGCATTATATTGCTTTCAATTTATTTTGTTTGTTTAGTTGGTCTAACTGTGCATTGTTACCTGTTGTCTATAGCTGCGTGTGACGCTCCCGAATGTGTCGGACCCGGAAAGTATCCGCAACGTCGTGGGCAAGTACTTTTCATAAGAAAAAAACTTTTTGCAACGAGAAGAGTAGTAATATTGTTCAGTAAATCATTGCTGTACGACTGTATAGAAGAGAGATTTTAATAAAGCATTGTTGTTGATGTTTCGATGCTGATGGATCATCACATTGGCATAGTAGCGCATTTCGAGTGGGAGGCTGCTGATGCCATTGTGTATTTCCTTGCTTGAAATTTTGATGCTTTCATTGCTTCCCCAGATTCGGTTTCCTGGGGGAAACAATTCTATCTGTTGCTTCAAGACCAGAGGAATCTCTACAGCAGTCACTTTGAACCACAGTACGTTGATGATGCTTGTCATATTGGAACATGGGTTGAAAATCCATCCATTAAACATCAGTAAAATCATTGCAAATCTTTATTATCTACCAATAAGATAATTTACATTTTCTAGATATATTTTTTATTGGTTAAAAATCATAAAAGCCCAAATCCTATCCATAATAGTGTCACTTGCTTAGTGATCCGTGAGTGATTGTCTCATGGCCGCCCATCAAGCGAAGAGCTCATTATAGAACTGAACAACGAGAGGAAACACACGCACACGAGCCCAAGCCGAATCGATTGATCACGTTGGAAAGAAATGAGTCCATTAGACAGCAGCCCCAACACTTGGCGGAAGAAGATGGACGAGAAAGACCAGGCTGCGACGCTTGTCATCCTCTCCGTGAACGACGTTTACGATATGCACCCCAACCAGCATGGCCAAGGAGGTAAAAAAGAAATTGCTTCTTTATTTATTTACGAGTGTGTATGTGTATCATCCAACCGGTTTCTTAATCACATAGGAATTGCAGAGTTGGCGACGTTATTGGAGCGCGAAAAGGCCAAACTACCATCAGATGTAACGCTGTTGGTGACGCTGAATGGCGATTTCCTCTCCGGATCAGAGGTTGGTGAGCGCCATAAAGGGTAAGAACAAGCATTATCGATCTACTGCGAGTTAAAGCACACCGCAACTAAGCCTTCCTTTTTCATGTAATGTTTAGAGCGCATATGATTGAGTTGATGAACCATCTCGGGATCGAATACGTCGTGCTGGGCAATCACGAGTTTGATTTCGGGACACAAGTGCTGAAACAGCGCATGGCAGATTCAAAGTTCAAATGGTTTGGCTCCAATATCATTGAAAAAGCCACGGGTCAGATTCTCGAGCGTGTCATCGACACCGAGATCATCGAGCTTAGTGACGGACTGAAACTAGGTGTGTTTGGCGTCTGCACGCAGGAAACTCCACAACTGTCGTACCCTGGTGACGACGTTATTTTTGAAAATGTTTTCTCCACTTCCAAACGGTGTGTGGATATGCTGCGCGCGCAAGGAGCAGATTTCATTTTGGCGTTGACTCATTTGAGCATTGCTCACGACAAGTTGTTGGCACGGAAAGTGCGCGGCATTGATGTCATCTTGGGTGGGCACGATCACGAACCCTTCACATTGTATGAAGGTAAGACATTCATCCACAAATCCGGGCAGAACGCGTTTTGGCTGGCGAAATTAGAATTCCACATGTCAAAATCCCACAAATACCCAGAACGACCGCTAGCTGTGGCACCACAATGGAGTATGATCACAAATCAAAACATCCCCCCACAGCCCGAGTGCCAACAAATTGTTCTTAAGTACATGCAATCGATGGAAACTGAGGAAAAAGTGAGGGAAAATGCGCGTGTGCTAGCGACACTGGCGATGCCACTGAATACCAAGACGTCGTTACTTCGTTGCGGCGAAAGTAACATGGGCAATTTGGTCGCAGATGCGCTTCGTAGTGAACTCGTGACAGATTTTGGACTGATCAACGGTGGCTTTATTCGAGGTGATAAGACCTACGCAGCTAAGACGAGCGTGACGGTCGGCATACTAAACCAGGAGATGCCGTTCCCTCGTCCCGCAGTGATCATCAAAATTCTTGCGCGTGATTTCCGAGACGCTATTATTCAGCATTTGTCCAAGTATCCACAACAATCTGGGTCTCATCCTCACGTCTCGGGTGTACGGTTGACGTACGACAAGCAGAATGATCAAGCTGAACCTAGGATTACAGAGTTTAAGGACGAGCACGGTAATGACATTGACTTGGATGCTCATGTGCTTGTGGCAACGTCCAAATTTATCAGTGGCGGCGGTGATGGATGTACTGCATGGTTGCGTGGCGAAGTCGTTCGTGAAGCTGAAAAAGTTCCCGTGTTAGTCGCGGAGTTTATGATGAAGAAACGCTTGATTGCATATGCAGAGAAGGAAGAACGAATCAAGATTATAGACTAACCAAGACTAGCCCAGCAGGAATGAAACAAATAGACAAGCATTTTACTTTTTCTTTCTGTGCAGGATGGTTTACGTCTATGCAAGCTGATGCCTCAACACTCTGGATGTACTGGTAACTTTAGCTCTCTCATTTCCCCTTCCACAGCTCAGATGTTCAGCCACGATGTCAAAGATCTATCAGAAGAATGATGTATATGCTTTCCATTCTGGAGTTTTGCGAAATTTCGATACTCGATCACGCAAAAGAATGATCAACTACGATTCGGATTGAAAGCTGCGCAGTGGTGATGCAATTGTACGAGCAAAAAAAGTACTCTGGTGTTCTTAAGAATCGATCCATGATTTTAAATATGCTGAAACAAATGGTTTATGAAAACTTTGGATCAAAAACATGCCGACAAGATGTTGTGTGTCCTAGAGCTACATCACTTGAATTCATTGAAGTTTACACTGGAACTGACTTTGGTGATGAGGGTGGGACACACCATTCTACGTCCAACGTATAAGTTTGCTATTTAGATTGATCCCATTGACGTTCTGTGCTCCAAGGTCAACAACCAAGAGGAAGAGTTGGCGAGTTCTGCCAATTGGTTGCAGCAAAAGAGTCTAGAGCACTATTATACGATCTTTAGTCAAACATAACGTATCATCTATTATTATTACCCAATAGTGACAGTGTATAGAGGAACTCATGGCTACACGCACGACAAGCGAAACATTTCACCACTGCGACTGGTCTAGAAGAACAGTCCAAATGTAATTATCAACAATCTAGACTATAGATATTGCACTCCAATCTTATAACGCTACTAATTTCCCTTTCCTCGATTTTTCTTTATCTTAATAGACGACAGCACGCATGTCCTGTACGGCTGGAAGGTCATACATGTCCTTGCCAGCTTCGACACTGAGCTGGATGCCCTCCCGCCCATATTCCCGCATCCCTCGTTCGAAAGAGGCGATAGCGTCCACGCCAACACCCATCTCGCGAAAGTACTTGCAAAGCATGCGGGCGTCATGCAATGCAGTGTTGCAACCAATACCAGCAGGTGCCATCGTGTGAACTGCATCACCAATGAGTGTGACTACAGACGGCTGCCAGATCTTCAAGTCTGGAGACATGGTCGAGATGCGAAGAAATGAACTCCATTCAGGGGCTTGCTGCCGAAAAATCTCGCGGATCATTGGAGACCAGTGCATGGTCATATCACAAGACAGTTGTGCGACCTCTGAAGGGCTCATTGAAAAGAGATCGTGAACTGTTGTATGGTCATTGATATGAAAATGTTCCGCACGCGCAAGTAGAACCCAACAGATATAGTTCTGGAGGTCTGGGAGCTCGCTGCTGTTGTTATCCTTGCATAGCTGCTCTGTGTATTCCGAAAGATTGGCCTGCATCGTGCAGCAAGGCTCCATGACCAGCGACATCATCGGGTTCTGACTTACAACCATCGTGGTGTTGTCAGTCGTAAAGTACGACTCGATCTCAGGCGTCAATGGTGTTTTCCCGTAAATCGCCCCACTATCTGTGTCTAATAGCTTTGCAGCGCGTGGGATATACTGTCGACGTACACGTGAGGTAGTCCCATCGGCACCGACAAGGATGCTGCCCTCGACCGTTCGTCCGTTCTCAAACATAACTTCTACACGTCCGTTGGGGAGAATCTCGTACTTTTTGAATGCCATGCCGTACTGAATCTCGTACTCATTCAGATCCGTCAGCAATAAGCTCCTCAGAATAGCTCTGTCGACACTAAACATGTGGTTCGTTGTCGAAGATCTTTGCGTAAAACTGGCATTCGAAGGAGCTACTCCGCCTGTTTCCGCGTCCAAGCACTGAAATCCCGGCTGGAAACAGCCAGTAGATCGTAGAAAGACTTCAAAGTTCTCTTGCGTGAGGTTTGCTTTCAATGCTTCGTATCCGGAGCTATTGATGCGTAAGCGATACCCTTGCGTTCGATAGTTTGGTGAGGGATCACGCTCAAAGATTGTAAACGGGATGCTCTGCTTCTTCAGTCCTTGTGCAAGACATAACCCACCAATGCCCCCACCAATAATGAGCACATGAATGCGATAGTCCACTTTGCAGTACGGGCTGTATCCAACACTATCACTATTTCTGCTTAGACTGCCTCGTGTCTGCTTGGCATGCTCCTCATAACCACTGAATTTGGCTTTAATCCAGCGGATCATCTTCCTGCGCTTTGATTCGTCGTGGGCATTCGCTTCTCGTGTTTGTCGCTGTTCATAATGCGTTGACTGGGTCGTATGCGTTTGCTTGTTGCGGCCCATCGTGACAACAGGAGAGTACACTACCAATAGATTCAACTGTGATGTGGAAGGCTAATTACTAAGTGAAGTAAATCGAAATGGAATCAATGTGAAGTGCGTCGGAGCGATTTTGGCAACTTAATGGAGTGCTGTGTGCGTGATTTTTGTATCACCGATTATATGGAAAGAAAATAGCGTGCACTTGCTGTCGTCATGACTCAGAAAAGCAGATCCGAAAGGAGTTTTCCATTTCGTGTCTTTGGTGCCGACAATTCTCAAAGCGAAACGAATATTGTTGTTCTGGCTTGAAGTGTTTCCAGGGGAGACTAGCGACTTTATCCTTTCGAGTCGTTACCAGTCTAGCCTCACAACAAACAGCTGAGGTGCACGAGACAAGCAACAAGTCGGCTGTTACGTGTGAGAGTAGGAACTTCTCGAACGAGATTAACAGACACTGCATTCATTAATTGAAGAAGTACAAATCAGCTTTATAATGAAACGGAAACCCTTTGCATCCTCCCGAATGTTTCCCAGAACAGTCACGCTCACATCCTTCAATTATGGAACACTGCAAGCAAAGCGTAAGGAACGAAAGCGATACTTTCCTTATTTTCCTGTCGCAAAGACAATGTGCATCATACAGTTCCATGCTAAACTGATGAAAGGGAAGAAAAAGCATTGTGTGAATTGAGCAATATTCAGCGCCAGAACTGAGTATCTATTAGATCTATCACTTATTTATACAGGTTTCATTAATATTGAAAAATCATAAATTTTATTCAAACTAAGATGCATATTAACAAGGTAATGAATTTATAGAGGTTATAGAGGTGACCAGCATGCTTCGGCTGCTAGATGCTGCACCTCCAGGTACATTATAAATGTCAGGCCAGCGTTTGCGAGAAATCTTACTGATAGACGTCCTGTGGAAAAGTTTTCTACGCTTCTTGGATTTTTTTTTGCATATAAACTATGTGACAACGGCGCGGTTTCACAATGCCTTCATGTCTTCAAATGCCGGTTGGTTAAACATTTTCTTTCCAGCCCCACCACTCATCACAATACTGCGGCTTGCATACTCACGCATATCTTGTTCGTATAAAGTAATTGCCTCTAGTCCAACGCCCTTTTCACGAAAGTACTTGACCAAGAGTCCTGCATCTTTTAATGCTGTGTTGGCGCCGATGCCTGCAGGTGTCATGGCATGAATAGCATCTCCCAACAACGTCACCTGCGCTGTGGATTTCCATGCGTGGATGCCTGGAGACATCGTCGACACAGTTGTGTAGGCGCAGGTGCTCCGATTTTTGAACAATTCACGGATGCGTGCATCCCATCCTTCCGTGGCTCGTAGACTCAAATCCTTTGGATCGACAAGATATAAATCTTCTTTTTCGTGTTGCTGAAAGCATTTTGTGCGGGCGATGATCACCCAATATACATAGTCATGTACGCTTGGCAGGTGGGGCGCCAGAGAATTCGGGTCACCTTTCTCAAAGCGCATGGGCTCCAGAAAGAGCGAGGTAGTTTGGCTGTTATTGGTAATTAGTGTAGTCTTCTCCAGCATCCCGGGAGGGACAGTCGTCTCAAGTTCCTCTGTAAGTGGAGTCTTGCCGTAGATAGCTCGACCGTCTGTATCGAGCAGTTGCGTAGCATTGGGGATATATTGGTTTCGCACACGCGAATACGTACCATCGGCCCCAATGAGCACACTACCCACAAATGTCTCACCATTCTTGAATGTTGCTTGCACTTGCCCACTGGGGAGAAGTTGGTATTCTTGAAACTCCATACCGAAACGCAACTCGTTGTCTGTCAAACCGGTCATGAGCACCGATCGAAGCACATGTCGATCAGCCGAAAACACATTATCAGGGTTACCTCGGTCAGATTGCCGATCACCAGCACCACCAGGAGCCGACGGCGGTGTAGGTGCCTGCTTTTGCACCAGCTCACCCGTTTCAGCATCGAGAAACGTGAAACCCTGCTTGAATGTAGCCGTGGATTGCCGAAACAAATCGAGTAGTGATGGCGGGAGGTTGGCAACCAATGCATCGTATCCATCATTGTTAATGCGCAAGCGAAAGCCCTGCGTGCGATGGTTGGGTGAAGGATCGCGTTCAAAAACCGTGAAGGGGATGTTGTAGCGTTTGAGTCCTTGGGCGAGACAGAGCGCGCCGAGACCACCACCGATGATGAGTGCGTGAGTGTTATTAGCGACCATGTTGATCTTGTGCTTGGTAAAGAGGGTGCGAGTGGATGGGAGTTGAATTGACTTGGTTGTTGGTTGGTAAATTGGAAAGTAATTTGCGAGCAATATCTGGCAAACACGTCGTTTGGAGCAAAGATTGGAGATGAGGAATGTTGGTGCAGTAATTAACTTAAAACAGTGTATTTAGGGACAGTATTACATTTTATACCAAAATATTTTAGAAAAAGTACTGATTTTATATTTTATTCACATTTTTATATAGAACAAGAATGTTGATACATTTTAAAACTGGAATAAACATCTATGACAAGATGTATCCATGATGATGACTGGCTTTGCATGCGAAGGACAGTGATGATTTCTGCCGTCTACAGGGTTTCTCCTAGAATACCGGAGAGGATTTCGAATGGAAACCACGCATAGAAATATAACGTAAATCTTTTTCAATAGCTTTCGTATTTACATGACATTGAGGTTCTGCTTAATCAGCCGCACTAGCTGAAATATCCTGGAATGAATGCATGTTACAGTCATGTTGATAGAGGATATCGTCCATACCATGGCACCCGTTTGTATCAGTTGTAATACTGTGTTACAGGATGCTTACATATTGAGTAAACACTTTCGACAGATGGATGCGGGAATGGATGTCATTGCCAATTACAGGGGGAGGAGACACATGGGGGAGTATGGTCTCAAAGGAATCGAAGTGAGTGTAGAAGTGGGAGCGAGTATATACGAACTACCACCTACACAAGTCATGCATATCGTTACCTACTACCAAATTATCAGGCTACAAACTCGACACAGGAAAGAGTGAGGAGTGGTTTCTATTTCACTAGCTCCACTTTCAGAAGCACTATACCAAGCTTGTCAAATTTCATTTCATTAGTCGCACATAACACAGTCATTCCGATTGGTATCCATTGGCTAAAATAGCATTCACTTTTGATGGGACCCTGAGTGTTGGTCGAACCGTTTGCTTGGCTACACTCACATGAAAGTTTGTAGTCAGTTGATGAATTCACAGGCAGTGATGACAACGACCAAGGTGGTGTTTCTTACGGTGAACGACGTCTACAATGTGTTTCCCGACGACGAAGGTAGAGGAGGTGGGTAACTGCTTGGATTAGGCAAAGATCCCCCTCGTGTACTTTCCTTACTGTGGTATACTGTCAGGTATCGCGGAGCTGGCCACGCTACTGAAACAAGTGAAGCAAACGATACCTGCAGACACTAAAGTAATTGTAACGATCAATGGCGATTTCCTGTGGAGAACGGAACTGGATCGAAAAGATAAAGGGTAAACAAGCACAATATTCATTTTTTCATTGAGATGACTCGAGTCTCACAATGTCAAGTGGATGATCTTGATATCATTATGGATAGTGCCCACATGATCAATATGTGGAATGAACTGGAAATCGACTACGCTGTCGTCGGAAACCATGAATTTGACCACGGAGCGTCGACTTTATGTGAATTACTTCGTACCACCAAATTCACTATATTTGGGTCGAATGTGCGGCAACGAAAGACTGGAGAGCTTCTTCCTGATCTCATGGATATGACCTTAGTTCAACTCACTGATGGTGTAGTACTGGGTATGTTTGGTGTGTGTACGACAGCCACTGGTAACGAGCCTTTCGCTGGAGAAGATGTAGTTTTTGAAGACGAAATCGCTCATGCTCGCCGGTGCGTGGATTCGCTCAAGTCTCGTGGTGCGTCTGTGATCATCGCGCTTACACATGTCAGAAATAAACTAGATAGAGCCATTGCTCGCTACGTTCCTGGGATCAATCTGATTCTAGGTGGACACGACCATGAACCAATCACGGTCTTCCAGGGAAATACGCTGATCCATAAATCTGGCATGGAAGCATACTGGTTGGGCAGAATTGAACTGCACGTAAAAAAACAAGCACAAAAAGTTGCTCAGCTACACAACAATGCAGCTAACATTTCTACAACATATACATGGTTAATGTATGCGAATCGAGGATATCTCCCCAACAAGCGAGTTTATCAAATCGCGAAGGAGTACACGGATCATGTTGCGCAAGTGGAAGAAGAAATTAACGGTCCAATTCGTGTGTTAACGGTATCGACAACCGTCCTCGATGGTACTCGCATCACATGTCGGAGCGCAGAGAGCAACCTCGGAAACCTTGTCGCTGATGCATTACGTATTGAATTGAATGGTGATGCGGCAGTGTTGAATGGCGGATTTATCAAAGGAGAAAGGCTTCACAATCCAGGTCTGAAGCTGACTGACCGATGGCTTGAACAGAATTTACCCTTCCCCAATACTGCTGTCGTCGTTCGGATTAAGATACGAGACTTTTGCGACTTCTTTCTGTCTCTATTAGAACGATATCCTCTCCCAAATGCATGTCATCCGCAAATCGCTGGTATTTATGTCACTTACGATATTAAGAAACCCGAGACGCCACAATTGAAGATTTTTCGAGATGCTGAACGCTTGCAGGAGTTTCCGATGGATAGCACCATAAGAGTCGCGACACTCGATTTCGTCTTGGACGAGATGCAGGGTTGTGAATTCCTTCAGCGTGGCGTTGTCGAAATTAACTCGGGGGTCGTTATTCGCGACATTGTGGCTTCGTTTCTGCAAAAGAAAGCCGAAATCGCTTACCCACTCTGCGAAAATCGCTTGATAATCCAGGAATGACAACCAGTCAAAAGTTCATCCCACTAGCACTTAACATTCAATAACTCACTAGTACTTACATTTAAGTCAAAAGCCGACTTGAGATCAAAGGATATGAAAAACGAATTGGACTCTTTCATCGTTGGCATATTTGTTGGAGCTCATATAAGCCTGTTATTCCATTGTCATGAGGTCGTCTAATGCGACTAAACTCTTAGCAGCCTCGTCACAAATAGTTGTCTCACACTGTAAGCCAAGTTTACTCGCTGCTTGATCAACGTTGGGCATCCCCCATCCGTAAATATTATTTGGGTATTGCTTGTACGTCGTATTGCCACAGGTACTGGGAACTAGAAACGGCTTCGACAAATCTTTCACTGTGGTATCTTCCAAGGCTTTCAGCACTTTCTTCATCGATGGTACACGTGTACGATCAATACTTAACATGAGAGCAATGGCGCCAGCTACATGCGGAGTAGCCATCGACGTGCCTGTGAGTCTTGTGTATGAGCTGTCTTTTGTACTTAATGCTGATCGAATACCGACACCAGGCGCAACAAAATCTGGCTTAATAATCGACGACTTCTGAACGTTTAATGTATCCAGGGCAGATTGCTGTAGATGATCCGTATAGTATTCGTCAGTGAAACTTGGACCTTTTCCACTAGCTCCCCACAGCGTGCTACCGCCTATTAACGCTCCAACAGCGATAGTGTCCGCTGTACTTCCAGGGTAATACACACTGCCACAGAGAAATCCGTTGGTATTACCACTAGCAAAAACTGGGTACACACCAGCAGCTCGCCACGTGCGAATAACATTGGTCATCCACGTCCATAATGGATAATCTGCAGAGGTACGATCCACTCCAAACGAATTCGTGACCACATCAGCACCCAACGAACAATTCACATCTGATCCATCAGTTTTTGTAGGACAGATCACCCACTGAGCAGCTAAGAGGAAATCGCTTTTGTTGGCAGCGCCCCAGATATCAAATGCGCGCGCTGTGATCCACGTCGCATCTGGTGCCATGCCGATTCCACTCCTGCCTACAGCTGTGCCCATGGTGTGCGTGCCATGCCCGACAAGATCTGCCGTGTCAGGTGTTTCCTTTGAAATATCTGTGCTTGGTGTGAACCAAAACGAATAGTCAAAGTTTACTTGTCCATCTTTGCTGTGTTTTTTACCTGCACAAATCAAAAGAGTCGACGCATTAGCAATTTCTAATCTATAGTTTTGTCAGTAATAATTATGATAGAGGCATACTACTCACCACGAAACGTTTCATTGAGCGCTTCATGAGTATAGCGCACGCCAGAATCGATATTCGCCACGACAATTCCTTTTCCTGTTACATTTCGCGCCCATAATGAGGGTGCATGCAGCAACTGAATGTTCTTCTGTGCATTCTCTACATTTTGGTTCTGTTCTTCACTGTTCTCTGCAGTTTCATACCCAACCAGTTGCACCGCAGCATGGTCATATTCCACATCAACGACACCAGGGAACCAACGCAACTGATGCGCAAAGAATGATAGGTGATCTTTCGCTAAAGTCGCGTTTTCCGAATTTGATCGCTGTGTTAGACGGACAACTAACGTGTTTTGAATCCATAGCGGCTGAATCTGAACCAATTCGCCATCTTCATGGATAGAAGACTCGATAAATCGCCCTACACTTTCCTGTACATCTTTCATATGTCTCGATAAATGTTCCTTCGCTCGTTCACGGCGCTGTTTTCGTTTCTCTTGTGTTAGAAAGTCAGAAAAATATTGGTCGTGTGTAAAATCGTGGTGTTTAAAGTCGACAAACGTTGGATGGAGATGCACCAGCACCACTTCGGTACTCTCAGTCGTTTCCACAAGCATTAATCCCACACATATCAGCACCAGTACTATCTGTACGCAAGACATGAGCGACTTCCACCGCATTCTCGTGCTATCGCTCTTCATTTTCTTGGCGTGTGATCTGATTTCATGATATAGGGAGATGGGAGTTGAAGCTGGTCCTAGTTAACGTGAACTCAAACCTTAAATTAGACTAAACGAGGATCAGATGCCCGGTATCTTTTTTGGATACAAAATGGAGAGAAGGGACACACTGAGGATCGCAATCCCACTCATGTTACCTTTGCAATTTTTTTGGAACCCACATCTCACATCGATATTAATTTAAACCGTTTATTTATTCTAATATTTTTTAACATTTAATATCAAATAAATCTTTGCTTGTCCAAATGGATCTTGCTGAATAAAAGTACTACTAAAATATAGAGGTTATACAAAGTAAGTGTTGGTCAATATGATCCTAATTGGTCGAGTGATGGTCAATGGTGGCATATTTCGCTGGGACATCTGCATCGCGAGATCGTTTCATTGGTGTCTTGGTTTATTGCTTTTTTCGAATGGATGGTTTATAAAAGTGCCCTTTAATTCACCAATCATTCTCGATTAAGTGCGCATTCTTCGCATTGGATAGGGGTATCCAATCCATCAACCCCATTTTGCGCTCCAATATTTGATTTTTTTATAATCAATATTGCAATTCACATCGCCATTGAAGTTCATTTAGTAACCTATCTTCTTTTCAAGAATGGATATGAGTCAATGACAGTGCATGCCCGAGGAGATTAAGTGTACGGGAAGTCAAAGTGATCGTCCAGAAAGTGTGATACGATTGTATCGGTGCAAAAGCGAGGCAAACATCACACTAAACAGCATCTTTCTCAAAAATGAACATTTATTTATCGAGTCCAGGTGTCGGATATGCCTACTCCGCAGCTGTCTAGTCTTAACTGACTTTTTTTGCTGGTTGAGTCGGACCAAAACAAAAACAAAAAAACAAAAGGTCCTTCCTGGGGTACTTTCATATCTCACATGATCTCTTCGAGACTATCAATTTCTACAATATCATATTATGCAACCTCCATATAAAAGAGTAACCGTAACCCCTCTCCTCGAGTTATGCTGCGCTTGTTATTGGTGTGGTGGACTGAACCGAGTTACAGTTGGAAAGAAAGAAGCGCAAGAAAGGAAGAAGCAGTGTGAAGAGCTCGCAGGAGGGAGAGAGGACTTCGATATTCGAAGCATTGAGTTACTACTCCACGTTAGCAAAACACAACGCGCTAGGAGAGAGCCAAGCAAACCTGCCTGTGTTACCAACAGCAAAAAAAGCGTTTGTCTCTGTGTGGGCGGCTGGCGTGCGATTCTGGAAACGAACTGGTCATCATAAAACGCCGGTGCCGTCCGTTCACCATTTGACCAGCCAGAGGTAGCGCACCGGCAATAAATAGTAGGAGAATGGTGTATCTATCGACAATTGAGAACCAACAATGCGTGAGTTGGCGGCTACTTCCTCTGATACTTCTCGAAGGCGTCTTGGCGCTCGTGATTCTTTGGCGCACAATGCACCAGATCTGGTGGAAATCACATCCACGTCGAGTGTTCTTTCATGCGGTAAGTTCAGTAACATTCAATTAAAGATCGTTCTCGTGTGGGATAGGATATCAGAGCAACTAACATGACCAATTATTATGTATGTAGGTACTGTTAGCGTCGTGCATCTTGCGGTCGATTTTCTGGTTTGGCTTTTGTAACGTCAACTTGTTTCCTGTCGGCGCAGCATTCATGTGGTGGTCCAATTCGCTTTTATTGCTGTGTATCGCATCGATCATCTTCCAGTGGTCAACGGCAGTGTCTGCAGGACGTGTTACTGCCCAAGAAATGCAGCAATCAAAGCGATTTTCGATTTTACATCCACTGGTATTTCTTCATTCCGTGCATCTCGTCTGCTCGGTCGGTGGTGCGATCGATTTGATGTCACGGCAGTATAATTCGACCGACGAACTACGACAGTATCCTTCACAATCATCAGGGTTCTTACTGAGCTACCATCTTGTCAACATGGCAACAGTCGCTATTGATATGGTGATGGCATGTTACGTGGCTGTACAACTCCGCGAACGGCTCTTATCAGCGGCCATGTCAGACGAAATGAAGAAAAAATCGGTCATTCAGATGACGACGCTCATTATGTGTTTGACGGCTTCTCTGGCGTTACAGCTCATCATGGATATTCCAGTCGTGATTTTGGGATCGAAATCGTCTTGGTCGATGCTTTCGTTCCAGGGCTTTGCTGTCTTAAAGTATTATGTACCTGGGCTATTTCTCAGTATCGCGTTCCTTTATATTATGAGAAGAGTTGAAGAACGAGATCCAGCTCGCCTGGTAATCATGCCGTCGCGGTCGTTGGTTGAGTTTGAAGAGTGTTCTTCTCCATGTGTTTGGTGTGAACATCATCGACGGTACAACGTGAACCAGAACAAATGGGATGTGACGTTTTTGGCTTCTTTTTCGCCCTGTACGGTTGATTCAAGTTTCCGGTCCGCTCACTCATCGGTACATGGCAATCTTTCGCAGGATTCGATTTCGTCTCGTGATAGTCCAGACGCACAGGATCAGCAACCACACCCGCCGCCATACCATCCGCCTCATCCACAACGATCGCATCATCATCATCATCATCATCGCCTTCAGAATCGCCATCAACAGCATCACTCTGAGGAGCGAAGAAGCGGACGATTGGTCATCGCGCCATATAGCTGAATATACAGGGGCTGGAAAGACGTACATGAATATCTATGATCAAGGACGATCGTGAAAGCGATGCTGAAGAAGAACGTGATAAAGAACGAAAACAGCATTCATACACGCTAGAGAGAAACACCCAAAAAGTGGAGGTATAATAACCAAAGAAAACCTGTGAAAAAGAAGGCCATTTAAGCAAAGCTTGAGGGTCAACAAAGTGAGCAAGAGAAGGAGGAAAACTGCGGCGCTTTGAGCTACAGATTATGCTTGGAAGTCAGATTTTAATAATTTATCGTTTGAAGGAAGCAATCGTTTATTTCCTGGATCTATGTATTGATGACAACGATTCACAGCAACCATCAGCATGGTCTTTGTATTTCTCCTTCGTCTACGTTCTTGGCGTTGATTGTGTCTTTGCAGTCATTGCTTGTGTTTTCCAGAGTCGGCCATCATTCTCTATGTTCCATTGTTGCGTCGTACTAGTGACTGTGGCAGTAAAATTCTTAAACAATCCTTGCTCTTCTTTCTCCTTGATCAACTGCGTCCGTGGACTCAAGAGGATAAATCCTGTATTTTCTTCGTTCTTCTCCTTTGTTTGCGTGTCCTCGGCTTGATCGTCGCTGAAATCAAGTTTCGCGAGATATTTTGATCGGCGACGAGGAGTGCTAGTACCCTTTTTCTCTCCATCGACAGTGTTGGCAGAATTACTATCTCCTTGAGATTGAAAATGACTTCGGCAGGCAATTTGTGGTCTGCTGAGGTTGTATTTCTTCAGTAAATCTTCGTGAGGCAACGGACTAGAACCATACAGAGCGTGCAGTGTCGAAGCATACCCATCATTCTTCTGAAAAAATATGCGTTGGTCATAATAAATGGCATCCAGCACGCGCTCAATTGCGATCTGTTCCTCCAAAAAATTAGTCATCGTACTAGCAAGTTCTGCTTCTCCACCTGGTAATTCATCTTGACTGCTAAAGAATACAAATCCCCATTTCTCCGGTCGGTGGATATCAATAACCCCCGTGGGTGCCCAGACAATATTGGCTTCCCGCGTGTCCGGTTTCTTGGTAAATTGTAGTTCCATCGTCTCTTTATTTAATACTGTATCCAGTTCATATTGCACGCGCGAGAAATTCATGCGCCACACGTCCCCTGGTTTGACAATCCGGTGCCGCAATTGATCGAATTGTGCTAGTTCTGTTAGCGCAAATTCTATCTCAACACACCATTTCGTGCAGGTCGAGAGCGGCGAGTTCGTGACTCCATCGACGTAAACTGCTGTGCGTAAATGTGCCAGGTTGTACGGATTTTCGATCGAGTAGCCGTCTTTGTAAGGCATGTAGAGTAACAGCTCCCAGATCGTATTGAGACAGTTGAGTTCCAGCTCACTATTAACATTCAAACAATTGATGGATTAGATTAAACCACCTCCAGGCTAAATGTATAGATAGAAATGAGCTCACTAGTAGTTGTGACGACTACCGTCGGGGTTGAGAAACACTTCAAAGTCGTTTTCATGATACATCGTACTGTTCTTTTTGAGGATTGTGCCCCAGATCTTGGTTTCCATGAGCTCCGCACCGATATAGAGATACGTATCGTCGTACATCATCTTCATGCGTGTCAGCGGATATGCAGTCGGAACTTTCTCGGCGCCTTCGATGTCTAGGAAAGCATCGGACCACGGCACATGGTCCCATTCGGCTTTGTCCAATCTAGTGAATGCCCCAAATTTTTCAGTGGGTTGTTTTGGTATACATGCTAAAAATCAGTACTTACCGTCCATCGATCATCATACGCGTGTGCGAGGAGTCTTTTCTGTTGCTCGGTTTACGGCGTAAACACACGTACACAGGTGGTCGTAGCGTGTCCATGTAGAGCCATTCTTCGTTGCGCTCTGGTGGTGGCGATGGTGTGGCCATTTTCTAGGATCTTTTTTGAATCAAAGGTAGTTGCTCATTTTCACTGAAACGATATTTGATTGAGAGTGGAAAGTTTTTTCATTCAATAAAATATACATTACAATATATTTTTAGTTACATAAATGGAATGATTACATTTTCCATAAGTATTCAGTTCTTGAAGTTGAATCCATGACTCAGCCTGGCCGAACGTAAATGGAAAAAAGCTCCAAGATGAGCGATTTCGCTTCTCTTTCTCCTTTAGCTCTGCGCTAGATGCGATCAATGTCCATCATTATGACTAATCCTGTTACATGACAAAGTGGAATTGCACAACCAAGAAGCAAATGGCAGCCGCTCCTCATCACGTAATGATACTGGGCTTGCTAGCAGTTTGGCTACTTGCATTCATGCCTCAATTTGCGTTAACGGCAGACATTTCGTGGGATCTACTGCTAAATCGGATTGTGTTTGGTCCCGTAGATCCTATTCCACGTGCATATGTACGCAATATTATCACTCGAACCAACCTTGGAGGAAGGGAAGGTAATGATCAGTCGCAATCACCAATAGTAACGGTCTTCAGTAACAGACTTGGGAAGAATTTGACTATCGCCCAGTCACATATGGTGCTTTCACCAGTCTACCAGGTTGATGTACTCAACAAGTTGGTGCAGCTCATCGATGCTGGGAGGGTAGCAGTCGCACAAAGCGACCGGGACAAAGTGGCGAAGGAGACGCACAACCAATATTTTCGTGAAGGTGTACTCTATGAACTCAGTAGCGACGATGAAAGCATTATGTTATCAGCAGGTGATGACGCGGATGTGGCGATCATACGGATTGGTAAAGTGGACGGACTTGGGTTTGGTTGGCGTTATCCACTCGAATTCTGGTCGAAACATGGTGATTCATTGGGGCTCAAGTGTCGTGTTAATCACGAGATCGGTCAATTTTACTACTGCTGACTCGAAAGAGAGAAACCGGAAGGCGAAACGAGTGAGATATCTTGGTAATTTTGTTCTCTTCCTTAGCCTATAGCCGCTTTTGCATGTGAGTGAGTCCAGGAACAAGCAAAACATGGATGTGATTAATTTCTATTTTGAGCGTTGACGTTGGATCGTTTCACATTTGCCCAAACTGGTTTTAAGCAATGGGTGTGAAAATGCCGTGATTGACGAGTGCTCATCACGCGATGGTCTACCATGATAAAGTCTCTGTTGTATCGACACCAACAACACCAACGACAAAAGCAGTCAAACCACCTACTCCATCACGAACTCGGATCTTGTCTAGCTCCACGAAAGAGACAGTCGATGATGACTCCATCAAGGTATTCATTAAATTGACACATAATATCTTCGTCCAGGCTCCAATATTCAGAGGCTCACTCTTTGAAACTTTACACTGTTTAGGCTTTGCGCAAAAAGAAATTTATAAGAATACCTCGGCTTAGTCCATTGGAAAATGACTCACAGTCTCCATTTCACCAATTTTCTCCTGTGGCTCCATCCCCAAGGGAGAAGAAGAAGCACTACCTCCACGATCAGCACCAACTTCACCAACAGCAGCGAGAAGATGATGCCTCTCCTTCTCAATCTCCTCAGCAATCTACAGACGGTGAAGTTGAGCGGTTGCGACAATATCAGGCAATTCTATCCTCAGAAGATTCTGTTGAAGAATGGATTCTTACATATGAAGCCGAGAAGCAGCAATTTGCGTCATTTGCGCTCTTAACTGAGATGAAACTCGATCAGATCCAGGGCAACTATGTCGATATCGTTGGACGACCAAATGCCGTCGAAGTCGCGGCCTGTTGTGCGACGCTATTGAAAATGCCAGGCATTGTCGGCTGCTATACATCATTGCTACAGAAGCTTGCCATTGGTATCCAAAGCGCTTTGTACTTGCCTGAACCCAGCCAAGACGGTGAGGTAATATATTCCTCTTGCTCTTCGAGTGCAACGCCCATGGCCACGTTGGTGCGGAATTTTTACAAGCGAAAACCTTATTTCGAGCGCATGAAGGAACTAGAGCAGCTAGTTGCCGCGAATCGATCGATTGGGGATATGAAAGTGTTGCGCTCGCTCACCATCGACGAAATCGCAAAGATCTTGCGGTTTACACCATTCAACAAACTCCGTGCGGGATTGTTAGAGGTTTTCGCGGCTAATTCGAGCGTCTTGGAGCAATTAAAGCAGTTTGTTCAGGAGCAGCATGCTCAATACGATCAATCCATGAGACCAAATGATTATGACGATGAAAGAGAACGCGATGATCTGGCATATCCCATACATGTGCCACTTTCTTCGAGCGCGCAAATCTGCCGTGCGATTGCTCATAACGCAGGCTCGTTCAGCTCGAGTGGAAAGGAGATGATTATGTGCTCGATTTTGGAATTTATTGACGTCGAATCGTTTCGAGACGTGTTTAAACGGTTTGACAACCATGGGAAAGCATGCTTCCTGCACCATGTGAGTGTTGTTGACAGCAATGACCACCTCCACGCGGTGATTGACCATTTACCGAATCCAGGCGAATCACTCTTTCGCTTGTATTTTATAATGTGTACCAATGCAGACGCTACTACTAACGACGCAGTTGAAAGCAAGTCGAGCGCGTTAAATTCTGCGAAAGATGTTTTTTTCCATAAACTGCTAAGCACCGACATGGAATATTTCTTTCTCTGCGATCTTGCAGGCTATCTAAGTGACGAGCAATGGAAATTATTGTCCAAAGAGTTTGAGAAATTCGCCAGGGAGCGACGAAAGACTCGACAACGAATTCGACGGCTTCACTCCACTACAGAGGACAATGATGACAATGCAGCAAGCGATGAAGAACTTGAGGAAACAGATGATGAAGAGAAAGGCCTGAACGTCAGACAACAATACACCTCAATTGAAAAATTCCAGTTGATGGCGTGGAGTTACATTCGCCATCATCAATTGACAAGCGCACAGGTGTTGGCGCTCATTGTATCAACTTTCCTACCGTCATTAGACGAGAAAGAGTGTGGACAGTTGATCAATAATTGTCTGGGCAGGTTTACTGGATTAGATGGCAAATGGGACAAAGTTCTTAGCATTGTCGAAGACATGGAACCAGACCAAAGCAGCAATAAATCGGAGAGCGACGTGCACGAGAAGGTCAGAATTATTCGCTTCGGACTGTTGAAAAAGTTGTTTTCAATGCTCTCACGGGAACAGCGTGATGCCTGGATCGATAAAATCAATGCCAAATACCCAACTGAAGCGTATAGGCGGAAAACATCGCTTGTCCAAGACCAATTAGCGAATGCCAAACTCATTGTGCTGAACGCTGCACCAGATATATCGTCCCTAAATTTGAATGAGCCAAAAGAATATGTTGCTCAGATGACGATGGACTGCAAGATTCGGTGGATTGAGTGTTTGTTGGACTCAATTACCAATGATAAAGAATACTCTGCACGGATGAGCATGCTCAAGCAGGTACTACAGCCGTTTTTGGATGGAAAACTTCCCTCTAATGCTGCTTTGCACGCTGTTATTGGTTCAAATGGAGCCAATGTGACCACATCTGCATCTCCAGTAGAGCAAAGTCCCAAGCACTTATCGAATGAAGCAAATTATTTCAAGCCACCAAAAAATGAGAGTACTACGATCAATGAAGTCAAAATGGCATCCAAAGTATCTGAAGACACTGTTTCAGATCACAAACTCACTGCTCGCACACTAGATTCCGCTTGCTCTCCCATACCATTTCACGTAGAGAAGTCTGTTAGCAACGAGTCACCAGCTCAACCTCAGTTAACTTCGAACCAAAAGCTGCTGGATGCGTTCAAGGCACTCTTACTCCATCACACAGAAGATAAAGTGCTGACGATTCTCCAGAAAGGATTGCTTCCCGAAGAAAAAATGGCAGTTACTTCATCTCCGATACCGCCACCAAATCAGCTACAGCAGAAAGCAGATGGACAAAATGAACATTCGCAACAACATGAAGCAGTTCATCCTACGCGTAGTGGCTCGGTAGGAACTATCACGACGGGCATTCGCCGGCGGCTAAGTGCTGTAATGGCCGTTGCAGAGCCGATGGAATGGCAGGAATGCGTGAGAATCAACTATTTTAACGTTGGATGCCAAACAAATTTCGAGAACGAAGCCATACCTATTGGAACTGGTTTATCACTCTCCTTACGAACATCGTCCATAATACCTGAAGCCGAGAACTCAAGGAGTATGCATTCTACACAAAATCACCACCTTCTACGTGCATCGATACTTCCAACTAAATTAGGTCCCGTAACGATCTCCGCATTGCTAGGCAAAAGCATCGTCAATAGCAGCAATACTCCAAGTTCAAGCAAGCGGAAGGACAACAAGTATCTAAAAATCAACAGTGCCGCCGTACCGCGGCCTATCGCAGGACTCATCACATCCTGGCGCATGAATTCTGACCAGCTCGTGCAATTTGCCAAGAAATCGCTGCCTACAGTGCTCAAGATCATTGCTGACGCCTACGGCGAGATGCTCACAGCTAGCCGGCGAAAGAATGCAATGCCATTCGCCCCACATGGGCCTTCAAGGATGTCACGAGAATTGACATTGGCACAAATCGTCTACCAGTCCTTTTTACATAGTTATGGGCTGCCAGGTATCGCTGATACTCAGTTATTGGCATTTACATGTGCAGTAGAAATGTATCGCGCGCAACATTTGCGGGTTGAGTACTTTGCACGATTTTGTTTTGAAGAAGTCCCGAAAACGGAATTGGCAAATTACCTCGAGTACCTTGAGTGTCTGGTTTGCGAAGACAGCTCACTCACTATGGCAACGGGTGGAGCTGGACTCACCAATACTTCGAACCCAACAGCTACAATGCCTGGGTTCTCGAAACGCATGCGTGTACCTCGTGTGGTTGTCCCCGATAAGGAAATCTGGACGGTTTCCGTGGAGAAAGCACAAGACGTCGCGCAATTGTGCTTCCGATCCATGCGGAAGAGCGCAGTCACATCGTTTTGTGATCGATTAGTTGATATCGCTGCACGTGGTGGTTCTATGAACGCCAGCCCAGGCCCAGAAGCCATCGTAGCAAACAGTAACTTAATTCCTAGTAGCAGTTCGTCCTCGGATCTACAGATCAATGTCGACCATTTGCTGCGACTCGTAGTCCACGAGTGGCGAGACGAACAAGTTCGAAGAGAAACACATTTGCTTAATGCATTCCGAGCCGGTGATGTGAATGGTGATGGCCAATTAACGTCCGCGGAATTCACACAAATCGTGCTCTCGATCGATCACACGCGAGATTTAGGCGATATTTTGCTCATGTACAGCGATACAATACGAAGAACGCAATGCGCAACTATCGATACAGAAATTTTCCTGCAAGTTGCGAAAGAGCACGAACTAGATCGTGTGATCTGGAACGACGATGGTGAACTTCGGCAGATTGCCAATGATTTAGCCGACATGGAACACACATGGCGGCACGTGCGTGGGTTCTTCCTCGGTACGTTGGAGGCACTGGTGAGAAATTTGCCGTTGAGCCATTTTCTGCGAGTCTGTGAGGGCGCAGGTTGTGGTTGCCTAAAATGCATCTTGGATGGCTATATCGGGTTCCAAAAAATGCGGTACGATGTCATGCAATCGCGCCTGCAGCATAACGCCGCTAATGGAAGCAATAATGGAGCTCGTAATAGTTGTGCTGTCTCCGAAGGATTGATCTGGGGACGATTTTGGCATTTGATGCGGCAATTGTATGATGCAGCTGCAGAAAGTGACGGTATTGTGGCGTTGCTATCGAGTGAGGTCAATGATAGGGAAAAAAGCCATTTGCTACTTCGTAAAGGATCGGTACCGGCGATGGCACCGCGGTTAGTGAACAATCGAAGGAATGCATTGCCAACCTATCTACTACCAGATACGAATCGTATTAGCGCAAAAATGAGTGAAGTGCATGACCCAGAAGTATTCGATGCACCGACGATCAATCGACAATTTGAAAGACTACTGGATCGCATGACGTTTAAGACAAATGGAGATACCATGGGGGCATTAGAAGTGAAAGGATAGGGATTCAATATGACGTAAAGAAGATGATTTATAGGGTATTCTTGGATCAAGCTGTAATAATAGACATAGAAGATCAGACAGTCCTAGTTGTGTTGACTTTGTTCGTCCTTGCGGCACTGGCAGTGATCGAGATCACACGGTCAGGACTACCAGAAAAGCGTGTGAACAGCGAAATAAATCCAACAGACATGATAGGATGCAATAGTGGAGACGCGCCAAAGCCTCGAAAAGCAATGAATCCGGACCGATTGCGCCAATTTATTGATTCACCCAACCCAGCAAATGCTACTCGTGTGGTCAGCTCGTGACATCGAAGTCACCGAATGATATGAAATGTTGTTAAGCAAGCAGCTCATTTTCTCTGTCCTTTTATCTATCGTTCGCCTAGATTCCTGCTGCGCTTGTGAGGAATGCAACACTTGTCAAATCGTGGAATGGAGAACGATGTGACACTCGAGTATTCCAGAAGCTTGAACCTTCGACACATGTACTCCTCACAAAAGATTTACGAGCACCAGCGATCCAGGATCTGCAACCAAGTGGACATCAGGTTAACGACGTCACAGTTCGGTACGCCCTATTTTGCACATTGACGATAATGTTTAGCGTTTTAAAATTGATCGTAGAGCTGTGTGTGTGTCATAGTCCACAGGATGAAAGCTTAAGCGGCAAACTTGTACGATTTCTCAATCATTCTTGCACTGAATCGATATTGGACTGACTAGACTGTCCCTTAAAATGAACAGATTGCGCCAATCATGGCAAAGAAAGAAGGTTTCGCACAAGCACCTGAGATTGAACATCGCATTGTACCTGCGTCAGTGCTGCTGCAGGAAGGTTTAATGACCCCACAGCAACGGCGGGAACGACTGCAATTTGAGACCGACCACCATCTCGCGAGACGAGCAATCCATCGGGCGGAAATGAATGACAAACGTCTTCGGCAAATTGCGTAAATCATCACATTTACTTTTAACAATCAGCTAGTTCAAGTGAAGTCACTCACCAGCTTCATATGTGACTGTTTTTATTTTCAGCAAAGAACGTTACTCGATGAATGATGTGCTGGGAACTTCTACGCATAGTGCTAGCCAAAGCGTGCAGACAAGATGTCGAATGGAGCCCTACAAAAACGACCTGCTAAGGTACCAGCGCAAAGAATTTTGCTTACTATTGGGTGCTTGGTGCTGGTTGATGCTAAGAGTGATCCATGTTTCCCTCACGCAGTCACGATATGAATGCCAAAAGTGGCCATCGCGAGTATCAAAGCAAATCGAACCAAGCGAACCCATACCTCAACAGTCACGATCGGATCTTCAATGAAACGCCTGTTGAGTGGAGCCAACAACGGTAAGATTGAGTGATGCATAGCATCCAGTTTCCCGTTATCTTGTTTGTTCAATACTGATATGGGTTGTTGTGAGGTGTAGAGCACAACACCTTCGTAATGAAGGCAACGCCGGACGGCCATATGATATCGTTAACGGTGGATCTATTTCCTACTACCCGCCAACTATCTCTGAACGTCAACACGTTCGACAGGCACATCCATCCGTCACACTCCATCCGTATACTCGATGAGTATAAGCGCAAAATGCAGAGTACATAAGCGCACGACAGGTAGAGATAGCATACATCACGTGAGATGACTGCATTTTGTAGTACATCCAAACAAATATGAAGTTATGCTTCAATGCAAACAGATAAATGGATTACTTCCAATCAATTACCTGATGATATGCTTTGGCCTTATCGATATTTGCGACTCTAGTGAAAGCCATGGGTTGCTAAAAAAAGAATCTACCGCCAAACAGAACTCAATGACCCGGCGCAGCCGTACCAAACGTAAACAGCACGCTGGGTTCGTGACTAACTATATTCATTGATTCGTATGTTGGAGATGAAATACTCCGACGAAGAGAACGAATTAGTGCTTCGATACTACCTATTAATCCCATTATCAGCATCGTGATCTGCTGTAGCTTACTACTTTGGTTCCTCTGTAAACATCCTAAGTCCAGAGTCTACGAGTTTCGCTACATTCTCCATGCCAATCGAAATATTGCTACGCATCAGATCACCGTGCACAATATCACGCTCGTGCACCTACTGCAACCCTATGGCCGCTTCGACATTTCTTTCCATGTTTCGTGCTTATGCTAATAGAGATGGGTTCGTAACCCTCTTCGTGGCGATATCGCGCTCAACTATGTTCCGAAGCGAATTGATGAAGCCAATACAAGCGATTTGCAGTCTTCACTTCATCGAACCCACTACTCGAGTAGCGAATAAAGTATTGTTTCATATCGACTGGCTGTTGACAGGATCCAATCTGCAATTATACAGAGATCCCCTTCATTAACGACGTGATCCAAGGGTCCGTTATCTCAACTTTTGCATCTAATCCTATTAGGACAGTAATTATTTCAAGACCATAATTATGCGATGACCCACCAAGCACGATGTCAATCGCTAGCTCCATCGCTACCTATGCACCAGATGTAATCAGAAACCTCACCACCTCTTGCCAATCACGACAAGCAGCTTCCTCTAGATATCTACTGCTGCTGGGATCGCTCTTGTTCATGGCAGCACGAAACTCGACCAAAAATGCAATCATATCGAGGATTCTTCTCCACTGCTACGAGTAGTGATGTGTTGCCTTTGGTGTCGGTCTCATTCACGTCAACCTCGGAGTCGATCAAAATGTTTATCCTATCAAAATGACTCCCGCGCGCTACTGCAATAATGCTTTCCATATTCTCTAATATTCGTTCAGCACATATCCTTCAAATGTGGCTCTCACAACTTCATGTCCTGAACCCAGTAAGAGAAGGAGATGGGCAGCAAGCAAATAACTTTACCTTCAACGGAACGATCGCGTTTTTCCTTAATTTGTTGTTTCGAATTAAAAGCACAACTTAAAGCTCGCTCCTGGTGCGACAACGCGATCATGCATCCTCCGGATCGAGAACTTCATCTTACATCCCAAGGATAATTGTTCTTGGGAGTATTACTACCATGAGATCAGTATGCCACCAAGTAGGATTTATCTCGTCTCGCTCTGTGAATATATCACTCCTATTGCATTATTCAAAACAAGTGTTATTCAGAGTACGAATGCAACTACCAAAATGTTTGCAGCCTTAATAGTGAAAAAATACTGCTGATATGCTCACCTTTAACATTGTGCGAAGCCCAATTCCGTTTATTGATACTGATGCTATAACTTGACAAGTAAATACCTTCTGAATTGTACAGCTGTCTGTTATAATGCCAGCACACTGCATAGAAATCAAAAACTCTTATTGCAACGTTTTGCCAACAGCGAAGCACTTGCAAAATACAGAGTATGCAAGACTTTATACAACTCTACTGAGTGCATGCTAGCATATAAGTATCACGTTCAACCATTACAGAGGTATTGTACAAACTGTTCTTACTCAATTGTGTGCTCCTCTCTCTCATCATACCTATTCTTTTCCAACTCATCGCTGTACGTGCATCTTTGACGTTTACGGGAGACAATGCACGTTCATCATCCACTCATCTCACCTCACCGAGTCCGTCAAATCAACTTCATATTGAAGTTTCTATTGTACAATCACGCATACCATTATCACTGACTGTGGCTCGCAGCACTGAATAAATTCTGCGCTGTCACGGTTATTATCCAATGCACCGCTCTTCTCTTAGCCATCGCTACAATGCAGGTAAAACGTCTTGTTGTGGGGCGTTCACGACACCATCCATGAAAGAAACCACTTGACCACCGCACGTCACAAACACAGTTCCCAAAGACCCCGTGGAAGAAGAAAAAGATGAATTTGACATCGGTGCATTCCACGAGTGATATCGTTGCACGGTGTGCTTCGTGTAATGATACGAATTCACATTGTTGCCGTAATATCGCGATGGTGATTCCGACGTAGACGATGACGTAGAAGAAGAGGAAGCCGTTGATGCCGTTGACATTGTCGACGACATGCTGTACGACCATTCACCCGATCCAATTCGTGGACGCGGTGAGTTTCGTGCTTGTTGTTCCCAAAACTCCATCCGTTGTCGCTGTGTGCGCTGTGCCGTCAATTGTTTCAAGTCCTAATAAACGTCAAATAAAGAATATTCGAGTACATAAGTTTTCGTTCTCTCTTTCTTTTTCATACTTTCATCATTTCCACCCATTATCGACAAAACTGTCTTACCTGGACAGTCATTCCACTGCGGATCTCGTACGTCTCGTAGGCGTTATTGCTGATCAGCCCAGCGCTCATCGTCATGCCACTCACGACTTTCCCGACTACCATCTTCTCTTATGTCCTTCGACTATCTAAAAGAAATTTGTTTCCCTTTGCCGAGACGTGTTAAGGAATGAAAATGGAATGCGCGCGGGGTTTGTTTCCCTTTCTGTGCGGAAAAGGTGGTGGGAAAAGGCACTTAAGAGTGATGGTCACTGCAGCCGTTGGAGTGCAAATATCTTTGTGGGACTGCTAGTCTCCAAGCAAATTCCCCTCCCCCCCTGAAGGAGCAACGACAAACACTCTTTCAAAAAAAGAAAACAGATCGAATAGAGGTTTCATAGAAAACGGATTGAAAACTACAAAATACTTATTTTGACATTTTTTTGTCGGGTTAATGACTGAAAAATAACCGAGTATATACACTTCTAGTATACGGAATAGGATATTTTACTTCCCATGTTTACTGTAAAATTACCAAGAGGTTTCGTTTATTCGATGGAATCCTAAACCGCCGCAATCACAAGAGGAACTTCAAGTAGCATCATCCTCAAAAATCCCTGCTCATCAACAGCAAGAACGCAATAACGGCCTGGACAAAAGGATGTGTATGATAGTGGCAGCAAATTGCCATCTTACCACCAGTTCCTTGCAGGCATCAACTGAGCATAGTCTGTAAACGGCAGTTAGAACGTACTCCTTCCACTATATACAGGCGGTCGGCGTTTGATTGCTGGCCGTTTCTCAATGACGAGTCGAGGATCCTTCCAGTACATCCCTTATGTTTACTTAGATGGATAACGCGTCAATATTTGCTCCAAATGGACACTTGTTCTGTCGTTTTCTGCCAATCATGCGCAAACCGGAACCATCTTTTTCTCTATAGTGGGTGATGGCTTGCTGTTATGCGTCTTCCTTGGAATCCGAGATCCCATCGCTGGTGATTTGGAAAATTGCCTGTGACTGCGGAAGATACGGTGAAAAGACTACCTTGAGTCGTCGTCGCGATCCATCGGCGCCGCGTATGATCATGAGGCTGCGCAGGATAGGATGCATATGAAAATTTCAGATCAATACACGGAATGAATGGATGGATTCTACGTACCGCTGATTGATGCAGTTGGACCATGATAGCCCGAGCGCTGGTTTGAATGCTGCACTTGTCACGTTGGCGCTAAAGTTTCCTGTGACTTGATTCGTCATGACAAAGATGACGTTGTACTGCGCACTCAAGATCTTCATGCAGTTGGCTGTATGAAACATCGTCCGAGAGCGTTCACTGGCTTCCTGTGACATCAAACCGTTTCAATTAATATATTACTTCACAATGCGAAGGCACTATCACAATGCATGCGATAGGATTCGTACTTTGACAGATGTAGTGGATTCTAGTCGGAAAACTGCCGCAATGGAGTCGATCACGACGAGCTTGGTGTTACGCTCCTCGAGCAGCTTTGGTAACCTAGTTTGCTGCATTTATGCAGCACAACCAATGAATTATAACACTGGGAATAATCATTGTCAGTGAATATACGCGACATGGCCTACCAATACATCCAATAGATCATCCACTTCGTATAATTGCTCAATAAAGATGCTGTCCAAGAAATCCTTCGAGGTCAACGATTCACTTATATCACGACTGTCACGTTTCCTTTTCCCAACCAGGGGACGATATTTGTCCGCATATGCCTGTGCCAGTTCATGTAAACGCTTGATAGAGCCTACGCCTTCTGTGCAAATGTAACACGCTGTGCTGCCTAAGCCACCCCAGCGCCTCGGAAGTGTGCACTGCAATAGCAACTGAAGGCACAATTGCGTCTTCCCCGCTGAGGCCTCTCCACATATTTCTGTAAGCAGCCCGACACGAAAACCACCATCAAGAAGGTTATCTATACTGTCACATCCGCTACGCAGTGGCGTGGATTCGTTTACATGCATCGTCCAGAGCTCCAGCGCTGACACACCAACTGCAGTTGCCATGCTGGATTGTCTGTTGCACGAACAGCTTCATGTTGCTGTTCACAACGTATACCGTATCAGACACAATAAATAGGTGGAATGGATGAAATGAGATGACTTAAACTATTTGTTAGTCAGTTTAAAACATATCGTACTTAATGCGAACCATTCACAATGACTGGTGGATGGGAAATGACAATCACCTCACAGGTCAACCATTTCTGAAATTGCCGTTGGGAAGAATTGGAAGGAGTGTTTTAAGTTGATGTGGAATGGTGGAGTTGGTATTACCATGTGTGTATATGAATTCAAGAAGGAGCTGATGGACTATCCTGAGGGGCTGATTGTATATGATCGACAATATACCCAAGTCCAGTACGCTGGCCTGATCCTTTCTGTCAAATGTGCATGTCAATAGTGATTGTGTGGAATTGTTTGCATGTGACTTTTTGATGTGTGTATATTGGATGGTATGTCTTTTTGGCGATGAAGAAAGACCACGGACCAGTAGTGGTTATGTATCTCATTCGTCTTGCAGTACAAATCTGCCACAGTATTTGATCTTTTTCATGATCAACCATACTGCTATTGGCTGCAAATATCAAGCGGTTGTTCATGATAGGAACCCTTCGAAAACTACATTCGTGTTTCAAGGAGCCAATTACAGCCCACATGCTTACCCCACACATTTGCTTTTTATATCTCACGATGCTGTATGCAGCATATTATGGCCTTTTTTTCTAGTCAAAAACAATAATGAAGCTGGCTTTAGCATGCCTTCTCATTCATCAGTAAAGTGAAAATAGATGTTGGGTGCTATGTAGATGCATAGGAACCCTTGCGAGATGCGAGGTGCTATATGATACCCATCAAAACAGTGATGTGAGAGTCGTTAACGTAGAGAATGCTTCTCAATAGAGCACATGGGGAGATCATACACATGTTTCCTTCAGTGTTTAGGACTGCAACAAAGAGTCAGACGAGTGTCAACGTTAGGTGTTGTCACAGGTAGTTGAATGTTGCGAGAGATGAGTCGCAGCCGATCATGCGGCAGATGAACATACATTTACAAAATCGTATTCTCACCAACTCGATAAGACTCTTTATCGATGCGCTTTTCTGCGATATACTTCCGCGTGTCATGTCCACTAACGGCTCCAATGCCTCATTAACGTTCATTTCTATTGAGTAATGACAGCCGGAATGAGAGAAGCGAAGCGTATTTAGAAAATAATGCCTACCCGACAACCGGTGATATTCGGAGAATGCAGCTGCTAAAAACAATCAGTTTTGGAAGAAATCATCTTGAAGGAGTGATTGCCAGGTACCACCATCGAAAGTATGCACGTGTACTCTGAGTAGATGGCGAGCCATTTCAGGCTGTACGTACCACAGCTCCAGTAAATGTGCCATACAGTGGGCTTTGCAAGCAAAAGCAGAGAATCTGTATCTATGTATCTCCTGCACCCACTGTCAAAGAGGTGGCTACACCCTTCTCATGCGGAATTGGTATGTGTATCCGTTAACCAAGAAAATCCATTTTCTTTATCTGATCCACACAAACGCCTCCCTGTTGAATGCACTTTATAACAGTCAAACAATTCAACTACGACATCACAATGACAAGGTTTAGTGCCATCGCTCTCCACGAAAGAAAAAACTAAAAGGTATCTATGTGTGTCCCATTTTATCTTCAAGTTACAAACCAAGAATCAATTGGATCCAGAACTTTATCCACCACATCAGATGATTCATGTCTCGACAGCACAAACGTGGGTATTCATTTTTTTTTTTTCTACCGCTTTGAGGGCTCTACTGTTCACGCTAAACAAACGAACCGCCACATGATAAAACGCGGTGGATCTTCGGCAACGATCGCACCTGTTTTCGTCGAACGCAACCAGTCAGTTCTCATATTGGGCTCAACTTAATGCATAATGTTTTGAGATGCCCCACCGAGCGACCTCTGCAGAAGGGGAGCAACAATTAGCGCCCACTATGAGATACTCCCCCTCCCCTCCTCTCCTCTCACAGTACATAACTACAGAACCCCTTGTCCTTCCAGTTGTTTGTGTTTGATGAGGAGGAGGGTGATTGGGCAGCTGTTTTTCACCTCGTCATGAATGGAATCTCGGCAAAAAAAAAGAGGAGGGGCGAATACTATTTTCTAGCTGTAGAATCAAGTAGGTCATTCCTCCTCCATCCATCAGGAAGCAGTAAGCCATCTGCGCTCGTCTCGTATCCTCCTGTTCCCGCTGTTTTTGTGTTTTTTTTTTTGCTGTCTTTTATTTGCGGAGGATGTGGGGGAGGGGAGGAGGGCTGTATAATTATTTAGGATTGAGAAAACCTGGTTTTTGTTCTTTGACACCGTTGAGGAGCTACGTAGCACAACAACAAACAACGGAAAACCCGCACGCATTTTTAGCAAACAGCGCTGATCCGGTCAAGCGATCACACAGTTCGACTTTGGCGAAGAACCCCGCAGACGTCGCGGACGGGAAAGGTTCACTCCATTTACATCTCCATCATCTATTCTATTTTATTATAATACTTGCTTCACATTATGCCGATGACGTCGCCAATTACCATGGACTCCTCCTCCACACCGTTGACCATTCAAGTCCACAACATGGATTCCCTCGACTCTCCTACAACAATCCAAGAAAGTCCGAAGATCAAGACGGTGTTTGTGCGCATGAAGGATTTCAGCGGGAGCATCGTGGTCGAGTTGACTCCTGCGATTCGCACGCCTTACGATATTATCCGTCGATTTCATGAACTCGCGTTTGCTAAATCGTACGTTCTTTCTCTACATTTAAGAACCAATTTCCCTCGAATTAGATTGATTTACTTATTACCATCGCTTGCTTTTCGATATGAATGAGCAGTTATGCGGCATTTATCAGGGCCGCGTCGTTGTTGCGGATGCACGCGAATGTGAAAACGGGGTTACCACAGGAAACAAAAGTTACGACAGCCGATGAATTGGACGATCACGAAGTGTTAGTCTACAAACCCTGCGAGGAGCTACGTATCCTAGTAGAGCAGGGATGTATCACGCCAGTACTTTCCTCTGGACGTGCATCGCTTACTCGCTCCCCGACACCTTCACCGACGAGCTCCCCCAGTCTGAAACGCAAGGGCCGCGTTGCCTCAGTCACCAACAACATCGAACGTGTCCATCGATATGGCACGATTTTGGCCAAGATGGATGTATCTCCACGTGAAAAAGAGCTCATTGAGGATATGTTGATCGTCGGAGACGAACAAGTCGTCGATGCCATGGAACAATTCGTGCTGCATCGAAACCCTGCGACTGTGCGACGCGTTCTGCACGGTCCGTCCAAGAGTGACAAGCAGGGCACACCTTCGAATATATCTACAACTTCTTCTACTAGCGGTGCTGCTAGTACATCTACGATTACACCTACTATCAATGCTGGTAGTACAAATGGTGGCGCAGGGACGCTGGACAACCTCTCATTGGATTTCTCGACGCTAGACGTCCATTCCCCCGCCATACCAGCCTCAGCGAATCCATTTCTAACGAGCACTGTGAATCCTTTTATCACTGCCGCTAACAATACGAATCCAACGACAAGCTTCCATGACGTCACGAACGATTTTCCATCAATGATGATGCTTCCAGTCGACGGAGGATCCAGTGGATCAATTTCTAGTAACAGTAGCCGAGCAAGCCGACCATCTTTGATGTTTGACGATCCAAGCACGTCGGTATTTTTACCATCGATTAAAGAGAAGACCACACCGCCGTCGCGCACAACGCTTTCGTTGGATGCAACCGGTATGACATTTAACGAAGCGTCACCACAATTTTTTTCTGTGGCAACGCTGCTCGTTAATGTCCCTGTGGGCAATAATTTCACGCAATGTTACTCTGTGGGCAAGATTCTCGGCTCAGGGAAATATTCGGTCGTGAAGGAATGCAGACATGTAAAATCCGGAATCAAATACGCTGTCAAGATCATCGACAAGCGCCAAATGATGGAAATTCGCTTCCTTAAGCGAGAACTAGAGATCATGTACGGTCTTAATCACGACGGTGTGGTGCAATTAGTGGAGCTTTTTGAAACCAACGAGGAATTGTTTTTAGTGATGGAGCTGTGTCGCCAGGAATTGTTTGAGTACATTGACCGCAATGGTCCCTTGGGTGAAGCCACCGCGCAGCGATTGATTAAGAAATTGGTCGGTACCGTGGCCTATTTGCATGCACAGTGTATCGTGCATCGTGATATCAAGCCGGAAAACATCCTGATCCATGACATGAACGATGTCAGTGACATCAAGCTGACCGATTTTGGAATCGCACGCAAGCTCGAGGGCCATGGCGAATGCTCTCTTACGCCGCACGAAAGTCTATCGGAAGTCGCCAATTTGCATGATCAAGCGGCAGCTTCATCTTCTTCTGCTCTATCGATGAGTGCGGTGCGGAATCGCTTAGCACGCGCTCACACGAAGTGTGGCACTCGTGATTACGTTGCCCCGGAAGTGATGAGTGGCAAAGGCTACGGCATGGAAGCAGATCTCTGGAGTGTTGGTGTCGTGACTCATGTGCTCTTGAGTGGCTGTGCGCCGGTGTTTTTGCCGACAGCTGATGGCACTAAGAAACTGTTTTTCCAGGACGATACGTGGTCGGGCATGTCGGATGAGGCAAAACGCTTCATTGAGGCGTTGCTCGTTCGTAACCCAGAAGAACGCATTTCAGCCCCTGATGCGTTGGAACATCCGTGGCTGAAGATGTGAGCACACATTGAAGAATACGTCCAAGCCATTGCTACTCTATTACTAGAGTGAATGTATTAGAGCATCAACAGAGCCGAGAATTAAAGTATACTAGCAGAAAATGAATCCTCTCAAAAACACAGCCAGAAAAGAACAAGCACTTAAACAACGGGCGAGTCCGATGAGGAACACTAGCGACGGGCAACGAGCGCCATGAAAAAAGAGCATCAAAACGTAATATTGCTGTTCAATTTATTATACTTCAAAAACGCATGCTATTGCTGATTAAGATCCGTAGAAAGTTTTTTTTTCTATTTCTCTAGGTGGCACAGCATGGATCGACACTTGGTTTCATACGTTCTGCCTCCGTATTTGCAAAGATGAAGAATCCCAGACCAATCCCCACAAGCACTGCAAGAAACATGCCACCTTCGTAGCTCATGGCCATGAGCATGATCAAGTACATGATCACCAAGTGGATCATGTAGAGCCCAGTCATGACAATTCTACACCAAAGCGGAAGTTTCTGAATCAATTGCACACTTGGAGGATGTTTTACGATGGGCTTCGAAGCTGGACTTTCAAATTCTATGTCACCAGTTCTGCCGATCACAATCATTCCATATCGACGGAAGAACTGCTGCTGGATTTGATGACGAAGTTGGTTAACACCTTCGAGACTGGAACTAAGAAGAATGATACCGATGAGTGCAAATGCGTACTTGACGGATGAATTGAGAATCCAAGGTTGAAAGAGTAACAACGCGCACGTGACGTCCTTGCTCGTTGCGAACTGGAACCCATCGAACATGGCCGCGCCGTGAGGGATTGCGGCAGCTCCTATATCACAGAATTGGTCATCCCTTGGTTGGTCTGATGCAAAGAATTTGGTCTACAAGCAAACAGTAAAAATCAGACTACAACCTCAAACCGGTTTAAAGGAATCGAATATGATCTCGAAGACAATACGTACAGGATTAGCGAGAATGAGTTGTGCATGCTCAAAGGAGCACGTGAAAATCTTTTGGTCACTATGTGGGTGCCATGGAATCGCATATTGCAATTCTGAAAATGGTTTGCCACACACGGGGCACGTCATATCATGGGCATCTTTGTAGATCGTGTCATTGGTGAGGTCGACTTGTTGAGGAGCACCCAAGTTGGCTTCCTATAGTATAGGTAAACAGCAAATGGATGCACTTATCGGTAAACCATAGATACTTGAGTAATTGAGCTTGAACATTGTAAACATTGTACCGGATGAGTCCGAAGAGTAGTCAAGTGACCAGCCATATCACAGCTATAGGCGTATTGATGGCCAAAAATGGAGACGTTGATGGTGGGGTTGATATCTGCATCGCAGATTGGGCAGGTAGCCACTCGTAAATGTCGGGCTGCATCAGTGAAGGTATTGAAGAAAAAGAGTAGCAAGATTGCCAATGCGAGCGGTGACTGCTGCATATTCCAATGGCATATGACCCGGAATAATGGGAATGACAATTCAGACAAGTTGAAGATTTGTGGCGAAATAAATGACGTAAATTACACTGAAATTTTTCTATTTTTCGTACAAGTTCGCAATTTACAGGATTCCATTTTGGGTTCATTGGGTATAGGTTTGCCAAAGTTCTCTAAATTCCGCATCCAGATTAAAAAAATTAGGACGTGAATAGACTATCAATATTCTGTCTATTAAAATCCCAACATTGATTCATTTCATTTTAAATGAATCCCATGCGAGCTCAAAGATACCTGTATCAACAACACTGACGCCATTCCAGCCTTCGATCCACTGAGACAATTTGCTTCGAAAGAATATATCCAAATTTTGTCTCTGCTTACATCACTAGTATAGTGGTGTGCATCTTCTTATATCCTGGTTTGTTTTTCGTTGAAAAAATGTGGAATATCCAAAATGTTACCTATTAAAGTAACAGTCGAGGAAAATTTGATGGCATTCTATTCATTTCCTTGAGCGCTGTTGTGGGAGTACAAACTCTTGCCAATCGTATTTTTGTTGCCATCGAGAGACAGCAATGCTTCTGTCTTGTGTGTAAAGTCGATTATCTTTTTTTTTTAATTGCGGAGCAGCGCTGCCAATATGCTCAGAATCGTCCAGTGACGCAATTTTTTTTTTCCTCATTCAAGAGAACACTCATGTAAATTACAAGTGAAAAAAAATTTCAGTGTATCCACCTCATAGGTGAACGGACGCCGATTTTTCTTCCTTTTTTCCAGATCACAGCCAACATCAAAGGCAAGAAATGAAGAGCATGGTTAACACGAGGACCGCGTGCATCGCGCTCTCATCTATTTATATACCTTCTGCATCCGGCTGTGATATGCATCATCAACAACATACCCCTGCTTTTCGTCTGCTGACGCCTGAAGATGCAAGCTCCACCCCAGCTTCGTTCTGCTCTGGGGAAGGCTCAGTGATGCTGAATGGCTTCCAATCGACGGCCTATAACTCATGCGTGCGGCTGTTCTTTCGTCAATGGGTGTTGAATACCGAAGTCAAGTACTTTTTTGGACTCCTTGGGTGCTTTCTGATTGCGCTTTTGAATGAATATCTTGTCAAGTATCGTGAAGGTGTTCGACAGGAACTGCAGCTACAGATAACGCAGCAACCACACAAGAAAGCAAAGACAAATCGATTCAACAGGCTTCGTAGTCAATCATTGCTGGCGCTGTTATATATGTTGCAGATGGCAATGGCGTACTTCGCGATGCTGGTGGTGATGACGTATGAAACGGGACTCTTTATTGCATTAGTACTCGGCTTCGGCATGGGTTTTCTGTTATTTAAAGATTTGGAGATGGATATCTCCAACGAACCAGGCGTGTGGCGATATGTCGACCCTTCTACGCTTGCCATTCGTGTACAAGGGATGATCTGTAAGCAAAACTGTGCCTCGACAGTCAAGACGGCGTTGCAAGACGTCTCCGGGGTGACCAAAGTGTTTGTGGATTTTGATAAGGGGATGGTGTATGTGGCTGGCATTGCAGCTACCAAGGACTTGATTGATGCAATCAAAGAAGCAGGATATACTGGGGAGCTAGCGTAGTGAGAGTCAAAGACATTGATGGAAGCAAGTAATTAATGTACATGTACATGAAGTAAGCTTGATCATCATTGAAAAGTTTTTTTATTGCCTCAAGAGATCATGTGAACCATCAAAGTACCTCAGGGAGGGCTTCCTGCTTTTTGTTTGGATCCGACTCAACCAGCAAAAGCTAGCTAAGACTAGACAATCGCAGAGTAGGCATCTCCGCCAAAATGCATCCTACCGATAGGAGAAATGGAGGATAGAGGATTAGAGCGGTCAGCAATAAACTGAAAATGAACAGTACTAAATGTCGGGTAATCATAAATCCGAATCCGAGTTGAGTACCCGTAACCGTGCCTCTTCAAGGTAAAAATACATGGGGACTCTCCCAGTTCTAGATTAGAAACGGAAGCTAAGAAGGAGTGGCGTCTGCTCTTTGTCATCCCACTACAAGTGCTACTTGGTAATCGCTTGCTTTTCGCGTGCTTCCAACCATCCTGTCCATCAACAACGGGTTTAACGGCGCTCAAATTCACGTGACTGTTCCCGTATTCTGGCTTGCTATACCTTGAAGAGATGGCACAACAAGGAGCTACACTGCAAAACTACAATAATGAATTGGTTAAATGCATTGAAGATCTTCGAGAAAAGCGCGAAGAAGTGAATCGCTCAATGCTCAAAGAAGAGGAAGAGAAGGCCAAGATCCAAAAGGTACGAAAAGCACTCATCAATATTGTTTTGCTAGATGTGGTTAAAAGTAACTGACCGACTCTGTGGAATTAGGACTTGACAATTTTGACGGATCGACTGAGCAAGATCAATGAAGCATTGGCGAGAAAGACGCAGGCACGCAACGAATATGATAGAACTATCCAGGAAACTGAGGCAGCTTACATGAAGGTATGCAATGCTGACGAGAAATCGCGTCCTACTTGGGTCACGGATTGCTTCATTGAGAGTATATTTGCTGTGTAGATTCTCGAAAGTTCGCAGACGCTTCTTCATGTGCTCAAGCGAGAAACAGTTCAGCTCACCAAGAAGAAGCAAACCTCGTCCTAAGCGCCACCTCTCTCTTCCGTAGCATTGACACTGCTTCCTAAATTAAACAATCCAAATTCAAACCATTATGCATTTCAATCTCGTCTTTGTTGGACTAAAGTCTTGTATCCATCTAGCTTTCTGTTCTTCTGCCCCATACCATCCATCTACCGATGACGCAATTCCTTTGATGTACTATCCATTACAATAGCTTGACGGCGATCTTTGCCGCGGCGTTCTCGTCCAAAACACAACGTGGCTTTTCCATCGTTCGCAGCATTGCTTAATACGTCGAAGCAGATTTGCACTTTGCGAAGCTGATGCATAAGTAGAAATCGCTCGGTTCCGGCAGGAATCAATTCGTCATAGTAAGCATTCACCTCAATTTCCATTTCCTAGATTAAGACACGAATGCATGTTAGCTTCCAGAACAAATAGCGAAAGATAGGTTTCATACATACCTTCAATTGATTCTCGTAGATAGGATGCTGGCCATCCTCATTTCTTTGCATTGTCATGGTCTTTGGCTGAAAAAGGAAACGTGGTGCTCGGATTGGATATTCTGGTGCTATTTCAACAATGGCAGACACCTTTGCTCTGTCGTTTTTAAACACGGCACGATAGTATCTGCATCCAGCGATGGGAAAATGGCTTGAAAGTGAACGCTCGGAGAGCTGACCCTTGACCAATTGAAAGATATCTTGCGAAGGAGCTGAAATTTCCTTCCAGCTTTCCAAGACTGTTTTAATTTCTCCCGTAAACAAAGTCTTCGCGAGGGGATGCACTTGCACTACATCCTGTTTCTTAGACGTCGACGAAGAAGTCTTAACAAGTTGCTCCAAATGCCTCTTCAAACACACGCTTGTCACCAGCCGTTTCACAAGTTGGTCCATAACATTACGAATTGATGGTTCTGGACGGCGAATGACGGAATCGCTGCCATCACCTTCTACTCGCTTCAGTGGATACAGTCCACAAATCCATTGGGCCCAATAAAATGGGCGTGCTGCTGAGTCAGCGGGGAATTGAATTTCTCCGTTGTCAGTCTGAATAAACTCATAATTGCAGGCCAAGCGAGGTACTTCACGACCATCATCACCCGGAAAGAGATTCATCAAAACATTGACGTTATTGGTGTTGGATTGAGCTGTTGGTCCGTGATGAGCAGTTGAAGACTGACCATTCACTAATTCTGCTGTAATAATTTTCGCGATGGGATAATATTGAAATAAAACTGCGAACGAATGGGTCGAAGCAGGTTCCTCATCGCTTGTATCATCGACAGTTAATGTCAGGGATAAGCGTAGCGCCTTTTCACTTGGCTGCCAAAGATCGTCAACTGTCTCTCCCTCTTTGCTTTCTTCATTCCCATTGTCAATTTCCATTTTCTCATCCTTTGATTCCTCATGTGGTCGCAGAGCCAAAAGTTTCTCAGCTGTGTTAGAGTTATTCTCAACAATTTCTCCCATTTCTGCTGTTTCACCATCCACCGAAGATTTCTTGGATCGGACAACCGAAGGAGAACGCGATGGCACTATGGTACTTCCGTTTGAAACTGACACAGATGGGGATCGTGAGGATCCCTTTTGTCTCTTTGAAGGTGCTTGTTCTGGTTCTGGGCCAGTGGCAGAGCCTTCCAATGCACTTGGAAAGCTTCTCTTTTGGTACTGAACTGATTTGCGATGGTTAATGCTCTTTGCGTCCACCACCGCAAGGCTCATCCGACTTGAAGCTTCACTGACAGCACAATATGCCTCGAGTTCACAAAACAGCGCATATAACGGCGCTGAGAGCTGATTGGCTTCATGCTGTCGATTCAATTGAGCCGTCACCGGTACGCCCATATATTCCTGTAGCCCCTTCGTGGCAACTTCAACGGATGAGACTTCTTGCCGCAAGCCATCGAGGAATGTTTGCTTTGCCTGTGCTGCGACTTCGATCTTTTCAATTTTTTCCTTCAGTTGCTTTAGTTCTGCCTTCATTCTACAGATATCCCAGCCAAGATACAAAAATCCATTAAGCAACAACAATGGCAACGAGGGGAAATGTGCTGACATTTTTAATTTACTTACCGTTTTCGAGCCTCGAGTTCGTTCGTGAGCTGATCCAAATGCTGGCGATGTACCTCTGGATCCACGGAAATCGGGAGTTTCTCATTTTCAAATTCAATCTTATCCATCTCTTTCATACTACGTGAACAAGAATTCCACATAATCCATTAGAAGAGTCCGGTCAACACCCGCTTTCCGTCGTTCCCAGGTATTTACTATCACATCTTTTTTGTACCTGAAGCCGCGGCAGCGTCGGATTTCGCGCAATAAATGGTCTTTCTCGTATAACAGGTTCTGCAATTTCAGTTGGTGAGCCTCGACAATGTCTTTCTTCTCCTGCACACGCGATTTCCATTCATCCGCCGCGAGAAACGTGTTCCTTAGCCCGCCCTTCATAGTGCGAAGAAGCATCAATATCTGCCATCGATGCTGCATGAGCTGATTCTTGTCGAATGGCTGTTGTTGTCGACCAGACGCATTCGCTTTCGTCTTCTCCTCCTGCAGGGACAGTATGACGCTGCGTAAGGACTCACAGACCTCCTTCAGTTGCCGCAGCGACGCGCCATGTTCCGTTGCGGTTGTCATGATGGAGGAACGGCGAGAGTGATTGTCGCTTGACAAAGGTCCATGCCATAACTTTACTACACTATTAAAAAGAATATTCCTGCTATACAGACTGCCATTAGATTACAAGCCTATAGTTATTTTTAAGTATGTAAACCTATTATAAAGCATATTAAAGGTCCTTGATACCTGGTGGCAGGGTTACACAAAGGTGAGGTTACGCTCGTACCCCCCTGGTCGGCCATTGGTTTCCCAAGTGTGAAGAGCTACGTGCACCTATCAAGAAGCAATGATGCTGCAGCGGATCGCGAGAAGAAGTGGGTTGCGCACTGCCGTGCAGCGCCAAATGGTGTTGCGCTCGTTTGCGTCCTCGTCGGAGGTCGCCGGAACGGAATCGATGCGTCCGATCCACTTTGTTCAGGAAGAAAGTGTACGTAATAAATGCGATTGCTACTTAGCGGTGGACGACGATAACTGAATTCTGAGCTTGATGGAATGTTTTTACCATGAATAGGATGCGGCAGCGCGTCCATTCCGCATTGTTGGTGTGCGTGACGTGGAAGTGGAAGATTGGGAGTACCCGACGCGGATTGAAGCGGAGCAGAGAAAGACCCGCACGCTTCGCAACCGGTTCCAACACCCAAACTTCATCAGTCTGTGGGTTGATAAATTACCACTTGTGGAAGAGTATTTGAAGAAAGAGAAGATCCCATACGAATCTGAAGGTATCGTGAAAGGACCAGAGGGCCACGATGTGCTAATCATCCCGCCGAGTGAAGATGGCAGCAGTATCGAATTTTTCAATTTGTGCGACAACCCGACGTTTGTGGAACTGGTGCAAGCGACCGAGGAGGTGATTAAGGAATTCGAAGGTGAACCTGAACAGGAAGCAGAATCCAAGTAAATAGACCAACAGATAAATCGCAGCACGTGGTGCAAGAGCTACCACCCAGACAGGGCAGCCTTGTAAACAGAAAAACAACGAAGAGAAAATAGATGTGCTTGATGTCATTGCTCATCAAGATATCGAATCACTAGCTTGGTCATGATATCCAAGTCATGTATGCTTTATTGAATGTCTTCTAGCTCGTCCAACACTGGATGACTGCAATGCCAAGTTGTCGAGATCTACAATACATGCAGGAAGGTGGGATTAACCACAACGGTTGTTGGTAAACAAAGAGGGAAACAGAGCGAAGATAACGCCTCATCTACTCAGCAAACTGAACAATACGTGATTACTGACAGAATTGATAGCACAAAGTAGAGCTGCATATCATTTTCTATACAGGAACAATTCCTAATGGTTAACTTCTCAACGCAATTGTATTGGAAATGAATAGAACCTCCAAGCAAGTACTACGTATGCATTCACCGTGATCCGCCAAATATGTACTATGCATAGTCATTGATGTGTGTACATGCAGAGTAGTGTTGGCATCGTGACAATGGTAACCCAAGAGCCATCGATTTCTCCAAAGTACGTTTGGCCATCAACATGGCTACAACATTAACGCCAATGATCGAACCGGTAAAATACCGGTATCTGAAAGCATTTCCTATTGCATTTATGCTTGACAAGTTTATTTATTTGAATTTGAGTATGGAAGTTGCACTTGCGGAAGACCTGACAACACCACCGGCGGTGCACACGCGGAAACGACAAAAGGCCCGCGCGCTTGCTGAATCGAGATCACCACTACCAGTCTTACGTTTGCATACTAATGGCGATGAGGAAGAACGAGACGATGAGCAGGAGATTGACGAGATGCTGGAGGAATTGGGCATTCCCAACAGTGGTAAAAAGAAGAAGACGAACGAAGTGATTGAATTGATCACGCCACCTAAAAACACGTGGTCACAGACAAAAGAGAATCGACGATCGAGTACAGCAAGCATCGTGGATCTGACATCACCGACTGATGGTTTTGTGCCTTCATCTGCTGTGGATGCGCTTTCTACAGTAGAATCGGCTTCAGTGATTCCAGCAAGACGACCACTTCAGGAACGATTCGAGGCGAGTGTTACGATGACAACTGAATCTATAATATCAGTATCTGATGATGAATCGCCCACGACACTACTATCAGCACCGGTCATGTCTTCGATTATGGCTACGACGTCAGTATTAAGAACGACAGCGCGTTCATTACAAGGGATTGAAGACGATAACCGACTAGACAAGATATCTGAAAAGCACTACCATAAGAAAAAGCGACGATACGAAACCGACATCGTTGATGGAAATGGCAGATCCACTAGAGCTACGATGGAGAAGCAATGCACGGCAGCGAAGCCAATCGCCTCTATGACAAAGACTTCAGCGGTCGCCGTGGTGCGAATGGACCGTGCGATGGCATCGTCCAATACCGGGAAAGTGATCATCGAAGCACTGGAGAACAACGTGTACAACAACAAGAAAGTTCCATTCATCATAGAAGCGCCGTTTAACTGTATGTTGCCATTCGTAATCCAATGGGAACGACGAGATACGATGGTGGATGGCTTGGCTGTGAGTACTGGATTTACTGTTGCAATCATATACGAAGCTGATCGGTTTCTGAACCTACTGGAAGAAAGAGGTTACAGTGATGTGCTTGAAATGGTACACCAGCTGCAGAAAATCGTTCGCACGAAAGTGGAGAAAGAGAAGAGGGTTCTTGGTGACTCGGCACTTATAGATGAGAATGTGGTCGTGGTTGTCGAAGGGATGGACACAGCACTCATTCGGCACAAGAAAACCAAGCAATCAAATCGCAATTCTCAGTCGAATGCGTGCATTCTTACGTTTGCTGATCTCCACGAACTCGCATTTCAATTATTTATGGATACGGAAGTCCACACGAAGGTAAGATGTTTTCTAGACATGATATTCCCTGCTGCAGAATCTTTACTCGATGAAATTCTGCTTTGTTGCGCTAGTTTACCTGCGATCTGGAAGCGACTGCATCGTACTTGGCAATTCTCACACGAGAGATTGTTGTGTCTGCAAACAAAGCCTCTGTGCAGGAAGAATATTTAGAAAGCGTCCCGCGACTTCATTCATTTCGAGTAACATCAACAGGGGCAACGATGAATTCGTATGCTAATGTCTGGCTTCGGATGCTGCAGATGATTCCTGGCGTTAGCGAAGACAAAGCTCAAAGCTTATTGAACCATTTTCCGACATTTGAAAGCCTTATGCGAGCATACAGTGATCCCAACATGAGTCAAGAGGAGAAAGAGGATTTGCTGTGCGACAAAATGCAAGACTCCAGAATAGAACGCGCACTCTCCCGACGTGTATTCAATGCATTATTCGTCGATGACCATGCTGCCCATATTTAAATACTACAATATCCTGAGCAAGTAACAAAGACGTCCAATGCAGGCGCCTACTTTGCCTCTGACAGCGATTCATATATGTTACATCAACAAAACAATAGTGAACGCTAGATCGAAGCATGCACGATAGGGATGGCACCCAAAGTCTTGTAGTAGTAATAATAAGATGAGGGCACACTTTATGTACAATTAAAGCATGTTCATTTTGTCGCTATGCACACTCCGTTTCAGTTCATTGCGCATTTTTTTAGCTTGTTAAATGTTTGAACACCGGGACAACGCTAAGTTTCTTGTTCCGTCTAGTTGTGTATTCATCTTCAAGTTGAAAGCGTATGGTCACGCAGCCATTACAACATTTCTGTCTCTCCATTCCATTTAATAAAGTAGTATCCAACATCCGTCCATCTTTCCTCGCGATTGTCATAGAGCCACTGCATGACCTCAAAATGTCCATAATTGGCCCTGCCATCTATAGCTGCACGGGTACACTTTTTTGTGCGGTTCTGTCTATGGCATTGAACGAGCAACCTTCTGTACAGTTATCGTACAGTCACTGGACAATATCTAGTAACTAGTGGAGACAGCGCACGTTGCCTTCTGTTGGTTGTCAATTGCGGTGAGGATATGTTGGCTGTCTTGTTAGTGCTTGTGTGTTTAGAGCTGAGGAGTGGTCACTTACATGTCCCTAAATCTTTGACCGAAGCAAAGGAAGAGAGTGCTTGAAAGAAATTGATGCCACCACTATAACACCAGAGAACTGTCGTGGAATCTAGAAAGCTTATATTTATCGCGAGGTACGATAGTTACTCTGATTATACTTCAAACATCCTGTTTCTTGACCACGGCAAGTTATAATTGATTATCTGCCTTTCATTTCTCTCTATTTCATACTTGGAAACTTGACACAGGTGTGGAATTCCCCACATTCGCCCATCAGATCAATCGCAGTTTCATGGGTCCGCTCGTGATTTAAGGCGTCGACATCTTCCCACTTGTATTCATCACCAATTTTCCATCCCTTCATTTTCAGATTTGCATCATCAACGTTCGAAAAATAAATCTTGGCCTTGGTTCGCTCACACAATCGATCGAGTGCAGGTAGCAGCTCCGTCCGGTAATCTTTCTTCCAGACGGGAAACATCACGTTGTAGTCTTTTGAAAATTCCTGCAGCCGCCACTGTTGAATATCTTCCAAATGCAGATCACCAAATGCAAGACTCATAATTCGTTCGCGTTTAACTTTTCCAGGTATTTCTGCCAATGCGGCTCTGACATAGGATGAATAGGACTTGCCCAACCCAACCGCTACGAGGCATAATGGCAATTCCAGTGCCTCCGCTTGAGCTGCGATCGTTTGAATCTCAATGTTCTGGACTGGAACCGCATTTGTTGTGGGATCAATGGTTGTCAGAAGCACCACCTGCGGCATGGGCTTGCCCTGGGCAGCATAATCTGCATACAAATAACTGAGCGAAAGAAACGAATCTTTTCCGCCACTCCAGAATTGCACGATCAAATCTCTCGTAGTAATGGGAGCAGCTAGCTCTTCTTCTGTTGTCAGTGCTGACGAAGACCACATGAGCTGACCGCCTGGATTGCTTTGTTTTTCTCGACCAAATCGTCGATTTCGCTTGCTTCGTGGCTGTAGAAACACGTTCTGTGCGAGCATATTCTTCCGTCTGGATGGGTCTTTCACATTGATATGACCATACGGACAATGGCGACAACCATTCCCACAACATGTTTGTTTTTCCTTGAGCTGATACGCTGTCATGACGTAGTACCCCGTCGCTGGATCAACATACATCGCTTCTTTGTTTTCACACGCTATGCGATGCAGCTCTTCAATCTCCAGTTCAGCGGCTGATTTAGCATTCTCTATAGACTCTCTCGACAGTTCTTGAGTAGAAAAATCGTATTTCTTGAATGGAAACGACGATTCTTGCATCCACTCTTCAGTGGGAGCATGCAAAACCTTCACCAACCATTCCAATGCCAATAGTAGTCGGCTGGTTGGCCGCGTAAACATTGCTGTACCATCCACCAAATACACATCTGGAAGCTTCTTCTTCCTGTCTCCTTTATCTGCCTGGTTCTGTAAGTCGCTCCACCATTTGCCTACTCGTCCTTGTAGGAGTTCTTGCTCCGTTTTTTCCAATGATAACCCACAAAGTGCGACAATTACCACATCAATCGGTTCGTCAGTGTCAACTGATTCGACAACTTCCCCTCCTGCAGACTCAATGATCTCACGCATCCATCCCACCGCACCAATAAACAATGGATCGAGCCACTCGACCATCAACACCCTCGCTTTCTTTCCATCAAGTTTATCAGTCAAAGCTGCTTTGGCGTCCTGTTCCAATTGATGCAATCGCTGCAGATGCTGCTCGGCCATTGCATTTCCTTCTTCTTCTAGCCCCAACTCCTGGCCAAGTATCTGGAATTGGTCCACCAGAACCTGTAATAGGCTCGTCGGGTTACAAGTGACAATACGTGTGGTCTTCTCATCGACAAGTGATGCTGGAACCATTGGAGTCAAAACGGATCCATTGCTGGAGCAACTAGTAGCACTAGCATCATCAGAATCGCCCAACGATGCCTCGACAGTGGCCAAATCAATGGAGCAGACTTTACAGGTGCTCTGGGTGAGGATCACATCTGGCTGGAGCTGCACCAGTAGCCTCGCATCTAAGTGATAGAGCGACGACGCTTCTTCCAGCGCCTGGCGTACTTGTTGATGGGTATCGGCAGAGTTAGTGAACGCCGTTCGTGCAGCTGTTAGCACAGGGAGATCGCGAATAGCTGTGGTGTCAGGAAAATCACATTCATGCGAGCGTCCAACCAGCACAGGCAGGGAATGTGTGGACACGACTGAGTCAGGAGATGAAGATGACTCACTGGATGTAGCGCGTTTCCGCTTGGCAAACTCGACCAATGCCGAGAAATTCTCTGTTGCTGATGGCAGCAGCGATAGCACACGCAGTGGGCGGCTGGGCTTGGCGCATACAGGGACGATCGCTGCACCACCAGCAATGGAGTTTTTTGTCATCACGTTCTTGGTGTTTTGACGATTCTGACAAGCTTAAGTACGCATTTAAAACACACACAATTGAAAATCGAACCTATAAATGCAGATGGAATCAGTTGCGCAAACCTAGAAGGCAAACATGGGTTTACATTTATAGGTTCATCATATTGGCTACAGTTTTAGGAAACGCTTCTGATCAATCAGAAATGCGAAAATGAAACCACGTTAGTGACGTGAACTGCTGGGCTCTCGCTGCGATTCAAATCATTCGATCGGGGTGTTCATTTCTCATGGTTATTTCTCACGCATTTGTTTGATTTCCGCAAATCCCTTCATGCAAGCAAACCTCCTGCACACTGCCGTTTTATAGCCATTGATTGACTGTAATCCGAGTAAATGTTGAGGTCTTCCAACGTTCACGGTCGGTTCCATTATTTAAGACCAGATATATTCGCGTGACCACTGGATTTAACTGTTCACAGTGCATTCTACTTGTAGGTATCTCATTCTGCCATGTGAACGAAGCGGGAGGCAAGGACACTGGGATGCAAGATATAATAGCAGGTCGTTGCTGCAGTACGTCCAGTTGATCTTTTCATTGGCGGGTCGGATGAAGAAAATAAGCAAGCATGATTGGGAGCGCTCTCATTAGAGCACCAATGCAAACAGAGGAAAACAAAATGAAGGAAAGGTCACGCAGTCTCCTTTGCTTTCTCCCAGCAGCTGATCTCATCGTTTACCAGACATCAATTGCTATGACTGTTGACGCAAACAACTTGAAGGTCGGGGGGTTCAACATGCAATCCCTTCGGCCGTGAAGGGAATTCGAGAGAAGCATTAGTTTGCTGAGATATCTAAAGAAGAGCGAAAGGGAATGTTTGAGTCCTTTCTTCTGATATGCGACCAATCTTCAAATGTTAAAAGCAGGTTCCATTCAATAAATCGCTTCGCTTTGCAATCAGCGAATGTGTGGTGGCGCTCTCTCATGTTTTGTCACAATGCTATGAGAAGCACCAGGTTCTAGTAGTTGACTTGGTAATCATCAGCGTTTTTTTCTGCTTGGAAAATTTTGCTCAAAACGCAAAAGCCCATCACCCCCAGGTATGAGGATGCGCCTCCTGACATGCATGCACACGCGCGGGCTTAAGTGATTATTTATTTGCAATCAGATAAATATAAAATAGCACATAAATGCCTTAGCATTTGCGGGTTTATATGAAATAAGGGCTTAGAACGAACGTATACTGTAACGTCTGGTGCGACTGTACTTCAATTTATGTACATGGAATAAATCGAGTGGTTGTCTATTCGTACGAGGAAATGAGTCCAGAAGTGAAGCGAAAGTGCAATGAGCAAGCAGATCATTGTTCACCAAGCACCAATTGCCAATCAGAAGCACAACGCTCAAGAAGAAGAAGAAACTCAGACATACCACATGTCATCGCTACCGCCATCACTGCCGCTGTTAGCGTCTGTAGAACCCGTCATTCATCACAAGGCCAATGTGCTCGGCGGGATGCCACACGTCGCAGATCTGCTCGATGGATTTCTTGACCATTCTTCACAATGGAGTGTCTGGAAAGCTGAACGTCGTGGGTATTTCCACCTGCTCTGTCGCATTGGTCGGCGAACAAATGACGTAAATGCTTTTATTGCGGCGATTCGTGTGGCCGTACGATTCGGAAACCTCGAACGTGTGCAAGCGATTGTGGAAGAATGCCCGAAAATTAGGGATTGCTTGGCTTCTAGTAGTGAGATGATGGACATGGCGGCCAGTTATGGCCATTTGGAGTTGCTGGACTGGCTGCATGCCCATGGAATCGGATATTGCACGACAAATGCCATGGACGAAGCCGCAAAACATGGCCACTTGACAGTCGTGCAATGGCTTCATGCGAATCGATCGGAAGGTTGTTCGGTCTATGCAATGAATGATGCCGCTGGACTAGGTCACTTGCACGTCGTCCAGTGGTTGCATGTTAACCGCCAAGAAGGTTGTACGACGTATGCGATGGATCGCGCAGCCAGTGCTGGTCATCTCGACATGGTCCAGTGGCTGCATACAAATCGGAAAGAGGGATGTACAACTTATGCGATGGACAGCGCAGCGCAGAATGGTCATTTTCACGTCGTACAGTGGCTACATTCCCATCGGAATGAAGGTTGCACGAATGAAGCAGTCCAGGCTGCTATGCGCAACGGCTATCAGGAAATTGTACGCTGGTTGAGTGCCAATGCCAGAAATTCTTCACATGTGCCACCTGCACAAGCTTGGAGACAGAACCAGATCCTAATCACCGCCTAGTGTTACAAAAGACACAAACTGTAACGCTAAATTGCCTGCAAACCGCGAATGTGATGGTCACATCTTGAAAAGACCAAATTTGTGTAGGGTGATTGTATTATTTTAGTGGAATTAATTTTGATATGTAAAATGCAAGTGTTGTCCTCACTATTACAAACTTTGCAGCAGAACTACTGCACGCTAGTCATTAAGTCAATGAATAAGACTATGCGTTCTCACAACGTGTATGAGCGAGTATTAATGCGTTTTGTATTCTCAATTCGCATACATTTGCCATATACACGTTGTAAATACATGGACTGTTTTGTTGGAAGACTGGTAAAGCGTTTGTGCTTACTGCCTCCTTACATACAGATCAACTATGTCCAGCCGATATGGTTTCATCCCCGGTTCATGGATTGTTGTATTCCCCTGGAAGAGTGTGATTGGTTCATGCTCATGTCCATCCAAGATCGAATCAATACCAGCCATGTATGGAGCAATAGCTTTATCAGTTTAATTATTACGTGTGTGGGCACAACGATCACCGATGCATCATGAGCCTTGAGCGAACCCATGCACTAGCGACTATGCGCAAATTCGTATTCAAAAACAATTTCTATTACAGAAAAGACTCATCATTTGTAGCAGTTGTACACATGCCAAACATCCCCAGTGTTACATCACCACCAAGTGGAACTAAGATCATCTCCGTGAGATGAGGAAAAAGCTCTCCAGTCACTCACTGGTATACATTCGATCCAAGTATTGTGAATTCGGCAGTGGGAGGCAATCCATGCAAAGTTGACGCTCCGTAGTGAAGTTGATGGTTCTTCACGACTGCAAAATCGCCTTCCAGCTCATTCCATACGCTGACCATGTGTGAATAAATGAATCCTTGGATTCAAAGGTTTGCATCAAGAAGAGAAGCAATGCAAGAAGGCATGGAGGGTGCATTTGGGAATAATGTGGTGTGTTCTATTTGGAGATAAATCCAGTTGTCAAATTTATATTTGGACTAGAAAGTGCAAATATAGTTTTCCTAAAATAATTTTGTATGAATTTTAACCAATAGAATATCAGTTAGAGTCAGAATCAGAATCAGATTTTGAGATTCAAACACTCGGATTTCAATTCAAACGCAATGCAAATCATCAAAAAACTTGAACCAAAAGAACGGCAACCAGGATGACCGAGATCCACCCGCCTCTTCTTGCGTCTGTGGCCGTTGTCATACGATCGATTGATGCATTCGATGGATGTACAGACATTGCGCGGCTCATTGACGATTTCGTCGATACCTCGGGCTTGTGGGGCGCCTGGAACGCGAATGAATATGGCTATCCCTACCTGCTCTGTCGGATCGCGGAACGGTCGATGCTTCGCGACTACGCATTTGGGGCGGCATGGCGGATCGCAATCCACCAGGGGAATTTGTCAATGTTAAAAAAAATTCATCAAAATCTTCCCGCATTGACTGCCCATAAGGTGATGGTGGATGGCATTGCTGCCAACGGGTTCTTGGATGTTTTGCAATGGCTGCATGGACTCGGTCAGAATAGCTACTCGACAAAGGCAATGGACGAAGCCGCCAAGAATGGGCATTCCCAGGTAGTTAAGTGGCTGCATGCAAATCAGCAGGAAGGTTGTACGGCGAATGCGATGGATTTAGCCGCAAGCAACGGTCATTTGGAGATCGTCCAGTGGCTACATCACCATCGTACCGAAGGCTGTACAGTCGGAGCCATGGACCTAGCGGCACAGAACGGATACCTGGAAGTCGTGAAATGGCTGCATGAGAATCGAAGTGAAGGTTGCACAGTTCGTGCGTTGGACGAGGCGGCGAGTCATGGACATTTAAAAGTGGTGCAATGGTTGAGTGCACATCGCGATGAAGGCGGAACGATAGCTGCGATGGACGGTGCTGCTCACTATGGACACTTGAATATTGTTGAGTGGCTAGATGCGAATCGACTGGAAGGCTGTACATGTCGCGCTATGGATAAGGCTGCCAGTAATGGTTATCTGGAGGTCGTAAAATGGCTGCATGAGCATCGATCAGAAGGTTGTACGACTATCGCGATAGATGAGGCAGCTAAAAATGGTCATTTAGCCACGGTACAGTGGTTGCATAGTCATCGTATAGAAGGCTGTACGACATCAGCGATGGATGGCGCAGCGACCAACGGTCACCTTGAGTTGGTGCAGTGGTTGCATGACAACCGCACAGAAGGATGTACAACTCAAGCGATGGATGGTGCCGCTACGAATGGACATTTCGATGTGCTTCAATGGATTCACAGCAATCGAAACGAAGGCGCGACAATGGAAGCAATAATGGGAGCGTCAAGGAATGGACATTTCAAGATTGTACAGTGGTTGCATGCTAATACTAATGTATGAGTAGCTCAGACTTTGCTATAGTTCCTACATACAATTGAATGGAGCATGTGCCACGAAAACAGCCAAGAGGTTACTAAACACTTAATTTGACTGATCATAGCACTTTGAGGTGCAAAGCTCAGTCATGTTATTCATGAAACTGTGAAACAAGTATTTTTTTTATATCTTGCACAATGATGTCCGTGGTTTTGGCAGATAGACCAAGAGATGCGAGAGTTCGATATGGGGTTCGAAATTTGGTGCATATCCAAAAACCGTGCAACAATGCTTTTTTGAAAGAATTCGTATTCAAACAGCCTTGTGTGACCCCCACAATAGAACTTCACAGAGCATTTCAGTTGCGTGAGTTCGCTTTCAGAGAACGATGGTATGCCATTGCAGTAGAAAGACACCTCAATATGTGAATGACAGACCAAAGCTCGTACACAGTTGTTCGACTACGATTTCTTCCAGGAAAATGTCGTAGTGCTTTGCCCAGAGATGTACTATGTGTTCAGGTCAATCCAGAAAGCCTCGCACTTGTTGGTCATGGATAAACTGACGCTGGTGACAGATATCATCGTCAACGATTTCAAAGCATTTCTGAACGAACGAACAACAACAATTAGCATCCTCAGCTTTATGGCAAATTCAGCAGCAGCAATGGCTTGCTGCTCAAACACATATCTAAACTCCCCATGCATATACTAGTTTTAGCCTTTGGTTCAATATACATGTTATCGATTCAAGTTACCCATACTGAACGGTGGCTGCACCGGCCATTAATAGCATCGCTACTGTGTGTTGGCCATTCATCTCGGCCAACTCCAATGGGGTTCCTCCAGGGTTTGCTCGAATGTCACAGTTCGCATTGTGCGTTAACAACACTGTCACCACGTCCAACCATCCATTCGCAGCTGCTACATGGATCGCTGTTATCCCATCTTGGCATTCCTTGTCGATATCTGCACCATGCGCAAGGAGCATCGTGACCACGTCAAAGTACCCATTCTGTGCAGCGATATGGAGCAAACTCATACCATTGGGCATACTTTCATTCACGTCAACGTTGCCATGTTCCAGTAAATATTCGACTATATCGAGATAGCCTTTGTGAGCTGCAATGAATGCAGCTGTGATGCCACCAGCAGTTACAAGCGATACATCTGCTCCATGGGTGTGGAGGTACTGAACGACATGGAAATGACCTTCCGAGGCAGCGACGATTAGTGGTGTCGACGTGTCGGTGATGCGACTGTTCACATTGGCATCCTTAGAAATGGCAAATTTTACAGTATTGAGATGACCCTGCGCCGCTGCAACGTACAATACGGTCATGCCTTCATCACCAAGTATATCAATGTTGGCCTCTTCCTCTAGTGTGATTAAATACTGGACAGCATCGACTTGTCCGTAAAATGCAGCACAAAACAATGGGGTCATTGGCTGCTCCCATGTTTGAGAGTGGAGTACTTCAGCATAACCCGACTGAAATAAATGTTGCAGTACCGCCACTTGGTTCATCTGTGCTGCAACGTGTGCACAGGTGTAGCCATTATTTGCTATTACAAAAACATCCGCTCCATGCAAGAGAAGCAAATCGAGGATATCAATTTGTCCTAGTCCAGCTGCCACATGGAGAGCTTTGTAGCCTGCCACATCATTATTATGGACATCCGCTCCACACTGAAGCAGCAAACGCACTATTTCCACGTTCATATTCTCAATTGCGAGCTGCAGAGACGTGGAACCGTTCGGAGCGCGAACGTTTGGATCTGCGTTGCAAGTGAGCAGTATCTTGACAGCATCAATGTCATTGCCATTGATCGCGTACATCAAGAGAGTATAGCCGTTTTCGTCGCAAATGTCAACGTCTAAACCTTCGCAAAGTGAAAACAAGAAATGCAACACATCGATGTGACCGTTCTGCACGATTACGTGGAGTGGAGCCCTCATCATACCTCTCCAATCCACGTCCTCAAACTGCTTTACGAGTATCTTCAACACCGCTAGATGACCTTGCCGTGCAGCTAAGAATCCAGGTGACTCATCTGACATAGTGATGACCCCTACATAGGCGCCATGCTCAATCAAATACTCGACAATAGCCACATCACCACAATCCGCAGCTAGACACAAAGGAGTCTCGTCGTGAATGTTCTCTGCATCAATTTTTGCGCCTGCCTCGACCAGTACCTTCACCACTTCGAGATTCTGATGCTCGACGGCTGCATGTAATACTGAAACATCCTCGGCGTCTAACGTGTAGTTTATGTCTGCTCCTTCCGAAAGTAAGTACCGAACGATATCAGCATGTCCATGTGAACACGCTAAATATATCAACATCTGTCGGTAATACTCCTCTGCACCCAGGTAATCGATATAGACCTCAGGGATGCCCTGAGTCAACAAGAACTGAACCACAGGTAAATGCCCTTCCTGGATGGCTACTATCGTCGGTGTGACACCATAATCGTCAATGGCATGGGCATCGGCACCATTCTCTACCAGCCAACGCACTACAGCAAGCGATCCACCTAACGCAGCGGCATGCAACACTGATCGTCCATTGTGTGAGTCATTCACATCTGCACCTTTTTCCGCTAAAAACTGCGCAACATCGAGATGGTCGCACTTGCATGCGACCATGAAAGGCGTCAATCCATCGCTGTCGTCATCTGAAACAACGTGAACGTTCGCTCCATGGTCCATTAATGCACGGACAAGTGGTATATCTCCGTTTTTGCAGGCGATAAAGAGCGCTGTTTCCGCTTTGGTGTTCTTTGTGTTCACAATGGTTGGATGATTCTCAAGCAGATCCATTGTGTGTGCGAGATCACCTTCAGTGACTGCCGCATGAAATGATGAAACAGCAGTAGTCAGAGGCACATCAGTAGCCTCTGCGTTGTTAGCAAGAGGCTCATCTAGTGATAACGTAGTTTGGATCACGCAAATGAGATCGTCAGCAGCATCAGCAGTAGGGTCCTTCGACATTGTCACTCTCCGTTTGTGTGTCAAAAGAAATATCTTGTCATTGTTGCAACCTTCAGACGACCTTAATCTGATTTGGGTAAACTCACAAATTGAGACTGGGAATCAGGTAATACGCGTGTTTGGATTCATGTCGGTCTGACGTGAACACTTCATTCATGATTGGGTTGATTTAATGCAATACAACTTTAATATATTTCTTTTGATTGCTTTAATTCGCCTATATTTAATCAATGAATTGCTCCATTTGCCTGCAAGAGCTGCACGACGTTTCGGTGTTGAGAACGGACGGCTACCGCTAATGGTGTCCCGTCAGGGTCGGCTTTTGCCTCGAGGTTCGCACCATGTGCAAGCAACACCCTCACAACATCTTCATGGCCATTTTTAGCCGCTAAATGCAGTGGTGTGGTGCCGTCGTAAGTGGTGCTATCGACATTGATTTTCGTATGCTCCAAAAGGTAGTTGACGACCTGGGCGTGACCATTTTCTGCGGCTATATGCACAACTGATCTATGGTCGGCCTTATCGAAGTCATCTGTGGTAGCACCATGGTTGAACATAAACTTGACCACCTCACTATGACCATTCGCAGCAGCAGCTTGGAGTGGTGTGAATTGACTGGACCCTTTTGAATTCACATTTGCGCCATTTAAGACAAGTAGCTCCACCACCCGTGTATGCCCGCGTTCAGCCGCTAATAGTAGCATCTCAGTTCCTTTTTCGCCACGTAAGTCGATATTTTCATTCTCTTGCTCGTGTAGAGTTAACAAGAACTGGACAGCATTGACGTTTCCGTTGTTGATAGCACAAAGCAATGGAGTGAGTCCTTCTTTATCTACTTTACTGTGGAGGACTGCATGTTTGTAGCCCAAATGAACCAAATGTTCCAGCAACATTACTTGACCGAACGATGCAGCAATGTGGACTGGCGCATAGCCATTCTCTGCCACTGCATTAATATCCCCACCATGAGCGAGCAACAAGTCTATAATGGCTGTTTCTCCCGTCTCTGCAGCTGCATGTAGTGGTGTCAATCCTTGCAAATCACGGGAATTGACGTCAGCTTGGTATTGAAGGAGTAATTTCGTCATCTCTACCCCATTTTGTTGCTTGATCGCGAGATGCAAACACGTCTGATCGTTATCAACACGTACGTTTGGATTCGCTCCTTGTTCAAGCAGTAACCGCATCACTTTGATCTGCTCGTATGCGGTCGCATAGAGCAATGGCGTCGATCCGCGTCCGTCGTCAGCATCTACTGACGCATATTTTACAGAAAGCAGCAAGCGCAACACGTCAACGTGCCCGTTCTGAGCCGCCATATGCATTGGCGAGAGCACTGTCTTGTCAGCCCAGTCGATATCACTATCACCCCAATACTCCAGCAAAAATGCTAACACATGTGTGTATCCCTTACAGGCAGCGGCATATACCGCTGTCTCCATCGCTTCGGTGACCACTCGAATGTTGGCTCCAGCATAGATCAAACACTCGACGATTTGTAAATTCCCATGGAACGCTGCGAGGTACAATGGAGTAACATCATCCTCTCGAAAAGCGTCAACCATTGCACCAGCCGCAACAAGCGCCCGGACTATTTCAAAATGCTGCTTTTCCACAGCGATGTGTAGTGCTGTTGCTCGAGTATCGAACACAACCGCATTCACATCAGCTTCTTTATTAATCATAAACTGGACAATGTCGAGATATCCACGTGAGCAAACGATATACAAAGCAGACTCGCCGACGGTTGTCATGTCATCAACATTGACCCCACATTCATCTACGAGGTACTGGACAACCTGAAAGTGACCCTGATGCACAGCAGCGAGCAGTGGTGTGAGTCCGTAAATATCTGCAGCCGTAAGATCGGCATTTCGGTCAACGACTAACCACTTCACTAACTCCAGATGGCCACCAAAACATGCGGCATACAGCACCGATTTCTGAGTATCTGGCTCGACAGCGTGCACACTGGCACCATGGTCTACGAGGAGCTTTGCGATTTCTATATGACCCTGCAGGCACGCTGCAAACAATGGTGTCGGATCAGTTTGACCACCATGTTTATCGATGGCTTCATTATTCTTGGAAAGCAATAACTTGACTAGTGTGAGGTTGCCCATCCTGCTGGCCACAGACAATAGAGATTCTTGGGAGTCATGGAGAGTATTGACTAGACTCGGGTACGCAGCTAGCAGTTCCACTACCCGCTCGACATTTGCATCCTTCACAGCGGCATGTAGTGCAGCATAAACACGTTCGTCAGCTTTAATGGTAGGTTCCACAACCGCTGTATTTGCTGGCGGAGTTGGATTCAAAGTCAACGTTTCCCCGAACTGGGTAGTTAAACATATTCCATTGCCCTCACCCATGTCATTCACCGATCTACTTGGATAAAAGTGTAGGAAAAAAAGAGGAATGAGCCAAAACCGAAGCAGGAGTCTGAGTCTTCGCCATCATTCCATAATGAGGATGGGCTTTCGGTTCAACTATCAGATTCGCTTATGGGTTCATGTGTAGCCAGCAAGCACATGCGCATCGTATATTGGCTAAAATACATTAAATTATAATTATTTTGACCAATCATTACATTCAATATGCATTAGTTCGACATGACCAAAAATGGATTTTTGGGTTGCGAATCTGAACTGAAAGCGCAGTTTTCATGGCTGTGCTGCTTTACTAGGAATTTGCAGACATCAGAAAGGCTTTGAGCTTTAAATCTAAGCCTAAAGCGTGTGAATAGAAAGGAAGTGAGAAACAAATGAGCGGGGAGAAAGAAAGATCTTCGGGGGAGTAAAAAACGTGAGTTGTCCTGAAAAGTTATCGATGTTGTTCCCTCATGCGATGGATCTATCAGAAGTTTGTGCTTCATACAGTGGAACATTGTATTTTGTAGGACCCGTCCGGGTTCAACCCATTTTCAGACCTTACCGGGTCTGATATCGGCCAGGCTGCGCCCGACTAATGAACAGACACATTGCAATGTCTTTCTAATCATACTCTTCAGCATTCATAGTCCAGCTTCTCTCTCTCTGTGCTCAAGCGAGAATTTGACCATGTCAAAGTCATCATTGTGGACAGACTTGTCCATGATGTTGTTCTTACAGCGTTCCACTTTGTGCTTAAGGAGCTACCATGTAATCTTTATATCGCCAATTGCGGCAGTCGTATCGAGCACATTGGCTGTGAATTCTTTCTTACGATTGTCGTACAGCTATGACGCGTCAATGAATTTGTGGAACTACTGTTTGTAACTTCCAACACATCATTTTCATTGCTGGTATGGATTGTATAACTTTTACTGCGGTTTGCATGTATCCACTGAATCATCTCCAAGTTACCGTCCTTCGCGACCATGTCTATCGCGTCTTTCGTGCATCCTTTTGACAGATGCTTATGCAACCACTTGACGACTGAGCAATGATCATTACTGACGGTATTATCCACCGTAACAGTCATGCACTCTTCTTTGTGATGTGCATACAGCCATTGCACAATCTGAAGATGACTGTTTACGGCTACTTTATTCATTGGATCCACTATATATCCTTTCAAGTTGATTGTAATGCAAACGCTGCTACTCGCAACGTCATCCATCGCTGTTGTCGAACAACCTTCACCTCAGTGCTCATCCAAATGCCGCACAATCGCTTCGCATCTGTTCGTAGCCGTCTAATTCATCGCGTAGGAATAGCGATTGACAGCTGTATGCGCCACCACATATATCGACATGTAGCAGTGCAGGCGGCAGTACCCATCGTGGCAAGTGTATAGAGTTCGATGTTAAACCAAACAACAGATGAATTCAGGAACGCATTGATGTGTTACGCTATCACCAGATGGCCACCAAGAGCGCCGATATGATGTCCAAGATACATCGCAAATTTGAGGAATGACGACTGTGGTATCAGTAGTAGCTCATGCGTCTCATTTTCTTGATGTTTTTCTGCGTTCTCTTCGTGTTATGCTCCCCATTTGAAATCTTTTGCATTCAGCAGCATGGACATTGGCATCAATTCCAGCTTTTGATGATCTCTTATGTTAAGTTCGTATAGGACACTGTTAAAGTTCGCAGTCGTACCGTAAACTACAGAATAATTCATCTGATTGCTAAGAAAAATACGGTACTGGTAGTAAACATGAGGATTATGGATGTGGCAGTTGACCGGAATCTGTCCTAACTGCCATATCTCCATCACTTCTACCCCCTTCTGCCATTGTTTGCATCCTATACCTTATCTCCTACTTTTTCGTCTAGTTATGGCAATGCGGAACTCCCAATACGAACTGGCACGTTCCAAGACAATTACTACCACATGCAATCAAGACTCCGAGTCCGAGGCTGACTCTAACCCTGATGATGATTGGGATTCCGATGAGGTATTCTTTGCGTACTAAATTTCTAAAAAGCACTGCCGACAGTTAGCTCCAAGATATGTCTTGCGGTGTTGTTACGCAGGACGATATCTTACGTACTGCTGTGGAGCTACATGGCGGAAAGAGATGGAAAGCTATTGCGACCTGCCTCTCATCACGGTCACCTTCGCAATGCCGCGAAAGATGGAAGCAGCTGCGTGGTGCTCCGCCAGGTAGGAAAATCCCATGGACGGCGGCGGAGGACGCAAAGCTAACCGAGTTAGTGGGAATCCATGGAGCAAAGCGATGGGCACTGATTGCCTCGAACGTGCCCGGCAGAAATGAAAAACAGTGCCGAACGAGGTACGTTGGGGATGAGGGATGGACTGTATGTGTACAAGTATCTTAATTCCGAGCAAGAATTATATTGCAGATGGGTTAATCAATTAAATCCAGAGATCAAACCAGGCGATTGGACCGCGGAAGAGGATGCCAGAATAGCGGAATTACAGGCTCAGTATGGCAATGCGTGGGCGAAAATCGCTGAGCAATTGCCAAGGCGGACGGAAAACGGAGTCAAGAACCGATGGTATAGCAACATTTTCAAGTCTGTCAGGAAGACACAAAGCAGTGGTCAGAAACGGAAGCGAGTGGAAAGAACAACGCCCGAGAAGAAGAAAGAATCACCCAGTGAGACCCCACATGATCCAAGGCATCACCAAGCAGCGGGGGTACTGTTCTCCTTGCAAAACGAGATGCAATTGCTTGACGAAAACCCATCCCGGAGTCCTGATTACTTAAATGTGTCCCTCAAGAGCAGCGCAGACGTTGAGTTAAGGCGTTCCTGGAAGCACATCCAAGAATTGGAGCCTTTATTTGCAAAAATGAACCACTTCGAAATGAATTTGCAAGAAGCGAAGCATACAGGTGGTGACAACCTCGAGCAACTGTGGGAGCAATACCTGGACTTCGCACGCGATAAATTAATTCCAATGCTCGGCGGAAATGCCAATGACCAGATACTTCTAACCTGTCTCTATGAACGCGCAGTGGCTATGGTGCCCTTGAGTGTCGCGTTGTGGAGAAAGTATATTGTCGATGCAGGTGCACTCCCTGCAGGAAGCCATGGTCGCTTTCACAAGCTTTGGACTTGTGAACGTGCTACCGTCAACATCGCCTCCGAATCTAAGTTTTGGGTGGACTTGCTTCTAGAAATGGAGCTGCAGCAAATCCCTCTCGTCGATATCCGTGAATATGTGACAGCCAGGTTGTTGACTCGAACAGATCATCCGATCATGGACCATGCAAACTACGCGCGTGTGTTGACGACCTACTGCGATATCCACCGTCGAGCTGCGCAGATGGCTGGATACACTGAATCCGCAATACATCGACTTGATGATGCGTTTGCTCCATGTGTTTCCTTTTTGAATACCCACTTTCCTGAAACCCCTGAATGCACCATTCAACTATTAGAGTACCAAGCCAAGTGCTGCATAGTGCCTGCAAAGGCGAGAGAAAGCTTGGATCGATGGAACTCGATTTGGCAGATCATCTTGGCGAAAGCAGGTCATCATGCTGCGACTTGGATTCGATATTACGAAGAATGTGTGCGTGTCGGTGCAAAATCTATAGCAGAAATCCGAACAAGCGTGTTTCAAAGAGCGTTGGAGGCGGTTAAAGACGACAGAGTAGCAGTAATGGAGGCGTTCGTAGCGTTTGAGCGCCAGTATGGCACTATAAAGAACTATTGAGAGTCTTTAAGCAATAGAACAAAGTTTCCAGGCATCCATAGACACGTACAGTCGCACAAAATAGCAATGAAAGTACTAATAGTAATTGACGTGAGCACACTACCCCATAAACGACATCATTCAACTTTTATTATATCGATTAGAAAAAGCAAACACGCAGCAAAGAGATCAGAATTACAACATGTCGCAACGCAAACGGCAAAGGCTGATATCTAATTGTAGCGGCATCAGTAGTAACCATTGCCAATGTAGCCGTTGTAATAGTTCTTGTAATCGTTGTAGTTGTATCCGTTGCCGTATCCATATCCATATCCATTTCCATATCCGTATCCTTTGCCATAGTCGTAGTTGTTGTAGTATCCATAACCATAGTCGTCATAGTCATAATCACGATCATGATGGTGGCGGGCGTGGTGGCGTTTATGATGATGGCGGTGACGATGGTTGTCATGTTTACCATAATCATCGTAGTCACGCCCGTAGCTTCCATAGTAATCGTTATAGTATCCATAGGCGTTTGTGCTCATGATCATGAGCGTCGATAGAAACGTGATGAGAGCGATAGCTTTGCGAATCATCGTGGGCTGTGACGGCTTTGTTTGGGAGCTGTTGTCTCGAGAGGAAATTGAGAACTGAGTGCATGGGCAGATCGAAAGAAGAGCTGCCATATAGCGCACCTTTATGCTAAGAGAAAACGTCGGTATGATGGAGAAGACTATGTCAAGAGGTTTCTCTTAACATAAGGATTGTCTTCCATCATGCAAGCATAATGAAATTTACGCAAAGCCAAGCCAATACAGTTGAAGCGGTAGAAATCCTGTTTCAAGAAATACGTTTGCACGGAAAAAGCGTGAAACATCGCGACGAACATTGGAAAACATTCAGTTTCTCGTTCTCTTACGACATTCTCTTAGCAACTGCAATCAAACAAGGTGAAATATATGTAGTTGGCGATTTCTGATCTCCATTCGTCTCTTTGCGTGCCCGTCTCGTCGCAATCAACGTCGAAACCACTAACTGCGCATCTGTTGTATGGTTCGACAGGATGAAAAAGCAATGTACCTGAAAAACAGACACGATTGGATAATCGAGTAGCTTCAACTTCATGTGAACCACATTAATGCAAGCGCGACTGTCGAAAATTTCAACTTCAGCATGGGATTCCACAACGACGCGCACGGATACTACTCATCATCCACTCACTAGTATATTCCTTGGTTAGAATGCATGGATGTGATCACTCATATTCATTGCACTGATAATGTACTGCTATTAAAGGCAACAAATAGAGCAAAACGAATCGTGTTATTGCTTAGTTAAGAGTAACTGGTACAAGTAGCGATATTATCTCCAGCGCGTACATCAATTATAAACTCCACCCGGTACACCAGGTACACCAGGTACAATAGGTACAACAGCTGCATGAATAAGTGGAATCGGCGGCACTACACCCAAAATGGCACTGTTACCCAGGGGTGTTGCCCAGTAATAGCCGCCATTGCCGTAGTAATTAAGGTGATCGTAGTCGTAGTATCCAATACCATAGCCATAGCCATATCCGTTGCCGTAACCGTAGCCATAGACGTAGTCATTGTAATTCCCATAGATGAAGTTGCCATAAACGAGGTGGGGATTGTGATGGTGATGATGATGACAACGGTGATGATTGTGTGTGCCGTAGTCATCGTAGTATCCGCCGTAGTAGTAATCATCGTAGTAATCGTAAGCATTAGCACCAATAAACAGAAGTGCCACGAGGAGCATGAAGAGCGTGATGGTTGTGCGAATCATCTTGGCCGCAGTGGTTAGCTGAAAAGTGTTCACTCAGTGGTAAATTGGGAACTGAGAATACAAACACTAAAGCAGCATGGATAGCGAGCAAAAATGTAGGCAAGAGAGAGCCTGATTAGAAAGGAGTAGACGCACAGAGTTTCGTATACCATGAAACACGTCTCTCATCCGCTTCGAAGTGACGCATACTCCCCGTATATAGCTCTCATACTCATCTATTATTTATCAAAGCTTTGCGAATCTGACATCAGAGTGACATCAGTCGACATTGCGATATCTCTTGGCAAGAAACACGCGCTGATTCAGGCTCACGTACTCTTAGAACATATTTTCTTGGCGAAGAGCGTGTAGTAGACGCGCAAGATATGCATGGTGATATATTAAAACATAGAAAGCAGTCCTGAAGACCAAGTATCATCTTGCCATAGAACGTCAACGACAAAGATAGAGTATCTTATCCTTGTTTGGTTGGACCATCAATACAGTCATTGAGTGGTTATAGTCGCTATCACCATCCATGAAACTATGTTGCTATTGATCAGATACTATTCTGCCCTTGCAAATTCAGGCAATTTCAACTTCAGCTTGATGTAGATCGACAAAGCAGATAGTAGAATCCATGATCTTCTATTTTGGGAGATTCATCCCACCATTGCGTCGAGTGGTCAAGAGACCGTTTGATGGCTAGCAACGTCGCATTTTGCTTATCTTATTTTCGCAAGCTGTCTGTCCGTGCGGAAAACGTATGAGATTCCATTTTGTCCGTCTGGCCAAACCTGTCATACTGACTAGAAAACCTGACAAACGAATTACCTCGAAATCTTATTTTCAGTATACTCAACTGCAGGTATCTCTTTGCAACCAGTATGGGGAATCTTTTGACTGGTATGTCATTCGACAATTCCCCACCATGGCGTCAAAGCGCTCAAGAAGGAACTGGCAAAGCGCACTACCGTTCGTTCCGTCGACGACTTTCGTACAAGCAAGCGATGTTTCCACTGTCACGCTGAACTTTCGAAGGTAGTCTTCCCGAAAATGGTCAACGGCGTTCCTGATGGCACAATTGAATCTCGATCCGTTTTGTACTGTGAATCCAGTGAATGCAAGATGTTTTGGGATCGCGACGTGAACGCTTCGCTGAACATTATGCGCGTGACGACAGAACTTCTCAACAATCGAGCAAGACCAGAGTACTTGCAACGAGAATCAAGTGAGTCGTAGAAGCGCAAAAAGAGCGTGAGCTCGGGGTCTTCGGACTTGAACCTGCTCACACGGTACAGCCCGTATTCTAAGTGTAGCCAGTTGGTAGGCGCAACTTGCGAATCGAGTTGGAGTAATCTAGTCAGGACAACATGTGAAGCAGCCAGCGGACAATACAGTGGATTCGATAGGCAGACAGACAGACACTAGAGCAAGTTCTTGATGTCGAATAACTGCTATATAACCAATATGCTGATTGAGTGCGAACTTATCTGAAGAACCAACATAAAATTGTTTAGCGCACTTAACGAACTGGACGTACTGGTGAAAAAGATGTGATAACCAGTCGCTTATCCGGATAATCTAGTCGATCTGGACATAAAAAGACCAGCTGACTGAAAGCGAGACGAAGTGTCTAAGTTCGATAGGCACGTGGCACGCAGCAGCGTGTGGCATTCGCCAATGGAAGAGCAGAATCGCGTCGGTTGAAGATCGAAATGATGGATGCATTTGGTAGTGCCACATCGGTCATAGAATTGTGAGACCCATCATGTAACTAGCGCTGATAACGCTACACAAAGCTGTTGGTGTGTGTTACCCAGCAATGGCCACATTGTACGTTGGTTAGCAAAGAATCCTGTCAACTAAAGTGCGGGACCCATCAGTAATCTACTTTCTTTTAATCCAGAGAGTTGCGCCATCGCCGAAATACACACAACACATCTTCCTCCAGCAGCGAGAATGTTGGTGGATTTGGCTCTGTAGCTTGCGATGTTGCCTGCTTGTGGTTGGCTGAGATGTGTGGCGCGTCACCATGGTGTACTTTTAGTTGTGTCCACTGATTTGTGTATTAGAGAAAGAGGAGGAGCAGCTCTGTTGCCATTCTTGAATCTTCCCGCATCAACTCAAGATGGTGGGGAAGCCGAAGAGAAAACCATCTACTCACGGAGAGAAGGAGAACGAACATTACCGCCTCGTGGAAACCCCACGTGCGCTCAAGGTCAAGATCGATGATGAAGGTTTAACTACCTCAACCGCTCAGTTAAACAAGGAAGGGGATGCTAACAAGAAGAAGGAAGAGAAAGAAGGCCCGCCCATGTCATTTCACTTTTGGGATCTCTATCGATTTGCAACGCCGTTCGACAAAGTGCTGGTGTTTATTGGTGCTCTTGGGGCCGCGATGAACGGCGCATTGTTCCCGTTGATGGCGATTGTCTTTGGCAACGTTTTGACAGGGTTTACCACTTTGCCAGTAGACTTGGATAAGGTGAACAGCGCTGCTCTGCAGTACCTTTTGGTCGCGATTGGACTATTCTTGACATGTTACATCTCTTACGCGGCGTTCCACTACACTGCAGAGCGGCAGATGAGTGCATTACGTGCCGAAGCGCTCAAGCATATGCTCTATTTGGACATCAGTTGGTACGATAGCAACGATGCTTTGCAACTCTCGAGTCGATTGTCGGGTGATACAGTCAAAATCAAGGACGGTATGAGCCTGAAATTGGGGCAAGCGTTTGGGTTTACAGCACAATTCATTGTCGGGTTTATCATTGGGTTCGCCCAAAGTTGGGATATTACCTTGGTCATGGCTTCTCTCATGCCAGTTATGTCATTGTCGCTCGGGTGGCTTGTGAAGATGCTGCAAACGAAATCCGAATGGGCACAAAAGATGTACGCACAGGCAGGTGCTGTCGCGGAAGAAACCCTTGGCTCAATCCGTACGATTGCGTCACTAAATGGTGAAAAGCGCGCGATTGAGAAGTTCCAAGTTCATACCTTGCAGGCGGAACAGGAGAATATTGCGTTGCACAAAATCGCATCGGTTGTGTTGGCCATGTTTCTCGGCAGTGTGTGGGTCATTTACTCGATTGGCTTGTGGTACGGTGGGCATAAGGTCTCACAGGATAAAATGACACCAGGCGAAGTATTTACCGCGTTCTTTGGCGTTCTTTTTGGTACAGCCGCACTCGCGCATATCTCACCGAACATCACCGCAGTTGCACAGGCAGCGGGGGCCGCGACCGAGATTTTCCGGATTTTGGACACAAAATCTGCGATTGATGCCTCAAAAGACGAAGGCATCATCCCTGAAACATGTGAGGGCAGAATCGAGGCTGTTGGAGTCCATTTCACCTACCCGAACCGCCCTGATGCGCCAATTTTGGTCAATTACAATTTACAAGTCGAGAGTGGACAGACCGTGGCGTTCGCTGGGGCAAGTGGTGGTGGAAAGAGTACGTTGATTGCGTTACTAGAGCGATTCTATGACCCTTCCGCTGGCCAACTGCTGCTCGACGGCCGAGATATAAAGACGTTAAACATTAAGTGGCTACGTGCACAGATCGGGTTGGTCTCTCAGGAACCGGTGTTGTTTGCGACGACTATCTTTGAGAATATTGCAGCTGGTGGAGAGAATATTACACGTGACCAGGTCATCACTGCTGCGAAGCTCGCGAATGCACACACGTTTATCATGTCACTACCGGACAACTATGATACACTGGTGGGTGAGAAAGGGGTATCGCTCTCTGGCGGCCAGAAGCAGCGTGTGGCGATCGCGCGAGCAATTGTCCGTGAGCCAAAGATCTTGATTTTGGATGAAGCCACCAGTGCGCTAGATGCTGAAAGTGAAAAAGTTGTTCAAGCAGCGCTAAACGACTTGATGGCTAAGACACAGATGACGACGCTGGTGATTGCGCATCGACTGAGTACGATCCGTAATGCCGACAAGATTGTGGTATTGAATGAGGGCCATATCGTGGAAAGTGGAACTCACGAAGAACTCCTAAGTATTGAAAACGGCATTTATAACAATATGTACACTATTCAACAACTCCGCTCTGAAGAAGAAGGGGAAGATATTGTAGAGGAGCAGGCAACTCTGGTTGAGCAGGAAGAACAGGCGCGTCGGTCCAGCTTCATGTCAACGAAGACGGATACCTCAATTAACCACGTCGAGAAGTACGACCTTGACACACCCAAATTCGGGCTAATGGACATTGCACGACTCTGCAAGCCCGAAAAAAAGTATTTTTTGATGGGATTAGCTGGTGTCTGTGTCTGCGGGTTTGCAATTCCTGGGACTGCACTCTTGGTGGGTGGAATGATGACGTCGATGACCCATGAATACGGGCTCTATCTCACATCCAAGGATGATGCTCATCTCGACCAGCTCTACGACGATGTCACGCTCTACGGAATCCTTTATTTGGTTGTCGCTGCCATAATCATGGTATTTACATGGATGCACTCGTTTGCGTTCAAGTATATCTCGGAGAAATTGACGACTCGCCTTCGAAATGTCAACTTTACATCTCTTTGCCGGCAAAATATCGGGTTCTTTGATGCAAAAGCCAACGCTACCGGTGCATTAACCGCCGATTTGGCCACAAATGCAACCAAAGTAGCGCTACTATCGGGGGATTCGCAAGGCCGTATCTTGCAGGCATTTTTCACACTGCTTGGAGCACTACTGGTGTCGTTTGGTTTTGGTAGTTGGTTACTCTCATTGATCATGCTGGCGATTTTCCCATTGCTTATACTCGGGAATGTGATTCACATGCGACAACTCACAGGCAAAGGCGCGATTTCGGACGAGCTGGCGGCGCCAGGTGCGCATGCTTCTGAAGTATTGAGTAATATCCGTACAGTTGTATCGCTTGGACTCGAGAAACACTCAGCAGACAAATTTGTGCAGCTCCTAGAAGTGCCGTTGAAGAAAGGCACCATGGAAGCACACATCAATGGCGTTGCGTCGGGATTTGCCTCGTTTATTATCATGGCCACGTACTCGCTTGTGTTTTGGTACGGTGCTAAACTGGTGAACAATGGCGACATTGAATTTGAACAGTTGATTCGAACGTTGATGGCGATCTTGATGTCGATCGAGGGTGTCGGTGGCGCGGCTTCATACTTTGGTGATTCCAGGACTGCGTACTCTGCTGGGTCAAAAATTGTGGCTTTGCGTGACCGAAACGTCCCCATTGATCCATTTAACTCGCACGGGCTAGTACTGTCTGATTTGCAAGGTAAGCTGGAATTTCGTGATGTGTCGTTCCGATACCCGACTCGCCCGGAAGTTTCTGTCTTGAAACATTACAACTTGACCATTGAAGCCGGACAGACAATCGCTTTCTGTGGGCCAAGCGGTGGTGGTAAAAGTACGATCGTGTCACTTATTGAGCGCTTCTATGATCCGATTCGTGGTGAAATTTTGTTGGATGGTCACAATCTGAAAGAGTTTAACGTGCACTGGCTGCGCAATCAAATTGGATTGGTCGGACAGGAACCGACGTTATTTATCGGCACGATCGCCGAAAACATCGCCTATGGACTTGAAACCACCCCGACACATGAGGAGATTGAGGCTGCAGCCAAGATGGCGAATGCACATGATTACATCACTCAATTCCCCGACGGATACGAGACACAAGTAGGTATGAAAGGTGAACAGTTGTCTGGGGGTCAGAAGCAACGCATTGCTATTGCGCGTGCGATTTTGAAGAATCCAAACATTCTATTACTGGACGAAGCGACGAGTGCATTGGATTCCGAGAGTGAACAGATTGTTCAACAGGCTCTCGATAAAGTCGTTGCGCTAAAGCGCCGAACTACGATCATCATCGCGCATCGGCTGTCGACGATTCGCAAAGCCGATAAGATTTGTGTTGTGACTAGTGGAAAAATTGCAGAAGAAGGCACACACACAGAACTGCTCTCACGGAATGGAATTTATGCCAAGCTTGTCGATTCAGCGACGTCATAGGTTGAATAATGTCGGGAAACAGTTTTGTCAGCGATAGATTAAATGTAGGTCAACGAGAATGTCACCCTGCTCTCAGGGCGTAAATTCTACGGTGACATTCTCGATGTCCTTGGCAATAATACAGAGGCACGATACGAAAAAGCTCGGATGTTGATTATTTAGTAGTGAGAAACGAGCGATAGTTTACGGCAACGCTGCATCCTATCCACGCGCTCTTGAGATTGATTCATAGCGATGGTATTGGAGATGACCAATCCAARCGTGCAAGTATACAAGCGACAGTCGGTGCTGATAATTTAGCAATAGAAGAGGCCACCAAAGGGAATGCCAAGTCCACAGCCACCTCCATACAGTCCAGCACCATAGGCATTCCAGTAACCGAGTGGGTAAGCCCATCCTCCCCAACCACCGCAAGTAAATCCGAAGCGGTATGGTCCGAATCCMCCCCAGCCTCCCCATCTACCATGTCCCCAGCCTCCCCAACGTCCCCATCTACCATGTCCCCACCATTCCTTCTTGTCATCAGATTCYGCACCRCGAAGATCGACTTCTTTCYTGTCGGTTTGTTGTTGTTGTGCTGGTTCTGRGATATACTCGGCAGTATTAGTGAGCGTGACTCCCTTGGGAAGTTCAAGTCCCTTGACCGCTTGTAGCGCTTCCTGTGGCGAGATGGCGGATGATGGATTGGCTGGAGCAGCAACGTCATCGCTGACTGCAGCATTGGTGAATGGTACGCCAGTAGTGATAGCGACAAGCGCAGCGACAACGAAGGTAATGAACTTCATGGTGTTGTTGTGGCTTGTGAAGTTGGAAGCAAGTAGCGTTGTGTTGGTTTGGAGAGCAGTGGTGGTCGGTGGATTGTTGTGAAAGTCTGTCGCTGTCACTAGGGGTTGTGATTGGGACGTTTCTAGACGAGAATGCGTAGTGCATTTCGTGGAAAATGGTTGATTATCGTTAATCTTCGTTAATCTCCGTTGATTATCGTTGATTATCGTTGATCTTCGTTGATCTTTGTTGATCTTCGTTGATTAGCGTTAATTTGGAAGCGATGATTGATGGTTGTTGTACTTGTGTGTGATTGACGGATGTCGAATGTTGGATATCATGTCGCGTCTTGGATACCTGGTGACATCAAGTTGATTGTTGTTTCTGTGTTGAATGACGATGGCGATGGCGTCCGTCGTACATTTGGTCGAGTCTGTTTTCGTCCCATCCCATTCGAGTGATGGAAGTAAGGCAGATGTGGTGATGGTGGTTTTGGTTGAAGGTCGATATGTGATAGGTGGTTCGTCTTAGTTGTTGGTTGTGGCGAGTTGGTGGTGGAGAATTRAATGTTTTGACGATGAATGAAGACGGTGGTGGTTCGAATACTAGACATTGATTACTCTAGACATTACCACATCTTTTTTTGTGTTGGTAAAAAGTATTTGCTGTAGGAAATGTAATTAAACACTTTTCACATTTCTTTGAACATAAATTCAATTCTCTACGCCGCGCATTATACTTATCTCAATTTCTGTTTCCATCGCAATAATGCACATGATTGTTGATGGTAATACAAAGCAAAAGTTGGCGAAGATACAAATACGTGTCTTCGCCATTGAAGTAAGAGTTGGTAAAGATACGTATTCGTATCTCGTCCTTTGAAGTAAGCTGTACATAACGATACAAAAACTAAAGCTATTATTTAATATGGAGGGCACCGAGAATGTCACCCTTATCCACAAAAATATATAGTCATGAATTCAACTGCTGAACGACAAATTTGTTTTCGTCTTCGGATCCAAGGGTTCACCCTCAACAAGATCGCTGAGATTCTTTATACAAGCAAACGAACCGTTCAACGTTGGCTCAGTGGTGTTAACTTTGTAGCACGACCTCTTAATCGATCTCACCTGCGAAAATTGAATGACAACCAGCGCGACCAACTCGTCAATTTTTTCTCAATCATAATACAAGCACACATGCTGACGGAGTTGTGTTTGTGAAAAATACGTATGACGTTGATGTCTCTCTACGAACAGTCCAGCGCATCTTGCTGGAACATAAAATCACATACAAAAAAGCTTCCATTGCTTATCAAGAAGTCTGTAGCACACAACAACGACATTTTTTGTCATCATTGTCCAAACATACAGAGAGAAAATGGATAGCGTTAGATGAAGCAGCGTTCTTTGTCAATCACAGCCGAAAGTATGCATGGAGCATGAAAGATCAGAGAACTATTGTGCGAAAACCAGGACGACGAGGAAATTTACATTCGTTGATCTTAGCAGCATCACCCGACGGCGTTGATTAATGCTTGTTTTCAGGAAGTGTGAACTCGGTAATCAAGAAGCCGCTACCCATACAGACATGACCACAGAAGAAAAGCCAGACAATACTGGTAGTAATTATGATCCAACTGCAATCTCTAGCGCAAGTTGATTAACTTGCACTGCCGACAAATGCTCAAAATTGATATATTTCAGAACACACAGTCCAGTTCTTCGAGTCCAAATTGCAGACTATTAGTTTTTGTAATGATGGCTCCAGTGGGTTATCGGACGAGTTAGAGGATGTTGGGATAGTGATGTCAGAAGCATTGAATAATATTCGCACAGCTGCGGCGTTTGGATTGGAGAAATCCGTTTCGACCCAACTTTCTGAATTGCTGGAAGAGCCATTCATGCGTGGTATGAAGAAAGCGTTTGTCAATGACGCTGCGATGGGGTTCAGCTCGTTCATTGTGCTCGCCACATACTCTTTGGTGTTTTGGTATGGCGGTGTGATAGTTGATCATGGTGACATTTCGTTCAAGCAACTTATGCGCACGTTGATGGCGACCATGATGTCTGCACAGGACGTCGACACAGCTGCTTCGTTCTTTGGTGATTCTGGGAATGCTATCAAATCTGGACAAGGGATTATCAGTTTCCGGGATCGAGAACTTGGGATTGATTCATTTGATGAAGCTGGTCTAAAGCCAGCTACTGGGGTGGGGGAGATTAAGTTCAAGAACATCACATTCCGATATCCAGCACGACCGGAAGTAACCGTATTGAAGAATTATAACTTGACGATCGAAGCAGGGCAAACCGTTGCGTTTTGTGGCCCCAATGGCGGTGGTAAAAGTACATGCATTTCGCTCATTGAACGGTTCTATGACCCGGTTCGTGGTCGTGTCTTGCTCGATGGCAACAATTTGAAGGATCTCAACCTGCACTGGCTGCGCAGTCAAATTGGATTGGTCGGTCAAGAACCAACACTCTTTATTGGCACCATCGCTGACAACATCGCTTATGGTCTAGAAACGGCACCAACACAAGAAGAGATTGAAGCGGCTGCCAAGATGGCAAATGCACACGACTTTATCACACAATTTCCCGATGGATATCAGACCCAAGTCGGTATGAAGGGTGAACAGTTGTCTGGTGGTCAGAAACAACGTATTGCTATCGCTCGTGCGATCTTGAAGAACCCTAACATCTTATTGTTGGACGAAGCAACGAGTGCTTTGGACTCAGAGAGTGAAAAGGTGGTGCAGGAAGCGTTGGACAAGGTGGTTGCACTGAAGCGTCGTACGACGATCATTATCGCTCATCGCTTGTCGACAATCCGTAAAGCGGACAAGATTTGTGTGGTCAGTGGTGGCAAGATCACCGAAGAAGGCACGCACTTGGAATCGATCCGACACAACGATATTTACGCCAAGCTCGTTGAGCAATCAGTTGTCTAAGTTATGTATGAGAGTCGATGCGACGACAAGAAGTATAATTGGACCAGTGATAGTATATTGGTCAAAGGTCATTCATGAACGAAGACTAGCCGTTCAATTCTACTGTGTTGGTTTAGACCAAAATCAAAAAGAAACTATTATATTGATTGCAAAACGTACCAAATATTTAGCAATATCATTTTCAACGTGAATATCCCTATCAACTCGACGAAAAACGATTAGTTTCTACAGACTATGTGACTATAGACAATCAAGCGGACGTCTGTCAACGTCCCTAATCTACTGTAGCCTAGCAGTACTCTATGCTTGCTCTCATCACGTGACAAGTCACGCTCTACTCCTTGACTAGCGAATCAGTACTTGGTTACAACTGGTGTTACCATCCATTGAATGGTTGCCACTCACCATCATATAGTCAAGTGTCATATGTTGTGCATAAGATAGTGCCAATTCCGCGATATACATCCCATTTCTACACAAAGCAGCGTGCCGACGATGCATTGCGATGTCCACATGGCGTAATAACAAACCGTGTAGGTATTTCTGTTGTTGTTTCTTTTTTGTTTAGCTTACTAGTGTGACGTGATGCATTTCTGCGAGATCATCATGTCTACTTTTTTTGCTTCTAGAGGCTTTTCCCCATTATTCATCACAGTTGCAATGACAATGCCATGTTTACGATCTGGAACAGAGGTAAGGACATGTGATCAACAAAAGAGAGAGAGAGAAGTCTGCAAATCCTAAATGCGCATGTTACTCAAGTCTTTATCCTCACTGAAGAGACAAAAATTTAGAATCCAACTTTTTATGAGATGAATTTTAGGGTTCACTTAAATTATAAGGCAATTAAAAAAAAGGAGATGAAAAATGCGTGTGCTGATAAATTATGTTCTTGTCAATCTTTCAAGCTGTTGTATACGGTTTTGTGCTGTGACACATCATTTGAAGGCATGGTCATCCCACAAGCGAATTGGATCCTTTATACTGAAAGAACGCACGATAAAAAAGAAATCAGTAGCTCGATGGATCAGTACAAGTTGTTTGCAATCGCGCTCGAATATGAGCTTTGTATGCAAAGCAGTCTAAATGACCATATCACCGAAACACGCGGAGTCAGTCCAACAGTTATCGTGAAATAGTCAGAGAGTTATCATGATCACATCAAAAAATCAGGGATTAATAGACTAGAGTTTAACTTACTCAAAAACGATCGGACATCTCCTTTCTGCACTACTCATCACCTTTCAGTCTCTTAGTCCGTTTTGCTTTGTCATTCATAAAACAGCCACACAACACACATCGACTGCATAAAAAGAACTAGTAGTAGATTATTGGCAGGCGTGTCTGCTTCTACTGGTTGACGAGCTTTCCGTCGCTTAAGTAGTCTTGATGCTTTTCGACTCCACTTCATTCTCTTATTGGCCTAAGGCACACGCCATTGAGAGGCAACAGTGGTATAGCACAGGAAGTGTGTACTGAGTAACTTGATATTCAAACGATCCTATGAAGAATTCCCCGTCTAAACGGGATGTAGTATTACTATGTAAATACTGAGATGCATTAATGTTGCTCAGCAATTGTAGAGGGCCTCCTACTTCTAAGATTTGCTGGCCACCAGTTAAAGACGAAAGGTTTGGAAACAATCAGAACCATCCCACCTGCACAAGACGACAATTATCACTCTCATCCCTCAGTTTTCTTCTTTCATTCAAGTTCACAATTCTCAGAGAGAACGCTACTAAAGATGGCTAGTGCAGATATAAAGCAAGAATACAGAGAGGTCAAGTCACCTGCCGTGGAGCTTGAAGGTGGCGCATTGCGACCGGGCGGCATCCCATCTGTCTACAGTCGAGAGCACTTGGGACTGTTGGCACACATTGCGTCCGTCGGTGTGGTCTACGCGGCCTCGTATGAAGCTACGTACTCGGTACTGAACAATTACCTCTATATGTCGGCCACGATGACTGCTACGGCCGCCGCTCTTGTGCGCATCCCGCGTGCACTGCGTATGTTTGCCGCTGTGTTCACCGATTGTTACCCGATTTTCGGCTATCGTCGACGACCGTATTTGATTTTGGGATGGGGAATGACCTTCATCTGCTGTGTCATCATGGCTGCGTGGCCCTTGGGAGAGCCATACTACATGGACTCTTCGCTTATTGGAGAGGATGTGTCGGAAATGACTGAAGAACAACTCGCGACAATTAACTTTGATGCGCCCGATCGAGGCAACAAGCTCATTGTGTTGATGATGTTGGCCAATTTGGGCACAGTCATCGCGTTCGGTGCAGCAGATGGGTATATGGTCGAATTGGCGCAGCGTGAGCCAGAGAGCATCCGTGGTACTACACAGAGTCGCGTGTCCGGTACGCGCCAATTGTTTTTGGTGTTTTCGAGTTTCTTGACGGGTATTGCATTGAATGGTGTGGATTACGGTGGTGATTTTTCATGGACCATCGGCTTCAATGCGATCATGTGGATCTGCGCCGGTTTTGCTGGTGTGACCATTCCGCTGTGCTGGTTCTGCATCACCGAAGATAAAGCTGAGAAGCAGTCCATGCGTCAATTCTATGGATACCTGTACGATCTCGTGCAACACAAGGTTGTCTACATGGTCATCGCATTTCGTTTCTTCCGTCAAGTTTTATCACTCTTCTCAGTCACGGCGTCGAGTCCCATCCAGAGCACGTGGGCAAAAGTCACGCCGCTCAATAGTGGGCTTGCGAGTTGCTTTGCCTACATTGTGGCGTTTATCTCCATTACTCTTGTGCGAAAGATTGGCTTGCACTGGCCATGGCGGTGGGTCATCATCGTCTGCCAGTTCTTTGTCGTGATTTTGGATGCCATCCCTACATTTATCACGATTTGGGATGTCTACCGAAGCCAGTGGTTTTGGCTCGGTGTACCATTGCTTGAAGGTTTCCCAAACAGTATCGGTGACTTCATCGCTACGCTGTTTGTGGTTGAAATCACCGACGAAGGTCGCGAAGCTACTGTTATGGGCATGATGGTCAGTATTTCCGCATTGGGCACGCCATTTGCGACGGTGCTGACTAAAACGGTGGATAGTTATTTCGATATCGAACGCAAGTTTATCGTTAAAGACGATAATCATGTGCGTACACAAGTGACGTATGCGTACTTGATCGCATATGGGCTCAATCTCTTCTCAACAGTATTTGTGCTGTTATTGCCTCGCCAAAAGGCGGAAGCCCGGGAAATGAAGCGCACAGCGGGTAAGAGCAAGCTGATCGGCACAATCACTGTGTGCTATTTGGCGTTTGCGTTCGCGTGGACCATCATGACCAATATCCTGAGTCTTTGGGCTTCCACAAAATGCCTGCGTATCGCTGGTGGTAGTGGTTGCTAAGATCACTGTAACTTTGTAGTACAAATACACTACAAAACGAACATTGTGGTGCAATTAACATGAGAATATACCAACCTAATAGCATGTTCGTTCTTGACACAGAGATAGTTTAATGAAGTTTTTTCAAACTCAAACGTATTTTTGTGCTTATCAAAGCACGTTGCAAAAAAGAAGCAAAATCACTGTTTCTAATGGATATAATTCAAGTATGGAAGAAGCAGTAGCCGCGTGAATATGCACACACAGGAATAGCTTGTTCGACTGTGTCCTTACTAACTCGATTGAGGAACATCATATTCGATATTGTTTGTCACAGGATGCTTGAAAATACCAAGACATGAATCGTCAGGTTGAGATGTTGCTCATCTAAAGTCAACTGTCCCGAAATCCCACGTTTTGCAAATTTTATTACCACTAATTATTGTAGATGGTAGTCTGAAGCTATCCAGTTAGCAGTTCAACTGTCTGTCATTATACCACAGATGAGTACAGCTAAGCTGCCCTACTCTTAGTTCTTGACTTCCATTTAAATATGGCCCGAGACACTTTGTAGTATCGATGTGGATTACATCAAGGTCCACTGGAGATTGATGTGCGAAAATGCTTGCTACACTTCGTGTAAATAAGGGGGCGACGATAGCGTGATATTTCCATGGCTAGGAAGGTAAATCTTCAATTGAACGCTACTATCACACTCCGTGGCACTGTAAAGGAAACGAGCTAGATAGCGAAATAGAAGTAATCTCACTTGCGCTGTTTCTAGTTCACGACTCGCAATTTGTTCATAGCATTTTGGGGAGCAAGCAAGCGTTAAATATGGATTTTATGTTATTTACGGAAATTGAACTGTAAAAGTGATCCCACAAAGAGAAACTATTCTAGTAGCGTGAACACTCAACGGATGCATGAAGAAGCCGAAGAAATGCGCACCATATCGTAAGGAGCCGAAGAGAACGGTGGGGAAATGATGCTCTCACTGATTGTAGCTTATGCTACGACACCAAGCGGCAATAAGGGTATTGATTGTCTTCATTCCCTCGTAGTTTGGTCATACCAAAAGCAGGTAAACGTATCTTTTTACTACAGCAGATTCTCATCATACGATGACATGCATGAAGCTCCAAAGTCGCTTAATAGAAAGTAGTCACTTATGCAGACAAGAATAAATGCGGCAATTATTTGAGTTCACCACATGTAAGCCATTGAGCGTATAGTATGGTTGACTGGAGATGCTACGATTTGATCTCAAACTACAATGTGTATATACGACTGTAGACTGCCATGATGCCGATTGATGCAATCCTGTGTGATGATATTAAAATCCAAATAGGCAGCCGTACCAGCGGAGACAAAAGAACCGATAATAACCATCAAAGAAATGGAAGGGAAGAGCACGTGAATGTTGATTATATTCTTAGTGTTCAACTTATCGATGTGATGAAATATCGGCGAATGTATACTTGTTTGGTGGTTTAGCAACCAGTACCACCGGCGATACGCAAGCACGACGTTGACTCCCATAGGCTGAGTAGGTTTGTCATTATGGTCCAGGCGAACGCAAATAGAGTGTAAGCGATAGTGAGTACACCGAGCCACTTGGTCTTTCCCCCGTTCTCCTTGAGCGCACGAGCTTCGGCTTTTTGCTTCGGGAGCCAGAGCACAAACACGCATGAAAACAAGTTGAAAAGGTAAGCAATTAGATAAGCGTAGGTGGCCTCCGTGCGCACATGATGATCGTCCTTCTTGATGTAAGCACGCTCAATGTCAAAGTAGCTGTCGACTGATTTGGTGATGACCGTCGCGAACGGGGACCCGAGCGACGAAACACTGGTGATCATACCCTGGATCGTAGCTTCATGACCTTCATCGGTGATTTCGGCAACGAAGAGTGTCGTGATGAAGTCGCTCATCTTGTCCGGGATTACCTCAACCAATGGTACACCCAACCAGAACCACTGGCTTCGATACACATCCCAAATTGTAATGAAAGTCGGAATCATATCGATGAGCACAACACCAAACGTACAAACGACAACGACAACGCGCCAGTTCCAGTGCAAGCCTTGCTTGCGTACGACATACAGCGCTCCGAATGTCACAAGGTAACCAAAAATACTCGCGAGACCGCTATTGAGAGGGGTGACCTTGGCCCATGTGCTTTGGATTGGACTAGCAGCGGTCACAGTGATCAGCGAAAAGACTTGACGGAAGAACCGGAATGCGATGACTTGGTAGATGACACGGTTTTGCACGATATCGTACAGATACGCAAGCGCAGTGCGCATCGATTTGCGTTCCTTTTTCTGTTCAGTAATGCAGTACCAGCAGAATGGAATTGCCAAGAGCGAAAAACCCGCACATACGCCCATAATAGCGTTGAAGCCCATCGTCCAGGAGAAATCGCCGCCATAATCCTCACCATTCAAGGCAATACCGGACATGAACGCCGAGATACACAAAAAGATCTGTCGCGTACCGGCAACGCGACTTTGGATACTGCCACGAATGTTCTCCGGTTCACGCTGAGCTAATTCGATCGTGAAGCCATCAGCGGCACCAAACGCGAGAACGATACCCATATTGGCCAACATCATGAGGATGATGAGCCTCACACCTTTGTCTGGAGCGTCATAATTGATCGTAGCGAGTTGGTCGGCGGTCATTTCATCAAGGCTCATATTGATCAGCGATGAGTCTGTGTAATATGGTTCACCCAGAGACAGTACCGCCATGACGAAGCAACAGATAAAGGCGATACCCCACCCTAAAATCATGTACGGTCGTCGGCGGTAACCAAAGATCGGGTAGCAATCTGTGATAAGTGCCGCTACCATTTGCATCGTACGCGGGACACGCACAAGTGCCGTGGCTGTGGCGGTCATCGTGGCTGACATTTGCAAATAGTTATTGAGCACGGAGTAGGTAACTTCGTAGATCGTGCCGTAGACCACACCAACTGCAGCGACGTGCACAAGTAACCCAAGGTATTCACGACTGTAAAGTGATGGCGCGCCACCAGGGCGGATCGCACCACCTTCGATGGTGTCGCTCGTTGGTACAACCGGTGACTTGATTTCGCCATATTCGGCCAGTTTCTGCTGGGAAGGCGTGACCGCCATGTCTTAAGTGATCGATGGCAGACAAAAAGGAAAGTGAAATCAAAACTACGAGGAAACTGACCGAAAAATTCCAGTTCTTCTTTTTCGGTCACAGCACTCTGTTTTATTGATGTGAAGATGCTAGATTGGTGGTCAGGGTGAAAGGACGTGGGTCATATATCATGAGAAAGGTACAGCATATCTGCGCATCTACGTGGGAACATCAACGAATTAAGCTCTGGGGATCCTTTCGACCTATACGAACTGACAAGCTAGCGTTTGAATGTTGAGTGAGGTGCGTGGCTCAAGCCAATGACGCTGCCCGATCTTAGTTTTTCGCTAGAAACGAGTGGGATTCCGTGTCAGCAAGTAAACACGAAGAAGCATAATAGTGCATTATCTGCTGCAACGATGCACCGCGTAGAACTATTTCATTGAATCCTTATATGATTGACCATCAGACGTGCCTTCAACCAATGAAACACTGGGCGACATGGATGTGCAGTTGCTTTTTTTTGTGCATTTGGGATCATATCTACGATGCGAGTGTACAATCAGCACACACAAAACCGTCAAAATGAGATCCTGTTTGTCTTTATGGTGGTAGCTCATCCATTGTTGTAGGGTGAAAGCACAATCTACTCACAACATGACCAGCGGATTCCATTACTCTTACACCCGGCTCACGACTGTCTTCAAAGTTTAATCAGAGCCAACCTAATTCTTGACTGGTTAATCAGCGCTTAAAAAATTAATTCTGTAATTAAATAGGTTGAGCCATAATATCACTTTGGTTCAGAATAACTTTCTGTTAAAAAAATATAGCTCATAATAACCAAAATTGTGATATCACTGGCTAAAGATTTGTGTTAAAATGACGCGCTTACCAATTTAACCATTTTCCTTATTTAACTAGCTTTAATTTTACAAATTCAACTTTATCACTTACTATCTTTGTTTAATCTTTAGTAATTAATATAATTACATGGACATATACTTTATAATTACTAGCCTCAAGTAATGTTAAATTCACATTTACTACAAGGATGCGTTTCTATATTTTCAAATCGCCCATCTCATGACCACGATCCTGCGTACGCCTTTCTCCAATCATGCACATATCGCGATTCAATTGGAAATACCCAGCTCGCTAGTCATGTCACAGAGACTGTGCAACTTCTCGAGCCCTGAAACGCATTGTGTACCTGATCGCATCAAAAAAATTTTATCTGATGTTGTCTCTTTGCTAAAGCAAACAGTGATGACAAAAGGATATTTTTTCTTACATATTTCAAAAGATTGGGGACTTCTATGTATATTTGCTTATCAATGAACACATCAAGGTAACAAAATTCTAATTTGTGGCATGTGCCACCAGCTTGGCATAGATACCGTTGTGTCGGATCAGTTCCGAGTGCGTGCCTTGTTCAGCAATCTTACCACCACTGACCACACAAATCTTGTCCGCTTTACGAATTGTCGACAAGCGATGAGCGATAATGATCGTCGTACGACGCTTCAGTGCAACCACCTTGTCCAACGCTTCCTGCACGATCTTCTCACTCTCTGAGTCCAAAGCACTCGTTGCTTCGTCCAACAATAAGATGTTAGGGTTCTTCAAGATCGCACGAGCGATAGCAATACGTTGTTTCTGACCACCAGACAACTGTTCACCTTTCATACCGACTTGGGTCTGATATCCATCGGGAAATTGTGTGATAAAGTCATGCGCATTTGCCATCTTGGCAGCCGCTTCAATCTCTTCTTGACTTGGTTTCACATCCAAACCATAAGCGATGTTGTCAGCGATGGTGCCAATAAAGAGTGTTGGTTCTTGACCGACCAATCCAATTTGACTGCGCAGCCAGTTCAAGTTTAGTTCCTTCGTGTCGACACCATCCAGCAATACCTGGCCCTGAATGGGATCGTAGAACCGTTCAATGAGCGAAATGCATGTACTTTTGCCACCGCCACTTGGACCGCAAAAAGCTACTGTTTGCCCTGCTTCGATCGTCAGGTTATAATTCTTCAACACGGTCACTTCTGGTCGTGTTGGATATCGGAAGAGAATATTCTTGAACTCAATTTTGCCTTCCACTGTTGCTGGTTTCAATCCACTTTCGTCAAATGAGTCAACAGGAAGAGGTCGGTCGCGAATTGCAACAATTGCAGCGCCAGCCTTAGTCGCATTTTCAGAATCACCAAGGAAGGATGCAGCATTGCCGACGCCCTGCGCAGACATCATGATCGCCATCAACGTGCGCATGAGTTCATTGAACGAAATATCTCCATGAGACACCAGAACACCACCGTACCAGAACACCAGTGCATATGTAGCAAACAAAATGAAAGAACTGAAGCCAAGGGCTGCTCCATTGATGTGCGCTTGTCTGCGCCCATTCTTTAACGGCTCTTCCAATAGATCCGAGAACTTGCTAGAGATAGGAGTCTCCAAGCCAAGTGAAACGACAGTGCGAATATTGATAAGCGCCTCTGACGCGTGAGCACCAACATCAGACAATTCGTCTGACAAACCACCATTGCCTCTAAACTGATTGGATCGAATCATTTGCCCAAATAAGAGGAGTGGGAACACAGCCAACATGATAAGGGTCAACAACCAACTGCCGAATGCAAAAGAGATAACCAGCGCAGCGATAAAAGTAAATGCAGCTTGCACAACACGACCCAGAGCATCTCCAGAGATCATAGACACCTTCGTTGCATTCGTTGACAGATCAGCAGTCAACGCACCGGTTGCATTCTGCTTTTCATCGAAGAAACCAATGTTTTGACGGCAAAGCGCTGTGAAATGAATATCGCGCAACCGTGACGTCAATTTCTCGGCCATGTACCGGAAGCAGTAGTTCTGCAAAGCAGTGAAGAAGAAAATGACCGCCGCTCCAGCAAGGTAGCAGATACCATACACCACAACGTCATCGTACAAATCGTCGAGGTATGAATGATCATGATACTTCTTGAATGCCGCATACTTAACTGTCATTGAGCTCACCATGGCACTAATCAAAAGAGCGGACGCAGGCAAAGCAAAGCCATTTACGCCTGCACCAATCATACCTCCAATGAAAAACTTTCGTTCAGGTCGACTAAAATTCATGGCATCAAGCACTGTGAACTTTTTCGGCGCTGCACCAGCATCGACCTCGTTTCCAGCATTAACATCGCCAAATTTATCGCTATTGATGGAGTGTGTACTTGCCTTACGAAGCATATTGATTGTATCGCCACCGGATTGAGTTTCCGCTAGTTCTACCGCAGCAGCTTCAGCTTCTTCTTGGGCCTTTTCTTCCTGGATCGTATACAAGTTCTGATAGACACCGTTCTCAATGGTCATTAATTGATCATGCGGTCCTTCTTCGACAACACATCCACCAGACAAAACCACAATCTTATCCGCACGACGCACAGTACTCAGTCGATGTGCGATCACCAACGTCGTCATGTGTGTCTTGTCCATTAAATCATTCAATGCAGCTTGCACAATACGTTCACTCTCTGCATCCAAAGCGCTGGTGGCTTCATCCAACACCAGAATCTTTGGCTCACGAACGATGGCACGAGCGATCGCAACACGTTGTTTCTGTCCACCAGAGAGAGAAACACCCTTCTCACCCACCAACGTATCGTAGTTTTCTGGTAGAGACATGATGAATGTGTGTGCATTCGCCAATTTTGCTGCTTCAATCACTTGTTCACGCGTCACATTCTCACCTCCAGAAGCAATGTTTTCATGAATAGACTTGGCAAACAGTACGGGTTCCTGTGACACCAACCCAATCTGTGAACGAAGCCAATTAACGTTGAGCGTGCTGATATCACGTCCGTCAAGGAGCAATGTACCACTGGTTGGATCATAGAATCGCTCTAGTAGTGCAATCAATGTACTCTTGCCACCACCACTAGCACCAACAAAGGCAACAGTCTGTCCACTTTCGATCGTGACATTGTAGTTTTTCAAGATCTGAGCATCTGGTCGACTTGGGTAGGTGAAATTGATATTGATAGCCTCGATTTTTCCTTCGCATGACTCCGGAATAATCCCATCGTCTTTTGAAGCATCAATAGCAGACATAGTGTCCAAGATCTTGTACAATTCAGCAGCAGCACCTCTTGCTTCCGCAACAGCGCTAATGTTCGGTGAAATTTGAGCAAGCGAGATCGTACCCAGCAGCACACCGAAGAATCCCTGGAATACTTCACTTGGGGAGGCTTTATCATCGGACACCTTCGAGCCACCATACCACAGACCAGCGGCGTACATGACCCAGATACTCGCCATAAACAAGCCAAAGACAGCCGACGAGTACTTTGCCAATTCAATGTTTTCTTTCTCAGCAACGAGTGCGCGCTCATTGTACTTGTCAATGGCGCGCTTCTCACCGTTCAACGAAGAAACTGTACGAATGGAGCCTAGTGTTTCTTCCGCAACTGCACCAGCTTCAGCATACATTTTCTGAGAGTACACTGCTCGTGTACGTAGCAATGTCAAGAGGTATGCCAGCGAAATAGCCATGACTGGCATCACACATGCCATGACCAAACTCATGTCCCAGCCTTTCACAAAGCCAATGATGTAGCCCGTAAGAAATTGACAGGTATACTTGAACGACTCGCCCAATTTCTGACCCATACCGTCCTTGATTTTAATTGTATCACCTGTCAATCGACTCGAAAGCTGCAATGCGTCATGGCTATCGTACCAGCTGATATCCAAGTAAAGCATATGTCGGAACGCTTCGTCACGGAGCTTCTTCATCTGTCGCTCGGCGGTGTTCGAGAACAGCACCAACGAAACATAATCAGTCACAAACAGTGCGACAGCAATACCCAAGTACTGTAATGCCGCATCATTCACGGCACTCCGATCGACACCGCCATCCGCTTGCGCAAACGCACCGATGGCATTCCCAAAGATCAGCGCCATACATGGGAAAAGTGCACCATTCGCGCCAGCAAACACCACACCAACGGCGAGCCAAAACTTGTCCATTGGCGTCGCATATCGATACAATTGCGAGAACGGCAATGCTAGTGCCTCATCTTTCTTTTTCTTTTTATCATCCAGGGATTCACTATCGTCGCCACCGCTTTCGCTTGTGTTTGCTTTTTTCTTGCCGTTCACCTGGAGCGCGACGTCGTCTGGTTTCAGTGTGCGCGGCGTCGCGACCTGTACGAAGTCGGCCGTCGACTCCGTGGACTCGGCATTGATATTGTTGTCGTCCTCTCGCCTCGTCGACATTGTAGTCTACGTGTAGATGGAGAGGGAAGCGTTGACAGATGGATTGAGAAGCTCGATCTTGCTCTTCCCGTACGCGCTTCTTTCCTTTCGCTTCACGTCAGCACTTGAGTGCGGATTCTAGAATGGAGGAAGGAATCCACACACACATCCACACACATTTACACACACACACGCACACACTATTGACCACACAACGCGGCCGAAGGTCCATCAGGAAAGCCGCCACAAGAGGAACAGAAAACGAGGAAAAAATGGACGCAGTGCGGGTAGGGCTGTTCGGGTGATTGTGGGCACGTATATCCAGTTAAATCAGTAGTTTACCACAAAATGTAATAGTAGCTTATTGCTAATGTACTGGATTTAGAGTTTTTATTACACACAAATGCAAGAGTGACGGTGGTGAACACGGTCATCATCGTGTCCTTGTGGATTGCGTGGGGAGATGGGTAAGATTATACATGTAATGGTGAGTCCATTTCGCTATAGAGTGCACATCTCCCCACACATCGACGAAAGTCGCTTGGCTATTGAGAATGTACCAGCTTTTTCGCTGCTATTCTGTTGCAAAGATTGGCCAAATCAGGTCATCCTAAGACAAAACTTTGATTTTTGACTTTTACCGCATAAAACGAGTGGTGAACCCAAGATGACATGGAAATGCCGGTAGAGAGCGAAAAAACATTTCCTGTATATTGAAAAAGTGTGACTTTTAAGCAAAATATCGCCTATATACACATAAGCGTCCACAATGGCTAACAAAAATTTGTGGTTAATAACCTAAAATTTAGGATAAGTGTAACGCAATTTTTGGTTTTTTCACATTTTCGAACCAGTGACAGTTTGCTCCGTTTATGTCTCATTTACACTCATCTTGCTGACTTGCCACCTTCGCAAAAGAGCGACTCCATCTGCTACATTCACTCTCTCTCGCTCGCTCGCAAGAGTTCGTAGACAAGTGAAGGGTGTAAATTGTTTCCATCCGTCTGGTGTCAGCATGCCGGTGATGATAAGCACCGAGGATTACGGAAACCTATACCATTTCCATGGTATTGGCTTGGACGTACAGTAAGTACCAGCACTCAAACATACACTCATGGGCAAGGGATGTCTTCTTGACCATTGAGAACGCGTAGGAAATTTTTGCATGGGTAGGGATAACACAACAGAATTACGTGTTACATCGAACACATCTACCTGCAATGTGTTCATTTAAGGCAGCACAAACTAAGATCAACTTGCTAAAGCTCCTCTCATTTATTACATAATTGATAGAACCGAGATTACCACAAGATTCTTCGAGCACCTTTATCAATGAAATACACAGACTACTCACACTATACAGATCCAGACCAACTAAAAGCAGAGTATTGCATGCCACACTTGGGCACAACCCCGATTACTAATAATATCTGTTGTTGTCGTAGTAGCTACCATATCCGTTGTTGTTGTAGTAGCTACCATATCCGTTGTTGCCATAGTAGTCATTGTAGTCATTATAGTCATTATAGTTCCCATAGCCGTAGTAGTCGTAGCCAGAATCGTAGTCGCGCTTGTGGTGATGACGATGGTGACGGTCACGCCGACGGCAATGCTTGTTATGTCTGCCATGATTGCCATAGTTTCCTCCATAGCTTCCGTAGTAATAGTTGTCATCATAGTATCCATACGCGTTCGCTCCAATGAACAGGAGTGCTGCGAGTAGCATGAAGAGAGCAGTAGCAGTACGAATCATCTTTACCGTTTACCTAGGTTGTTTTTTGTTGTTCGCTAGGAAGTAAAACGCAAACTGAGCATACCGCGTTGCTTGTGAACCAACACTGCCTGAATGGACACATATGAACACAAAAACCGGAATATCGATGGGACCTGTAGTTGAGATGGAAATCAAGGTCTCTTACACAATGCGTGGCTCTCAACATCAAGTGTGTAAATACAAGATGATTGATGTGATGAAATAATACCATTTGCATATATGCTGTTTGTATCGACCTTTCATCTTTGCTTTGGAACTAGTCTTGTACTCTTTCATCTTATGTGCTAAGAAACCAGCCAAGCCATTTATCGCGCAAACCTTCTTTATTCTCTTTGCAAGGACGAAGAGGAGTGTATTGACCATGATCAATTAAAGTAAATGCTGATGTGAACATAATGTCATGATCAGTGACTGCGCTCCATACCTTTTAATGCCACTAATTCAGTGTGGATAAGTCCTAGACGTTATACTGATTTTGATCTTGAGTGACTAACTGGAGTCTACATGTGTGAAACTCGACGAGATAGATTTTATAGCGGTGCTTGGAAGTGTTTTGCAACTGTATTATGGCGACTGAATGATTCCACTGCTTTTGTATCCATCCAAGCAGAATATATCTGAATGATTGTGATATCATTTGGGGTCATGCAGAGTGATTGCTCTTCTTTCTTTTTTCCCCAAGAGGTGGATTCTGCTTGCCAATCAATCAATGAAGCGACGTGTCCAATTCTCGTTGCACATGGCATGATTTCCTAACACAAAAGCAGTAGACCATTCTTAATCTCAGACTGAGGTATATGAAGCTATAATGCAGATGCAGAACGAAATGTATTAACTCAATCTCAGCTTCACTAGTTTTCATATCCATTCAAAGTCAAATTAATACTGGAACGAGTTCGCTATAATCTCTGCAACGTATAGATTGCATAAAAAAACAGCAGAAGCGAGGTTGTGTGATAGAGATGGGTAGCTTGGCGGGTCGCAACCAACAGGAACGTTTGAAGATTTTGTCGAGCGATCAACAGCAAGAGAATGGATGTCAATCGGAATGTTGGTGTCTGTACAATCATTGTCGTGTACTTCGGGTGGTCCAAGACTTACCTCTCATAATAAATATATTTCTGTACTCACCAAGTTTATCTCTTCACAATATTACAAATTCTTGAATCTTATAATAAATACCCTCTGTAAAGTGATTTCTGTCGCATGCAGCTTTGATGGTCATTCCTGGGCCATACGACGTTGCGTTGTATGGGGCCATGCCTTTAACAACAATTCATCAATGTCGTCGTTGCCGTCGCACAAACTCAGAAATGGCACCAGTTGTTAGAGAAATGCAATTGAAAAAAATGTGGAACTATCCAACCGTTAGGTGGTACGCATGGCTGATGTGTGTAAAATAAATTTGACAATATAGGTTGATAAACTGTTTATTTGTGACAATAAAGGAATATTGGATTGTATTAAGAATCTACTTTTTACTGATATACCGTCGGTAATGCCAAAAAGTGAATATAATAGCTGTTCGTCCACTATCCCTGCTGTGTGTATGAGTGTGGAGATGGGCAGTCACCGGTCGCCAGCTGGAGAAGCCAAGTGACCTTCCTTCGATAAACAATGCGGCACACATGGGATGATAATCAAATCCTTTCATTTCCGAAAACGCGCTCTGCCTGATAGATAGACACACATATACGCGCGCAATGGAGGAGAAGAAGCCACTAGCTGATGGCGACTATCATCGCGTGGAAACACCGCGTGCAGTGCACCTCCAAGTCGATGAACCAACCAGCGGCAAATTCGAGAAGAAAGACACTGCCAGTGATTCAGACGGTTCTACGACCGGATACGACAGTGACGGCAACAAGAAGAAGTCTAAGAAGAAGAAGAAGGATGAAGAAGGAGATAAGCCAGCGTTCAAGTTTAGCGATCTGTATCGATTCGCGACACCGATGGACAAGCTGCTATTGTTTACGGGTATAGTGACCGCGGGTCTGAATGGTGCATTGTTCCCACTGATGGCAATCGTGTTTGGCAACGTGTTGACGGGCTTCACCGATCCGGTTGACTTGGATGCAATCAACCGAGCGGCGTTGGATTACCTTTTGATTGCGATTTTCCTCTTTTTTACGGATTACATTTCGTATGTGAGCTTTTACACAACTGCTGAGCGGCAAATGAAGGCGCTGCGTGGTGCAGCGCTGCGCCATATGCTCTACTTAGATATTACATGGTACGACGGCAACGACCCTTTACAACTCTCCAGTCGATTGACTGGTGACACGGTCAAGATCAAGGACGGTATGGGCCAGAAATTGGGCGACGCAGTCAAGTTTTTCGTGCAATTTGTCACGGGTTTTATCATCGGTTTTGCGCAGGGATGGGACATAACGCTCGTCATGGCGTGCGTCATGCCTATCGTCTCGCTTTCACTCGGGTGGCTCATCACAACCATGCGCGCCAAGTCGGAATGGGCACAAAAAGTATATGCCAAAGCCGGTGCCGTTGCCGAAGAAACACTCGGCTCTATCCGCACTGTTGCGTCTCTTAATGGTGAGAAACGCGCAATTGCCAGTTTCGAAGAGCATACCAAAGAAGCCGAGAAGGAAAACATTTCACTGCATCGTGTGGTGTCGTGGGTCTTTGGCATGTTTATCGGTAGTGTATGGGTGATGTACTCGATCGGGCTTTGGTACGGTGGTCACAAGGTCTCACAGGGGAACATGACGCCTGGTGAGGTGTTTACGGCTTTCTTTGCGGTCATGATGGGCACAGGTGCCCTCGCACAGATCTCGCCCAACATTACGTCAGTCTCTCAGGCAGCAGGCGCTGCAACGGCCATTTTTAAAATTTTGGACACGCCGTCAGTGATTGATGCATCCAAAGATGAAGGAATTATCCCTGATACTTGCGAGGGAAAAATCGAAGCCATTGATTTGCATTTTACTTATCCGAGTCGTCCCGAGGCGCCCATTTTGGTCAATTACAATGTCACTATCGAGGCTGGTCAAACCGTCGCGTTTGCTGGTGCTAGTGGTGGTGGTAAGAGCACGTTGATTGCGCTACTAGAGCGGTTTTATGATCCCTCCGCTGGCCAGTTGCTGCTGGACGGTCGGGATGTGAAGACATTGAACATCAAATGGCTGCGTTCCCAAATTGGGTTGGTGTCGCAAGAACCCGTACTGTTTGCAACGACGATCTTTGAAAACATTGCTGCCGGTGGTAAGGATATTACACGTGAGCAAGCGATTGAAGCAGCAAAATTGGCGAATGCACACACATTCATCATGTCTCTACCAGAAAACTATGACACGCTGGTAGGTGAGAAGGGTGTTTCTCTCTCTGGTGGACAGAAACAGCGCGTGGCAATTGCACGTGCTATTGTGCGTGAGCCAAAGATTCTGGTGCTGGATGAAGCCACCAGTGCCTTGGATGCTGAAAGTGAAAAGGTTGTGCAAGCTGCATTGAATGATTTAATGGCCAAGACAAAAATGACGACGTTGGTGATTGCGCATCGATTGAGTACCATTCGTCACGCTGACAAAATTGTAGTATTGAACGAGGGTCACATTGTGGAAGACGGTACTCACGATGAACTGCTTGCGATCGAGAACGGTATTTACAACAACATGTATACGATTCAACAACTGCGCTCGAAAGAAGAGGAAGAAGCTGCGGCAGAAGCGGCTGGTGAACGTGCGGAACTCGCACGGCATTCCAGTTTTGTGTCGACGAAAACAGACATTTCCGTCAGCGATGTTGAGAAAAATGAACTCGATACGCCGCCATTTGGTATGGGTGACATGTTCCGCCTGAGCAGACCGGAAAAGAAGTACTTTTACTTGGGGCTGCTTGGTTGTCTTGTCAGTGGTATCTCCATGCCTGGCTCAGCCTTACTGGTGAGCGCGATCATCACGGCCATGACGGAAAAGTACTCACAGTATAAGCAGACCAATGATCACGACTATTTGGACAAACTCTATGACGATGTCATGATCTATGGCATTCTCTATCTCGTTGGAGCAGCTGTGATTGTGGTATTTACCTGGATGCAATCGTATGCGTTTAAGTACATTGCAGAGAAATTGACGACTCGGCTTCGGAATATCAATTTCTCGTCGCTCTGCAGGCAAAACGTTGGCTTCTTTGACGAGAAGACGCACGCCACCGGTGCATTAACCGCAGACTTGTCGACGAATGCCACGAAGGTGGCGTTGTTGTCAGGTGATTCCCAGGCACGCGTGTTCCAGGCAGTATTTACGCTGGTCGCAGCACTGGTGATCTCGTTTGGCTTTGGCAGTTGGCTGTTATCGTTGATCATGCTCGCGATTTTGCCGCTACTGCTACTAGGACATTACTTCCGCATGAATCAAATCATGGGCAAGAAGGCGATCTCGGATGAACTGGCTGTGCCTGGTGCACATGCATCTGAAGTTTTGAGCAACATTCGTACGGTCGTGTCGTTGGGCATTGAGAAAAGTTCTGCCGATAAATTTGTCGATTTGTTGGAAGAACCTATGCGAAAGGGCAAAACCGAAGCACAAATCAATGGTGTGGCCCTTGGCTTTAGTTCGTTTATTATGATGGCAACGTACTCGCTCATCTTCTGGTATGGTGCGAAATTGGTGAACAATGGTGACATTACTTTTGGTCAATTGATCAAGACGTTGATGGCAATCATGATGTCAATCCAAGGTGTTGGTGGAGCGTCAACATACTTTGGTGATTCGAAAACTGCGTTCAGTTCTGGGTCCAAGATTAAGGCGTTGCGTGACCGCGTGGTACCAATTGATTCATTTGATGAAGGTGGCCTACGACCTGCTAAAGTTGAAGGCAAACTCGAGTTCCAGGATATCGCATTCCGATATCCAACACGACCAGAAGTAACCGTATTGAAGAATTATAACTTGACAATTGAGGCTGGGCAAACCGTTGCGTTTTGTGGCCCCAGTGGCGGTGGTAAAAGTACATGCATTTCGCTCATTGAACGGTTCTATGACCCGGTTCGTGGTCGTGTCTTACTCGATGGCAACAATTTGAAGGATCTCAACCTGCACTGGCTGCGCAGTCAAATTGGATTGGTCGGTCAAGAACCAACACTCTTTATTGGCACCATCGCTGACAACATCGCTTATGGTCTAGAAACGGCACCAACACAAGAAGAGATTGAAGCGGCTGCCAAGATGGCAAATGCACACGACTTTATCACACAATTTCCCGATGGATATCAGACCCAAGTCGGTATGAAAGGTGAACAGTTGTCTGGTGGTCAGAAACAACGTATTGCTATCGCTCGTGCGATCTTGAAGAACCCTAACATCTTATTGTTGGACGAAGCGACGAGTGCTTTGGACTCAGAGAGTGAAAAGGTGGTGCAGGAAGCGTTGGACAAGGTGGTTGCACTGAAGCGTCGTACGACGATCATTATCGCTCATCGCTTGTCGACAATCCGTAAAGCGGACAAGATTTGTGTGGTCAGTGGTGGTAAGATTGCTGAACAAGGCACGCACTCGGAACTGCTTGCCCATAGAGGTATTTACGCTAATCTGGTGGAGTCAGCGTCGTCTTAGTCAACTGGTGTTTCATTGACGTTGTTACAGAGAGTAGTAGAAGTTCTAGATGGAATTGGGTGGGATATGTTTTCATACATTACAAAACAAGTTGCATGCTGAGATTAAGTGTTATCTGTGTGCTCATTTTTGTGTATTCAAGCAAGACGGAGTGATTTCTCAACGCTATTTTCATCAATTGAAATTGATCTATCAGGTATGAGGCTGCCGTTATCAAAACTCGAAAATCTACACAGTTCATCGAACAAAGAGAGTATCTGCCCGAATAGAGTTCATGTTCCAGACGGACCAATTGGTCACACGAACAAGTCATTGCTGGAATTATTTTATGGAATAATAGTTCGCGAATTGTCTAACATCAACTGCAGAACTTGATTGCGTGTGCTACTACACTAAAAAATTTTTGACATCGTTCTACATTTTTAGTCGATGCGATGACCACGAAATAAACTGCACCTGTGGTCATAAGGGGCAACTGTCCCAAATTCCCTAGTTTAAGGCGGCATACTATGGTTTCAACTAATGAAAACGTAACTCCGTGAACACGGCTATGCTCCCTTTCCTGTCACCATCCGTGTCTTTGTACACTCCTGAACAGTTAAGATGGTCAACTGAGCTAAATACGGACGTTGGATAAGACAAAGAGCAATGGCAGTTCCAATAATGACATCCATACACAGAATTATCCAAGGTCAACCCGCCATTATTATACCAATCCAGAGAATGGTCACGACATCCATGAGTAGCAAACTGGAGGCGCTTGACTAAGACTTCGTCCTTGTATCAATGCTGAGGAGAGCAGTGAGATCAGAGTAGCTATTACACATACGAAATTTAATCTGTCTATGGTGGGGACATGTGTCTAGTCTGGAGAACATCAACTGTATTTTCGAATACAGCACCCCTGTCGTCCACACAAGTCAACTCGCTTTGTGTAATGATTGTTTCAATGTATATCACACCGACGTGGCACAAATAGATGGCTCTCTGATCCTTCAAGACTGTTATGGGCAATCCACAAGCTTCTCCTTGAAAGGCTAGTCTGTCAATTTCCACGTTCTTTCTACTAGATGACCGTTCATCAGCATTCATTTTTTTTGCAAACATAAGCTGGATTTGCTTAAGTATAGTTCATGTTTGATTGGGATGCTGATTTTGATGGCGCAAAAAGCTGCTCAACTATATTGTTGGTTCAAAGCGAGAATGTTTGGCAAGATTATCTTCCGATTTTTCAGTAATGCACCAACATTCTCAGTCATATCCTACATTCCAGAGTTCTTACATACATTCTTCGATCGGCAGAAGAAAAATGGAAGGATGTGCTCAAAAAACGTATGACGAAAATTCCAAGGAGATGCAAGGATTATCCATCACTGCTAGACAACACATGACGAACGAATGATCTAAATCCATTAGAGAGTGGGGATTCACCTATGACTCCATCGCCCTTTTGGAAGAGTGAGGTACCCAACAACCAACAGCACCACACCCATCAACTGTATCTCAAGACATCAAATTAATTAATCTTCCACTGACAAATGGATATCCAATACCACAACTGTGGAAAGAAACCGCGAATTGTAGTCACATCGCAAATCAGCAATAATGAGATGACAGTGTCCATAGAGTGTTGGTACTTGCCGATAATATCGGCACGAGTTCATCACTGGAACGAGAATATTGGAACTGCAAGCCAACATTCTCTCGCTCTCCTCCTCTCTCTGGTAGCTGCTCTCCCCTTTCCCTTCATCCAACCGGTAACCTCCCCCACCCATTGGTTTGTGTTGATTCCAATTTCATTTACCAATTTTCGTTTTAGTACCGCAACCATTGTCTTCTCCTTCGTTCGTCTTTGGTTTGTTTGACTGCTAATGGATCTACCGCCACGAACAAATGAGGAGTTTCCCGACAAGGTGACAACCACATCAGATCACCAATACGTGGCCGTTATTACCCCTCGCTCCAATAGCAAGAAAAACTCGGGCAATGATGGTGAAAACTCAACCTCTCATGATGAGATCAAGAAAGAAGCAGCCCCTACTGTCCCGCTCTCGGCCTTGTACCGTTTTGCAACTCCATTGGACAAGCTCTGCATAGTGATCGGCATCGTGTGCGCCGGGATTTTCGGAGCATTGTTCCCAGGGATGGCATTAGTGTTTGGAGATGCGATCGATGCCTTCACCGAAGCAGACGGTGGCGTCAATAGAGACGCTGTAAATAATGCGGCTTTGTATTTCTTCCTGATCGCTATTGCATTGTTTGTAACCGATTACGTGGCCTATGTGCTTTTCGCGCTCACATCGGAGCGACAGATGAAAGCATTGCGGCATGAAGCGCTGCAACATATGCTTTATTTGGACATCAGTTGGTACGACAGTCACGATGCCTTGCAACTCTCGAGTCGATTGACAGGTGATACAGTCAAGATCAAGGATGGTATGGGTCAGAAATTAGGGAATGCCATCAAGTATTTTTGTCAGTTCTTGGCGGGATACATCCTCGGCTTCGTGCGAGGCTGGGAGATGAGCTTGATTATGGCTTGTGTGATGCCTTTCATGGCTATTTCGCTAGCGTATTTGCTCAAGATCTTGCAACAGCGATCGGAATACTCGCAGAAAATGTATGCTGAAGCCGGTGCAGTCGCGGAAGAAACACTAGGCTCCATTCGCACAGTTTCTTCGTTGAACGGTGAGAAGCGCGCCATTGACAAGTACAATGCCAAGGCTTTAGTTGCCGAGAAGGAGAATATTGAGTTGGGCAAGTATACGTCGATAGTGTTTGGACTATTTGTCGGGAGTATCTGGGTCATGTACGCCGCTGGTCTGTGGTATGGTGGCTCGAAAGTTGCGGATAACGAAGCGTCTCCGAACGAAGTGTTCCAAGCGTTCTTTGGGATTTTAATTGGGACGTTTTCGCTTGCGCAGATTTCACCGAATATCAATGCTGTCGCCGAAGCGAAAGGTGCTGCTGCTGAATTGTACAAGATCTTGGACACTATGTCTGCTATTGATGCTTCAAAAGACGATGGGATTATTCCGGAGTCATGCGAAGGAAAAATCGAGGCTATCAATATCAATTTCACCTACCCAAGTCGACCAGATGCTCAGATCTTGAAAAACTACAATGTCACGATCGAAAGTGGACAGACTGTTGCCTTTGTTGGTGCTAGTGGTGGTGGCAAGAGTACATTGATTGCACTACTAGAGCGATTCTATGATCCAACCAGTGGTACATTGCTCCTTGACGGACGTGATATCAGCACGCTCAACGTTAATTGGCTTCGTTCACAGATTGGGTTGGTGTCACAGGAACCCGTACTGTTTGCCAAGTCTATTCATGAAAACATTGCTTCTGGAGGTGAGAATGTGACGCGTGAACAAGTGATTGAAGCAGCAAAATTGGCGAATGCACACACATTCATCATGTCTCTACCAGAAAACTACGATACGTTGGTGGGTGAGAAGGGTGTTTCTCTCTCTGGTGGACAGAAACAACGTGTTGCGATCGCTCGTGCCATCGTTCGTGAGCCAAAGATTCTGGTGTTGGATGAAGCCACCAGCGCTTTGGATGCAGAGAGTGAACGTATTGTGCAAGCTGCATTGAATGATTTAATGGACAAGACACACATGACGACGTTGGTGATCGCACATCGACTGAGTACTGTGCGTCGTGCGGATAAGATTGTGGTTTTGTCTGGTGGATGTGTTGTCGAAGAAGGACCGCATGATCAATTAATGACTATTGAGAACGGTGTCTATCAGAACTTGTACGCGATTCAAGAAGAGAGAACACAGAAAGAAATGGATTCCTCTACAGATGATATCGATGACTTTACGAGTCTGCCTGAGTCGTCAACACAAATGCTTCGTCAGACGAGCAGCTACTCAGTGAGCAGCGACAAAGTCGAAGACCGTGTAACTACAGAAGATGATGATGAAGTGCCGAAATCTCACGTTGGACTACTCAAGATCCTCTCGTTTAGCCTCCCGGAAAAGATGTACTTTATCGTGGGTATGATTGCATCTGCGATTGGTGGGTTCAGCATGCCAATTGCCGCGATTTTACTCAGTGAAATGATAGTTACTATGACGGCCAAATATGCCACATATCAAGCCAACCAAGATGAAGCCATATTGGACGATTTGTCGGATGATGTCATGCTGTATGGGTTGTGCTACCTTGCTGGCGCGGTTATCATTTCCTTTGATGTGGCTGTGCAACAATACTGTTTCAAGTATATGGCCGAGAAATTGACGTCACGACTGCGAGACATTCATTTCACAGCACTTTGTCGACAGAATATAGCATTTTTCGATGAAAAATCGCACGCAACGGGGGCATTAACGGCCGACCTATCCACGCATGCGACCAAAGTTGCGCTTGTCTCGGGCGAATCACTGGGACGAGTCATTCAGGCGATTTTCACATGCGTCGCTGCTGTGACCATCTCGTTTTCCATGGGGAGTTGGCTGCTGACGCTGATCATGATGGCAGTGTTCCCACCTCTGGTGCTCGCGAATGCCATTCACATGGAAGATATGCGCGGTAATGCCGGTGGGTTATCGGATGAACTCGCAGAAGTAGGTGCCCATGCCTCGGAAGCATTGAGTAACATTCGCACGGTGGCATCGCTTGGACTGGAAAGACCGATTTCTGCTACGTTTTCGAGGTTATTGGACGCGCCAGTCAAGAGTGGCCATCGTCAAGCTAGGCTCAATGGCTTGTTGATTGGTTTTAGCTCATTTATCTTGTTTGCGGCATATGCACTGGCATTCTGGTACGGTGGGAAACTCGTGGATCAACGTGACATCTCCTTTTCGGAAATGATGCGCAGCTTGATGGCATTCATGCTGGCCGCGCAAGATGTGGGCAGCGCAGCGACATTTATCAGTGATTCCGCAAATGCGTTCAAGTCTGCCGATGGGATTCTTAATTTACGTGACCGCAAAGTACCTATTGATTCCTTTAGTGAAGCCGGAAGGAAAATTGCGAGAGTAGAAGGCAAAATTGAGTTCAAGAACATCACATTCCGATATCCAACACGACCAGAAGTAACCGTATTGAAGAATTATAACTTGACGATCGAAGCAGGGCAAACCGTTGCGATCTGTGGCCCCAGTGGCGGTGGTAAAAGTACATGCATTTCGCTCATTGAACGGTTCTACGATCCTATTCAGGGCCAGATTCTTTTAGATGGCGTCGACACGAGGGAGCTAAACTTGAACTGGCTGCGCAGTCAAATTGGATTGGTCGGTCAAGAACCAACACTCTTTATTGGCACCATCGCTGACAACATCGCTTATGGTCTAGAAACGGCACCAACACAAGAAGAGATTGAAGCGGCTGCCAAGATGGCAAATGCACACGACTTTATCACACAATTTCCCGATGGATATCAGACCCAAGTCGGTATGAAAGGTGAACAGTTGTCTGGTGGTCAGAAACAACGTATTGCTATCGCTCGTGCGATCTTGAAGAACCCTAACATCTTATTGTTGGACGAAGCGACGAGTGCTTTGGACTCAGAGAGTGAAAAGGTGGTGCAGGAAGCGTTGGACAAGGTGGTTGCACTGAAGCGTCGTACGACGATCATTATCGCTCATCGCTTGTCGACAATCCGTAAAGCGGACAAGATTTGTGTGGTCAGTGGTGGTAAGATTGCTGAACAAGGCACGCACTCGGAACTGCTTGCCCATAGAGGTATTTACGCCAAGCTGGTTGCCCAGACCATCAACTAGAAGAACTTTGCATATTCCGCTTTTTTATGTGATCATATCCTAATATTATGCTAAATCGATACAGAATACGCTTAGCATTTTGGTGCATAGTATCAATTCACATCCTCTATCTCACCCCGGAATGTAAGAAAGCTGAATGTAAGGCTAAGTATCAGGGGAATGTGCTCAGACGATAATAGAATGGGATCGACTAGTTAGATGGCAATGTTAAGCGCTGAGTGGTCTCCAAGAGCATTCAATCTCGGCTGTATGATGAAGAAATGGATCCAGATGGTAACATCAGCGATTATTTTGATAAGAGCAGCCTGATGACAAATTTGTTCATGTTCTTGTGAAATTACCAGAGGAAGAGACGATATCGGGAGCAACAACGCGATCGATGTGAAAGTGAAAGCTTTCTTTTCATGAATTGCTTATGTGCTTCACTTTTCATTGCTTCATCCAATCCTGCCAACCTACATTCTGTTGATGCAAGTGTTGCCTGTTTCAATATCCGTTCCGGTAGCTACAATGGTGGTCAGTAAAGTTTGATTTGACGTGATGGAGACAACTCTGTCATCTTTATGCTTTCTCTACTACTCGCCTCTAAATTTGCTAATGGAATGGATGACCACCGCTCTTTGGTGTCTGCTTTTTCTTCATTTTGGCTCATGTGGCATTGACTTGCTATGCTATTCAAACACCAAAACGCATTGGTGGCAATGTATTGCTTCACATCATCGATGGAAGGATCTTGGGCGAAATGATTGTTCATTGGTCACATCAAAACTTGGTCTTTTACAATTAACCATCTCATAGCTCTGAATAACGAATTTTTGCGGTGTTTTAGATAAGATTAACCCATCGATACTAAAGGATAAACTGGTCTTTCCTCTCCTATCCTTGCATTTCCCTTTTTGATACGCAGCACCAAATGCCAAAGAGCACTATCCACCTTGCAGGCAAACATGGCGCGCTTCTCTTCTCCCATTCACCACCCGTTCTGGGGGTTCAGCAATCGTGCACTGTCGCTATTGCTTGGACTGCTCATTCTTCTAGTCTTATGGACGCTTTGTACGGAGTTTGTCGCGATTTTCATGGACCCAGATGAATGGGACGACGGTCATCGTGTCGAATACAGTTATCCTTCTGATCTGATGGCCACAGACTGGTCTACACGGATATCAGAGCAGGAATTGGTGCATCTTAGCGTATTGCATCGCGCATGTGTGAACAATAAAGAGAGCGTCATCCCGTGGCATTTCGGTCGTGACACAAACGACAACAAACAACCAGCTGAGCATGCGCTGATCAACTCCAGTGACCCAAACATTCTCGAGAAGATCCGAACGTGTCCAGACATTGACGTGTTCTTATCAGCTCAGGAAAGGAGCTTTGGGTACTGCGAAGATGCAATGGCGTATACGAAATGTAAGTGTAGTGTCGCTTATATCGATTATTTTGCTTGTCTAGGCTTTCTGTGTGGATTGATCTTTCAAATTGCTGTATTTTGAGCAGTTTTAAAAGCACGCTTGCTGCCGAAATGGGTTATGACGATGTCCTTTTACGATGAAGTACTCGGTCGCAACGTGACATACCACGAACTCTGTCCCAATACACCCATGATCTTCTTCAATCACTACTGGAAGGGCATCCCTGATGCTCCTGATTGGCCCAAGACTAAGATGTTGTATCTGATGCCCAACATCGAAATGTATGAGCTTGTCGCGGAGCATTACTGGCGTGCGGACGTTATACTCTGCAAGAGTGCGATTTGTGCACGGTACCTGAAGAAATGGTACAAACAGGAAGGCAATCCAAGGAACACGCGAGTCTTTTTCACGAGACACACAACATCCAATGTCGCATTGGAATTAAAGTCGATGCTGGGAAAAGAAGCAAAACATTTGAAGCCCAAGGATTTTTCGCATGTCGAATTCGTGCATACTGCGGGGTCGAGGTAAGGAAAATTAGGCTATATTTGCGTATGGAAATGTATTTTCAAAGATTCAACACTCCTGCTTTGTCTCCGTAGCATTCAGAAAGGCACAGCGCGCATTTTAATGTGCTGGCTTACCCGTCCAGACTATCCGCCACTGCATATCTATATCGACCAAAGCTTATACAAAGGAGCGTTTGCTGAACGATACGATGATCTCATCTACGACAGCAAAAACATTCATCTTCACACAGGAAGATTGAACGCGACCGCGTTTGGTAAAGTCATCGTCGAGTCCTCTTTTTTCCTGTGCCCAAGCATTCAGGAAGGTTATGGTCACTACATCAATCAAGCACGGGCTGGCAAAGGACTAATCGTTACCACAGACGTGGAACCGATGAATGAATTGATCACACCATCCTCCGGGGTCTTGGTGCGGGCGAGGAGGACGACCCACAAGGAGCAGTTTCTTGGTGGCAAATCCCCCCTGGAGTATGCACTGAAAAATGTACCTGGATTTGTCGCTAATTTTCGAGGCAGTGATGTGTGTGAAGCGGTGGATACCATTATCAATAGAATGTCACCAGTTGAGCGGCAGCGGCGTGCAGAGAAAGCATACCAGCAATACTACTATGACACAATCTTCTTTGCCCAAAAGATGCAGGACTTGCTAGAATTTTCGCGAGTTCAGACTTCTCCCCATCTTCGCCATAGAAATGAAGCGCCTTTTGATCAATAAATGATGTCCTCGGATGCTCCGACCCGCAACAGGACGTTTGAAATACGCTGGATGATAAGAACGACAAAATTTTGGTGTGGCTGACAATCGCTGGGCGGCCTCATGTTGGTTAGTGCGCACTGCGCCATCATTTTTTACCAGTCTATTGCAGCTCGTGCTCTATTGTGACAGTGAAAAGCAAATATTGAGTATGCAGCTTGCGGTGCGATCGATAGCCACTCTCCATATGAATCCTTCCTGTCTAATGGCTGTTCGATTTGAAGGAATAAGCCGTTCGTGTATTATTGTCGCGTTTGTGTCTGTTTACGGTTGTTGGTTACGTTGGATGAAATTGCATCGGTTCTCGTTGCATGTCCTATTTTCATCTCATTCGTAGCTCGAGTGGGCGAGCTGTTTGATGAATGAAGTCAATGAACGCACTTGAACCGATATAAATGTTATAACGCCGCCAACGCAAGACAGGCAAAATTCCGTCAACGCTGTTGCCGTCGACAGTAGGAAACGATGGATATTATGATGCGCCTCAAAGGCGCAGGCTTCTCTGTAATCTCAAACGAGTTTCGTGATCGCGAGAAACGCCTCGGAGGAGGGCTACCGCTGTTGGATTTTGTGGAAATCGTCTTGCGCGGATTGCCTCGACCAAAGACTCAAGAGGAGAAACTTGCCAATATCAATGCGTTGGTAGAGCTTTTCGAAGATATTGACATCAATGGTGATGGAGTGATGGAATTCGACGAGTTTACATCTTTCTGTGTAGATGCCGGCATGGTTGCGATGCGTGTAAAGACAGCGGCACTTAAGCATCGCTACTTACGCAACACTAACCATGTGATTAAGATCTGCAATGGCTGTGTTGGAGTCGAGAAAGTCAAGTGGTCACCCGAGTTTCGAAAGTTTCTCGTGCTGGAAAATACGGCAAAAGTGGTAAAATTGTTTGATATGCATGGCAAGCTCATCGCGGAGGTTGGAGGTGCGTCCATCGTGAATGCTGTTCCGGTATCACCGCGAGCAAATGACCAAGGGGATTATCAACCAAGTGGTGAAGTAAACAGCGGACAAGTACGATCAAGGAGTCCAGACAAATTCACACACACGAGTTTGAGTGCACATGGTACGTCTTCCTCAGCTACAGAAGCAGGAACTGGCGGAAATGGTACCGCTCCTGGGATTTTCATCCTTGATGCCGTCTTCATTTTCAAATTCCAATGGTTGGCCATGAGTACGACCGACTTCGCCATCTCGTTTTACGATATGAGTGACTCTCGCCACACGCCTCTTGAGCACGTTCTTCCAAATCACGCGTCAACAAGAGCAGGTCCTCGATACGAGCTTATCAAGCGGTTGACCATTACGACTACATCTGCGCAGTTGATGCTTCGCTTTGCTGAACACTCAGGATTACTTTTTAGCTCTGGAAATGATTTCGTGTTGAATGTTTGGAAAATTATTGATAGCGAGACGAAGGTGCTCTGGAAACGCTTGCTCACGCATCAAGACATGATCATGGACGTTTTTGAAGTACCCGCACACGACTTAATTGTAAGCTGTGATCTGCACAAGTCCATTCAATTGTGGGACATTAATGATTGCCGGTCCAGAGGCGCGCTTGTGGGGCATACGCATGGTATCAAGCAATTAGTATATTCCTCGCACCACGATCTGCTACTTAGCGCCGGATTTGAATTCGATGCCTATGGATGGGACCTTGGATCTCGGCAGATTGTGATGAAACTCTCAGGACATCGCGCGCCGCTCGTTGGTATTCAACTGACGTTATTCCAGACCGAGCGTGCTGTTACTGCCGACTGTAAAGGTGTGTTGAAGATCTGGGATATTTCTCGAAATAGCAATGGTGCGCAGGGCATGTCATCGTCGATGGGACCAGGAAGCAGTGCATCGCAGGCGATACAATTAGAGTCAATTGATCCGATACAGCAGTTTGCGCGGTTTGAACCCACATCCTTCATATGTTTGCATCCCCATAGCCGAGATCTCTGGGTAGCAACTGCGGGAAGCGCAACACTACATCTCTTTCAAAGCAAGCGCGAACAGTTATTTGATGGGGTGCCTCTGCGTGCATTTTATCACTATAATGCAAACAAGTTCATCGTGGTCTCTGGACCCATATGCAGTGTTTGGGATGGTGAAACAGGGGCATGTGTCGAGGAATTCACGCATGTGGGCAACATTGATAGTAGTCATCAGGCGAATGGTCATGCATTGGGGGGGGCTCATGACGGTCACAATAATCACAGCGCTACCAAAAATAATAATTCTCACAATGGAATAGGTAGCACGCATGGAAATGACCGATCTATCGAAGTGTTGACCTGCGTACAAGATGTTAAGTGCAAGAAACTAGTTGTGGTTTCAGAGAATGGTCGCGTGGGTGTGTTTAACTGTTTAAATTTTGTGCAAATGCGCCATTGTGAAGAGAATTTTTCACGGAGAAGCAGCAATTCAAGCCAAACCAAACATGAAAGTACTACCACGCCCAGCAACAACTTGTCATGTGGGATTGTGGGGCTTCATTATTGTTCCGAAAATAAGCTCATTATCCTCGCAGATTCTGTCACGAGTGCCATCATCGTCATCGACGACAATATCAACGCCGATTCTGCGAAGGGAATGAAAGAAATCTCCGTGCTAAGACGATTGATCCGAATTCCAGGTCGAGTCTTGGCTAGCGCATACAGCTATCATTGCAGTTTGATTGCTATTGTCGCTGAGGAGGAAGGGAATGGGATGGTTGTGTCGTTATGGGATTTTGAAACGCTTTCATTCTCTGGACATTGTGAATACCAATCACAGGAGAACACTCGAGGCAAAACAGGAGGACTTCATATTGTTGAATTTTGGGAAGAATTTCCTGTATTGATTGGAGCGGATTCTCAGGGTTGGATTTACTTTTTTGCGACGATGCCGCTACTTCGCTTCGACACAGGACAGTTGATGCATTGTTTCCGGAATGATCAAGCAAGGGTGGTCATCGACAAGATTTATGAAAATGGTATTCCAGAGATGGACGAGTCAGGCAGTGAATCACATACCTCAGCAGGATTGACAATAGAAGAGAATGGGAAGACACAGAACACATTTATTACTCAGGTTGCAGAGACTGCGGCACGAAAACTTCTCACAAAGAAAAACAAGCGCATGACGTTGACTCAAACAGCTGGTGGTACTCCGCCAGGACATGCTGCATTCTCCGAGTCAGGATGTGCAGTCACATGCATGAAAGTTATCTATGATGAATCCGTGGATCGGTATTCCTTATTCACAGGGGACGAGGCTGGTGTCGTTCGTATCTGGGATTTGTCTGAGTTGATCCAGCACCTTGCGTTGGCAAAAATTCCACCCATGAAATGTAAATACTTGCGGCGGGGGTACCAACCCAAGGCCATGTTCACGCGAGACTTCGTGAGAGATAATGTCACGATGCAAGCAAATGGACAAGAGCATAAATATTACAATCGGCATCGCCAAGCAATTACGCAGGCGGACTGGCGAAGTAGCCTTTTGTTGGGTGAAGATATGGATTCGCATTTCCATCCGACCCAAGCAGATTTGAAACGGCTGTCCCGGAGACGACTTGAGGCAAAGAAGCAGTCGGCTTTGCTTTCTGGTACTATGACAACCAAGCTTTCCTCGGTTTCTCCCATCATCCATCGAACACCAGGACAGCAACGCACCGCTGCTGCGACGGCTGTGGTCGCTGCAGAAGCCTTTTTGATTGCCCAACAACAGAAGAAATCGCTGCTATCGCTTGCTGGAAAAACGTCTGCCGCTTCAAAAACCCGAAAACGAACTGCAATAGGGAACTCTTCATTCTCTCCAAACTCACACTGTCCTGACGTGACACTACTCCATTCGTGGCAGGCGCACAGCGATGGTCTTACGAGTTTGGAGGTCACGAAGAATCCCAACATCATCGTAACCTGTGCGCTCGACATGCAGGTATTTGTGTGGAATTGGCAGGGTTCGCGTCTCGGTAAACTGTTTGATGCCGAAAATATTGGTCAACGGAAGTGGAAGTTTTCTAAAGACGACTCGAAGCGACAAGCTGAACGGAGCCAGTTGGTGCTTGATTTGGTTCGTGAATTGGAGTTAACTCCACAACAAAAGCGCGACAAACGCCGTCAAACTCTCTACCAGGAGCATGTACAACGCAAGAGCCACCACGAGCTACGCCATGTGAACACAATGCTACTGGATCATATCATCAGTAAAAATCCTGATCTGATAGCTGAATCTAACGAAGAGCCATGTGGTGGAAGCGGAAATGATGCCTCTACAGCAATTAATAAGATCGTCACCGACTCTGAATGTATTACAGAGACTGAAGATTCGGAGCTTTGCACAACGAAGGAGATGATACGAACAAAAAGCCTCGCACAGGTTGGTCCATTGCTTTGTGTGAACAAGTTTGAGTACAACAGCAAACAAACAGATCGTGTAGTATTTGCAGAGCACGCTGATGTGCCTATGGACAAGCAATATCTTGAGCAAGAACTGTCGATCTCATTTCCCGGAAGTACTCCGGTGGCTGACCATGCGACTGCCAACACTAGATTGAGTATCATTCAAAGCCAAGTCCAGCAAGTTCACAAAGTGGCAGCAGCTGCAATTGAAAACCGAAAGAGTTTGGTGCGAAAATCGATGGATATGTATGTGAACTTAGAGAAAGCCAAGCCTAAGGCTATAAAAAAAGGAGTACTGAAGCAGCGTCAGAACTCACTGGAAGCGCTACATGATGAAAATACAGATGATACTTCTCTGGAGCCGTCCGATTTTCTCAAACGTCACTTACCGTCCTCAGCACTTGTATTGCGTCCACAGACAGCACCAGTTCGTGGGAATATGTCCAACAGTGTAACCAAAAAGAAGCAAATGATGAGGACAACCAAGACAACCTTACCATGCGAACAAACTACTAGTAATCAAACGTCCTATGGTGCATTTAAAGGGGCGGCTGTCCAACCTGGTCACGCGAACAAACTCGGTAGCTCCGTCTCTGATACTGCGTTAACTACCATCACGGACCGGGAAAAGTCCAATGTGAATGCTATGCGCAAGAACTCACTGGATATGCACTACATTGAAGAAATAAAACGTCAACATCGGCAGATCCATTCGAAAGGAGGGAAAGCTACGGCTGATGGGATTATCTCTTTGTCCGTACGAAAAACGGCTATTCAGGGTGGAGCCAGCAGCCATCACATACAGCCCAATGCTGGTGGAGAACGTGCAGCAGATCCATCATCCATGGATCATGATGATATGGAGTCTTCTTTACATAAACTGCGAGGTATCAATGAGATCATTGCGAAGGCTCAAGAATATTGTATCGCTTCAGATGAGAACACAGCAGTAGGAAGCGGCAGTCTTCGTCCTTCAACAGCACCAATACGTCGTGCAAGCAGTCAAATAGGAGCGACGTTGCTGCCTTTAAACTCTATACCTACCTTATGTGAAGGAATAGGTTTTAAAGACGAACAAAACCAGGATCAGGTGGCTCTGGTGCGTCAGCACTTAGAGGAGACGAAGCAAAAAATGAGTCTAGCCATGAACGATAACGAACGTACCCACTCGCGTCGGATGGACTTGAAAAAGGCGCGACGTGATGCTCAGCAGCATAAGAAAGCCAAGCGCATGGAGGATTACTTGGAGCAGAAACGACGCGAGATGAAGACGAATATAGGCAATGTGTTCAAGCGCACATCGTTCGTATTTCAGTCTGCAGCAATTGATGACCCTAGCGTCAGAGGTGCTATAGCCAAGACGGCAGCATTGAGTGGAGCCACAAACGCGAAATTCAAAAAAACGGCCGAGAATGCGACGTTTGGGATCTACAGCATCAGAGAAGTGATGTCCCTTATTCGTCTTTTTTGGTTAATGGACGAGGACGGTTCGGGGAGTATATCACTTGAGGAGATGATGCAGTACAAGCATTTCTTTGAAAAACTTGGGTACAATGACATGGCCACAGTATTCCAAGCGATTGACAAGGATGGCAATGGTCACGTGTCATTGAAGGAGCTTCTAGAGACGTGCTTTCACTACACCACAAAGTATCAGATCGAAGAGATGCTCAAGCTCGCCAAAGTGGGTAACGTCAAGGCATACTTGCAAGGCGACGCTTTTGAAGGCATGGACAGTAACGGAGATGCATCAGCAGCTACAGCCGCTGGGTCATTATCGTCTGAAAACCGACGGGAGTTGATGGATATTTTTCAAGTGTTTGATCGCAATGGCGATGGTGGAGTCAGTATGGACGAGATCATGGAGGCCCTGCGTGTGGATGACGACGACGTCATGGCCAAAGTATTGACTGCACAGGGACGTCGTAAGAATGGATCTAATGGGTGGGACACTTCATCGAGTGGCATCACACGCGAGGATGTTGAGCGATTATATCGTGAGTTTGACCGTGATCAAAACTCGTCGTTAGACTTTGATGAGTTTGTCTTGTTGATGCGTAGCCTCTATGGTTCACGAAGCGCTCATATCTCGTTTCGATTGTGAAGCCTGGACCAGTTTGTCTACATTTGGACGCGTCCGCTTGTTGTCTCTCCTTTCTGTCTTCAGGTCCGAGAATGCAACTACAGTTCTCCATCAGATTTGGATACACCGTCGTTTGTTAATGTCTCAAATGACGAAGAGACTCTTCCACAATCTTGCAAGAGTCGACTTGAAGCCCTTAGCCTCAATTTTTCCTATCCAAGCCACCCTAATGACCAATTCTAAAGGTTTTAGTGTCGCATCGGATAGCTAGAATACTGTGACGTTTGTTCGGAGCAACGGTGGTGGAATGTGATTTGTCTGTATATCAACGCATAATAAGCACATGTGCGCTTCCCAATGGTGTGAGGCTATCCACAAAATATTAGAATGCTATCATTTGCTGCAGATACCGATACTCGCTGAGCCTTTGATTATGGAAAAAACATAATTTGATAGAGATCTAATGAAAGGCTCAGTATCTGATAATTGATGATTCAACCATTCTGAAAGAACTATCCATGCTGCTCCATGAAGCACTACATCATTAACACGACAACACAAACTATTCACATTACAAGCACTATGTTATTGTTTCATTTACTGAACGATAAAATCACAACCATATCTTTCTACATGCATCCTACTAACTCGACGAATTCTCTTACAAATCATAGATAAATGCTGGCGTTTCGTGGTGCTCGTTTTAGTAGTAGCCACCATATCCGTTGTTGTAGTAGTAGCCACCATATCCGTTGTTGTCGTAGTAGCTACCATATCCGTTGTTGCCATAGTAGTCATTGTAGTCATTGTAGTCATTGTAGTCATTGTAGTCATTGTAGTCATTATAGTCATTATAGTCATTATAGTTCCCATAGCCGTAGTAGTCGTAGCCAGAATCGTAGTCGCGCTTGTGGTGATGACGATGGTGACGGTCACGCCGACGGCAATGCTTGTTATGTCTGCCATGATTGCCATAGTTTCCTCCATAGCTTCCGTAGTAATCGTTGTCATCATAGTATCCATACGCGTTCGCTCCAATGAACAGGAGTGCTGCGAGTAGCATGAAGAGAGCGATAACTTTGTGCATCGTAGTTGGATTTCCTTAATTCACTTGTTTTGATGTTTCGCAGCTGGAAGATTGAGAAATGAGTGTGGTTTTGAGAGTTGAAGGCGATGGTGCACTCGGCATTCGACACGATAAGATGTRTSWTGMWAMAWGAYCWRKTTYMTYYRTCMRWAYSRRG
>BCKE01000056.1:217745-249942 GCA_001600495.1 Pilasporangium apinafurcum
CYYSRTWYKGAYRRAKRAAMYWGRTCWTKTWKCAWSAYACATCTTATCGTGTCGAATGCCGAGTGCACCATCGCCTTCAACTCTCAAAACCACACTCATTTCTCAATCTTCCAGCTGCGAAACATCAAAACAAGTGAATTAAGGAAATCCAACTACGATGCACAAAGTTATCGCTCTCTTCATGCTACTCGCAGCACTCCTGTTCATTGGAGCGAACGCGTATGGATACTATGATGACAACGATTACTACGGAAGCTATGGAGGAAACTATGGCAATCATGGCAGACATAACAAGCATTGCCGTCGGCGTGACCGTCACCATCGTCATCACCACAAGCGCGACTACGATTCTGGCTACGACTACTACGGCTATGGGAACTATAATGACTATAATGACTATAATGACTACAATGACTACAATGACTACAATGACTACAATGACTACAATGACTACTATGGCAACAACGGATATGGTAGCTACTACGACAACAACGGATATGGTGGCTACTACTACAACAACGGATATGGTGGCTACTACTAAAACGAGCACCACGAAACGCCAGCATTTATCTATGATTTGTAAGAGAATTCGTCGAGTTAGTAGGATGCATGTAGAAAGATATGGTTGTGATTTTATCGTTCAGTAAATGAAACAATAACATAGTGCTTGTAATGTGAATAGTTTGTGTTGTCGTGTTAATGATGTAGTACTTCATGGAGCAGCATGGATAGTTCTTTCAGAATGGTTGAATCATCAATTATCAGATACTGAGCCTTTCATTAGATCAGTTTTGCATATTACACGAGTAGAAAACCGCACCCACAATATTGAGTGGCTGAAAGGCAGGCTAGAATGTAAAGAATCCATGATACGAGTATAAGGATTTGTGCAGAATTTGTTGCTTGCAAAACGAAGCATGTGTCCAAAGTATGATTAAAAAAATCGACAACCAGGACATGGTGATATCATCTATACAGTATACTGAATAGAACACACTTATTTGACTATCTAAATCGTACTGGTTGTTTGTCGATTGAAGATTTTTGTGGAATAATGAACATGTCATTTTTGGACTCTATGCGGTATTCTGTCGGATCAAAGCTGCTTAATGGACCAAAATTGTCATGAAAACATGTGCATATATGCGTAGAGGGTCACCGAGGGATCACACAGCAAACATAACACATGAGATCTATCATCTAGGTCGCCTATATTTGAATTGTCTGGGTATATGCTTTACCAATAAACGCCGATACGATCTTGCCCTGGCTGCTGAAGTCAATCCAATGTGAGGATAAGAAGACTGTACGAATGCGTATCTAAGCTTATGGTGAGTTGAAAATAGTATATTGTTAGACAGAGACGATGAGAGGTCAGGAGATACATCTATTTTGCCGTAAGTTGCTGTTGGGTGATGTCAGGGATGTTTAGATTGCTCGTACATCTTATTCGTTGAGTAAAGATTACCATACATTCAGTGACTATACTCAATTGCTGCATTCATTCGTTTGTTGCTGGTACCAGCGCTTTTATCCACGGAATTTACTGCAACCATCAAAGTTGTTCATGCACTCATTATGACACAAACAGCAAAAAAATTTGGACAACTTCCATCTCAATACAATCCTCGATTGGACATGTAAGGCGTGTTGATCGCGACTGCTTGCCTGTCGCTTAAATATTCATTCTAATGAGATAGATACCAGCAACTAGCCCCGAGCAGAGTCCAAGATGAGCTCGGACCTGAGAACAAAAATTGTTTGGTCACTGCTGTCAACATTTCTTTCGGCTTCACCATGAACGCAAAGTCACACGTATCTGCGGCGCTGTGGTACAACGGGTAAAGGTAGCGCTCATCACAATATGGACGGCAATGGCAACAGCAGAACGAATCTTAAGACATCATAGACATTACAGCCATACCCTGAGTTCTCGAGTGACAAGCAACTCGACGCGATCAGTACAGTTTAGAAAGTCGAGTGAGCAAGCAACACTGTCTCAGTTGAAGTGATTGGGAGATCTGACCACGACGACAGGCTATTCGATCGTATCAAATCATCTAGTGGTCAAATTGTTTGATTTGCAAGCAATGTATACCCACAATTTCTTTGCACATGAATTTATGGTAGACCTCGTAGCCAAAAAAGGTCCACCACGTCTTCAATATTGTGGGTGCGATTTTCTATTCGTGGTATATGCAAAAATGACTCTTTAAATCTGTATTCAACGCCAACATAAAAATCGCGTAAGTCCCTGGAGTTTCATTGTCGTGACATATCCACTCTCTCATTCTGCGTTGTTTGCATCCCGTGCGCAAGCGCACGACTGGGAAACGAATTAGTAGCATTTGCTTCAACCAACTTCGTCAATGTCTACTACGCATTTGCCTACAAAGCTATTGGTGCAGAACTACTTCTGGATACTCTTGGGACTGCTCGTGTTTGTCGTTTTCTGGTCAATCGTGACTGAGTACGAAATCGTAAATGTCATCCTTTCACCTTCTTCGATAATATCGAGTAAGGCATACAGTACCGCTGACTGCGGTGATAACCTCTTCATGATCAGTGAGAGTGAGTTAGAGTATCCACATTACTTGTCCACCACCAACTGGTCTACGCGCATGGGTGATCAGGAGCTACTACACTTGAGTGCATTGCACGCAGCGTGTGTCACTCATCAAGAGGCTGTTATTCCATGGCAATTTGGTCTCCATGGCAACACGCTCAACATGCTGATCAACTCTTCCGACCCAAGCATCCTCGAAAAATTGCGCCAGTGTCCCGATGTGGACGTATTTATCCCAACTGGGATCCGGGGCTTTGGCTATTGCGAAGATGCGGCCGCTTACACCAAATGTACGTTTCGTTCGATAGATTTGGTAAAGATGTGTGGCTATCTAATATGTGTAGTTGTGGGGTTATTGTGTAGTTTTGCAGTCGCGCATGTTACCAATATGGGTGCTTAAGGAGTCCTTTTATGACCCCACAGTTGGTCGCAAAGTCACATACCACGAACTTTGCCCACAAACGCCCATGATTTTCTTCAATCACTACTGGGACGGAGTACCAGACGCACCCGATTGGCCCAAGGACAAGTTGTTGTATCTCATGCCCAACATCGAAATGTACGAGTTGGTGGCAGAACACTACTGGCGAGCGGATATGGTGCTCTGTAAAACTGCAGTGTGTGCGAAATACGTCGCGGAATGGTACAAGCAAGAGGGTAATCCGAGAAACACGCATGTTTTCTTCACCCGTCATACAACCTCGAACATCGCCCTAAAAACACGTACAGACTTAGGCGAGCGCAACTTCAAACCAAAAGACTTCACAAATGTCGAGTTCATTCACACAGCTGGCAGCAGGTAATTGTTATATTTTCTTACTGATTCCCGTTGTGTCTGTATTATGACTAATCTAAGCTATATTCTGTTGTTTTGTGCTGTTTTCGCGTGTTGGGAAGCATTCAAAAAGGTACACAAGTGCTTTTGGACTGCTGGCTTCAGGAACCCACGTTCCCCACGCTGCATCTTTACATTAGCGAGGGACTTTACGAAGGTGCCTTCAAGAAAAATTTTGACAAGAAAATCGCCGCCAGTGGCAATATTCAATTACATGCCACGAAGCTAAGCGAACATGAATTCGGCAAATTGATCGCTGAGGCGTCATTCTTCGTTTGTCCGAGTGTCATGGAGGGCTACGGCCATTATATCAACCAAGCACGAGCCTCGAAAGGGTTGATTATTACATCCGACGTTCCACCGATGAATGAACTAATCACACCTGCCTCAGGTGTACTAATCCCTTCCACAACTACGAGACACAAGCAACAATTCCTTGGTGGAACGTCATCATCGGACCACGCATTAAGAGGGGTGCCAGGATTTGTTGCCAGTGTCAAATCCAAGGATATCTGCAAATCTGTTGAGTACGTTCTCAACGGGTTGACACCGATCGAGCGCGAGCAGCGAGCGAACTTGGCGTTGGAGCAATACTATTATGATACAGTTTTCTTTGCACAGAAGATGCAAAAACTGCGCGATTTCACACGAGCAAGACTGCAGCAGCAAAAGCAGCGTCTTTGGTAAGAAGCGACTGACTAAAGGGCAAATTATGGGCTAGATCGATAAATATGATAGCCACAATATTCAAAAGGTGCATAATTATTTCGTTGGGTTGCACTGTATGGCAATGATCGTACTTGGATGAGCATCCTCCTGGTATGCCACGGGCAAGTCCTCTAAAGAGGTTGAAAACACTGGATCTCCATTCAAGTTGTGCGGGCAATGCATATGCTCATTTTCGATGGGATTGTAGCAACATCAGGAGAGTAAGATGTCCTTTGATAACAGCTCAGGAATATATTTAAGTATATTTTTTGGATAGATTCTTGAGTTAAAGTTTATAATCTGAAGTGATTAATCGACCAATCCAGAGACTAGACATTCTTCTGGTTAAGTTTTCTGCTACCAGCGCAGATGGGCTCGATGATGTACAAATGAAGACCGATGCGGCCGCGAAGAAGCATGAAGTATTATGACTAGGTAAAGCGCGTCCCCAACCAAAACATGCGCTGCCATGCAGTCTTGTGTATATACGGTCGTTGGTGTTTGGCTTTGACAAATGCGGCACCATTATTAGCTGCCAGCTTCCTGTCGAAGATGCTGCTGCTGTTGTTGTTGTTGTAACTGGTGCGTTTTTCCCTGTGAGAAATTGCGCAGCTGTTGCATTTTCTGTGCAAAGAAGACTGTATCATAGTAATACTGCTGCAATGCGACGTTCGCCTTGCGCTCTCGCTCTTGTGGTGTCATCACATTGAGAACGTACGCAACAGATGCACAGATATCCTTGGACTTGACATCGGCGACAAATCCCGGTACCCCTTTCAAGGCATGGTCTAACGACGACGTCCCACCAAGAAACTGCTCCTTGTGGCTAATGGTGGCGGACGGGATCAATACACCTGAGGCAGACGTGATCAGTTCGTTCATCGGAGCAACATCAGTCGTGACGATCAGCCCTTTCGAGGCTCGCGCTTGGTTGATGTAGTGACCATAGCCTTCTTGGATACTTGGACACATAAAAAAAGATGCTTCCGTAATTACCTTACCGAATTCAGCTGCGCTCAGCTTTGCAGCATGCAACTGAACGTTTCTACTAGAGGCAATTTTGTCGCCATAATGTTGCTCAAACGCGCCTTTATAAAAACGATCATTGATGTAGAGATGGAGTACGGGAAACTTGGGCTGCTTGAGCCAGCAGTTCAGGAGAATATTTGTGCCCTTCTGGTTGCTAAAAAACGAACAGAACAGCCCCAGAGCTAAGTCAATCCATGCATGAACTCAGAGATATACAGCCAATTTGCTTACCTGGTACCGGCTGTGTGAATGAACTCGATGTTTGTAAAGTCTTTTGGCTTGAGGTTGCTCACACCTTGTTCCGTACGAGCTTTCAAGGCCACATTGGATGTTGTATGACGTGTGAAAAATACACGCGTGTTTCTCGGATTACCCTCTTGCTTGTACCATGCCGTCACGTATTTGGCACATAGTGCGCTCTTGCAAAGCACCATATCAGCCCTCCAATAATGCTCAGCGACCAACTCGTACATTTCGATGTTGGGCATAAGGTACAACAACTTGTCTTTCGGCCAATCGGGTGAATCGACGACGCCATCCCAGTAGTGATTAAAGAAAATCATCGGCGTAGTTGGACAAAGTTCATGGTATGTGACATTGCGTCCAACTCTAGAGTCATAAAACGACTCTTTTAGTACCCACTTCGGAAGCATCCTTGCTTGCAAAACTGTAGAATTTTTCAGCCGTGTACGCATACGTGTTAGAAATCGACACATATCCATTAATGCCTATCTGTGCTGATTAGTAAACGTACATTTCGTGTAGGCGGCGGCGTCCTCGCAGTAACCAAAGCTGCGCAGACCAGCGGTGATGAAAATATCGACAGCAGGACAGCGGCTCAGTTTTTGCACAACATACGGATCGGAGGCATTGATCAACGTCGTCAATGTGAAACCATTGCGGCCAAACTGCGACGAAATGACGCTCTGATTATGCACACCACAGGCTGTGTGCAAGGTGCTCAAGTGCAGTAACTCCTGTTCGGAGATGAATGTAGACCAGTCGGTCGACATCATATTCTCTGGGTAGTTGTACTCATCTTCGCTGGCTGTTAGAAGATTGGTGCCGTAGTCTACGTCGTTGTAATTCTCAGCGGGCAGAGGAGATATATTCGATGTGCCCGCCATGACATCGTATTCCGCCACAACCGACCAAATGACAACGATCACGAGCGATCCAAGCAGTACTGAGAGGAATTGCTGCATCCTCAGCGACATACCATGTCTCGTACTCTTGCTGTTCGATGGAGTAGTGTTGGTAGCAGACTCGATTGTCATAGACATTGGTGCCTACTTGTCTTTAGAAGCTGCACCAAAATGGATCAAATGTGCGCAAATGCCTTGCTCTCGTATAATGGAGATTTATTATTGGCTATAAATAATATAAATTTGCTTTTACGGCCAATAATATGACAACAACTGCAACATCCATCATAAACCTTCGTACTATAATATTATGCTCTTCAAAATAAATAAAAATTCAGGGTGAATATTTATCATAGAGGTAACAATACTTGAAAGGTAATTATTTAAAGCATTATTATAACCAATCATTATCCTTATGATAATCATTTTCAGCCAATAATTAGGTTGAATGGTGTGAGTGGTCAGTTGACCCAGCAATTTGAAAGAGCAGCAACACGCAAATGGCACTCTTCCGGTACGCCATAGCTCTTGGCTCTGTCTGTTGATGGTATCTCCATCTCGGACCTTCCACTTTATCAGCTTCTTGTCTATTGACCGTACTTTGTCTATGCCATTGGTTTAGCTCGCTCACGCGCCAATTTAAGGCGCTTGCTGTCGCACAACCAGCGCTTCCAGGCGCTCGTCCTGCTATTGCTGCAGGTGCCCGTGCATTGACGGCACATGCGGCCGCTGCTTCTGGTGCCTCAACGAATACGATTCTAAGTCGATACACAGCTACTTCACGACTTGGCCAAAGCTTTTTCCCACAAGTGCAGATTCGCTCGATGGGGTATAAATTGAAGACCAAATCCGCCGTGAAGAAGCGCTTCCGTGTGAACTGCAATGGATTGGTGAAGCGCAACCAAGCCAACAAGCGCCATCTTGCGACCAAGAAGACCCGGGAACGTATTCGCCGGTTGGGGAAGTCGGTGTTGGTAGAGGGCAAGATTCGCAAAAACATTTTGAAGATGTTGCACAACTAGAGAACGAAGCACACACGGGAGGTGAATGAGAAGGAGAATGGTGCGAAAACAATCCCTTGCTCATTGATTTTATGCTTTTGTGAATGTGTTCCTGTGCTTTTTATTCGTTTATGTTAGCAATAGCTTCTTATTTCTGTTCTTTCGTGGATATCACGTATTTTCCACATGTGAAAACGAGACGATAGAACGCCGTGTGGACGTCCGAAAGCTGGAGCGAGCGATGTGCGAGCTGATTTATCTCTGTCTCACCTTCGTTTTGTATTAACACTTCCTCCATCAATGGAATAAGCAATTTCAGATCTAATGAGTTGTCATCAGCGTGATAGGTAGCCATTTCCAAAGTTGCCAGTAAATCGGTGGCTTTTATTGCTCCCGTCTTGCTCATGTCAATGGATTCAAAAAGGTCTGTCGCTACGTCCAGTAGCTCTATCAACAAAGACAGCAAGAAAAGCAATCAGTCAACCAATGAGGACTCAAATCCCGGTTTCATATTCGTTTACTGCCATCTCTCTACCTTCGAGAAGTAGACATACATGGCTCCCCCGCTCAAACTCCGCAAAATCCACATTTTCTCCGATTTCTATCTGGTTTACTGGCGTAGATGATGATGTTAGCATCTCAACCGTTTGCTTTTGCATTGTTGTTGGGAAATCAGAGCATAATTGTTCTAAGAACGCCACATGATCTGCTCGCGGGACAGTGTTTTTCAAATTCAGACAGTCGTTGTTGTCTTTCAGTGGCGTCTCCAGCTTTCGCATATTTTGCATAGCGATCGTCTGAAATGTTTGAAGAGCTGCATCCTTGAATGAGGACGTTGTTTGAGAACTTGACCGCAGCAACGCTGCAAGGATGGCAATATTGGTACGCCCACTGGCTTGAAGTTGAAAACTAGAGGAAGCAATAGAAAACAGTCCATAAAATCGGTCGAGCACAATTCAAGCAGTTAGAGCAACTTAACTAGTTGGCGAGGAAGCTCACGGGGGCTCTTGGACGTCTGATGAGTAGTTCAGCCACTGCATTTGTGAGCAAATCTTTTGTACCTGACTTGGCTGCTCTGGGCCATCACGCATACGAGGGTATTGCTGTTAGTCCAGAGTGATAACGCAAGATGGAGCTTTATAACATAGCCCACCAAGGTAATCATCGGCCATGTCGTGACAATGCTATTGAATCACAAGCGACGTTTCACGAAAAGCGTTCTCCATAGCTGATTACATATTATTAGGTCGCGAAGTCATCCATTCAGCAGCCAGCTGGCTACGTTTATCTACAGGTTGCTTTCAAGTAAGAATTTGATCGATCATAGAAGGATCGGTCAATAGAACCACAACAAAAAAGCTGGAGATCTTCCTATACGTTGCTTCGTCTATGTCGAGTAAAATATAGCGAATGATGATTTTATATGCTTACACTAACAGTTGTCGTACAGGTATATTGCAATATACCAGCAGCTATGCAATGCGCTTGTGCAATCGGGCAAATGTACGAGGCAAGTACTCTTGGGTAGACAGGAGAATTGAGAGGAATAGATCGCATTCGAGCCAATCAACGAGTTTCCTAACCTTCATTCCCTCATTTCTCCCACCGGTGGGATATACTTTGACGTGCTTTTTTTCTCCCTATCGATAGAAACTTGTTTTCAATTCTCCGCAATGAGATCTTTTTTCTCCACTATCCTTCTTTTCAAGAAAGGATGCAAGTCGATGACAGTCCATGCCTGAGAAGATCCACATTGGTTCCAGTATCAAGGACAACAAGCCAGGACTGTCCAGGTTGATAGAAATGGCACATAAAAAGCAGATCTCGAGGATTACGGCTATCATCCAAGACCGACTTGAGTACGGACTCCTCGCACAAATATGTAAAGAGCATAGCATCCAAAACGTGGTTCACGCTGATCAAACGATCCACGATAGATGAACCAGCTCCAAACAGCATCTTAAAAGTAAGGTTGTATCCAGCAAAGGAACAGAAGCAACTTCTCAACAAGATGTTTGGTATCAGAAAGTCTTGGAGTATCCTCACTGACAGAGATGTCAACGCTGCTAGAACACATCTTTTTCAAGAATGAACATCTCCAGTAGCGTTCTGTGAAAGCGAAAGACGAAAATATGATGGTACCTCCTGACAATTACGTTCCCGACACTATCGTTGGGATCGACCCTGATATGCAATCGCTCTGCACTGCCATTCGCGTGCGAGAAGTTAATGTGGAAGAGGAGAAAGCGAAATGCAACGGAAGGATATCCAAACAAAGTCAAGCGAAGGAGTCGAAGCAGAAACGACGAAAGAAGTGGGGAAGAAGCGGAAGAAGAAAAGGATGAAGAGACACAAGTACGGTGTTCGACACAAGCGAACCAGTAACCAGGAGTACAATGTTCAACAGATATCTACGCGAGAGTACAGGCATCTCGCCGGAATGAACAAGTGTATGTTCTAGCACGAGAAATTGAAGGAGCAGGAACATGAGTACAGAAGGATTATCCGGGAGATACCTTCGTTCAAGACAGCGTCGTATGAGCAGTATATGACAAACGTCAAATACGTGTGGAGATATCTCGACTTCTTGGTGAGTTTTTGTGCATCACATTCATTCCGTAAATGGCGTTTCCTTCAGTCTAGATTTAGTCGGAAGACGTTGGGATATCTGACAAAGCGGTTGGTATCCACGCCAAGTTCTCAGGTTTACATTGGACTCGGTGACTAGAGTCAACAGAACTTCGTCAAGGGTCACACGCATGGACCCGTGAAGCGATTCACACGTGAGCTAGCAAAGCACGCGACCGTGCTGCAAATCGACGAATGCTACCAGCAGCTTGTGGAGACGCCATTCCCGATAAAAAAAGCTGATGGGAGCGCAAGCATCAAGTTTTCCTGTCAGGTTCTCCGCTGTAACAATAGCGAGTGCAGAATCACGTGGGAGCGAGATGTGAATGCGTCAAAGAACATCCTTACACTCGGTATATGTCTCTTACATGGACTTTCAAGACCGTCAGAGTTACGATGGGGATAAAAGAATGTAGGAAGAGAATAGAGTGTAGGAAAAGTATCCATGGGCATTGGGGGGTCAACAGACTTTTCAAACGCATCCACACGGTTAGACCATTTTCTGGTAAGCATCAGTAAGTTGGTAAATTGCTCAAATGCTTGAATTGTGTTTATCAGTTAGTGGCAGTAGCGAACAGTTTTCACTTTCAAAACTGATCATCATTCTGCTAACCTGACAAGCAGAACAGTGAGGACTGCGAGAGTGGATTGATCATGGTGGTCGTGGGGGTGATTTCGTCCGCGCTTGTGCGTGCAGTGAAGCAATTTGCGGCGGACGACGATACAGAGGAAGATACACATGTGGATACGCTGCGTGTGGGAGTGATTTTAGGCACAAAGGATAAAATTTCGGATGAAGACGATGGTGATAACGCCAATACCAACCGTGTGTCGATTTGGGGAGTGGTCAAGGAGAAAGCAGAGCTGTACGTTGTTTGCATGCTATGGGACTGTAGATTAAGGCAGTGTCATATAGGTCGATGGCTGAGTTTCTGTTTGACTTATTATGTACTAATATTCTTGTTTAGAGAGGAGTGGGAACAATATGTACCATGTGGGATCAATGAGATTGGTCGTTTCGGCGTCTTGTATGAAAGAGATGCAGCTGCTAACTCGGACAAACTTGGTATTGAGTACTTTTATACAAACATATCTTAGGTGGCTAATTTTTAATACGGATTGTTTTTTTTTGTTATTCTGTAGCTGCTTTTGCTGGCCGATTATTGGCGAGCGACACGCAATCGACTCTGAAAGATCAACCATTCGTGCTGGTGTATGCTCACGCCACGCAGAGCCTTCATTTATTCCAGCAGCTTACAGATCAGTCTTCATGTGTAAGCGGAATCTTATTGTTTTGCTCAACCACTATCTTGTTAATGCTAACATGATGGAATATTGTGTCACTGGGGTGTTTGTAGGTTTCTTTGGAACTGCAGGTGTTGGAATATCTGCATGCACGTGATTTCCATCAGGCAATCAACTACACTTCACTGCGTTGTGCCTTGGATTTTGATGTACCACCTCAATCAGATATAAAATCGGTAATGGAACGTTGGAAGAGTCAACTGACATCTCCATCCACGCAGCTCTTCTTTCGATTCGGCAATAATACGAGCATCTTCAATAGTGTGGGTGTCGATGTAACCAAGCGCGGCAAACCATCACAAGCGACAAGTACAATTTCTTCAGTTCTCAACATATCCACGAGTGGATCACCGAAGAAACAATCACGAAGCAGTGGAAACAGTAAAAGCAAGAAGACAAATAAGAAGAAGGCAGCGGAACAGCGTCACCTCGACACATGGGATGACGAGGGGTCTTCGTCGAAAAGATCTGGATCAAACCCCAAAAGCGGTAGTTCTGGTGCTATCCCATCACTAGAATACGGTGATATCAGTAATATCGACGTCTTATGTAGTTTATCACCTTCTCCCGAAGATCAAGACAATGAGGGACGAGCTAGTGCCCCGATATTGACAATTCCAAGCGACTCATTGAGCAACAATCACGCCTCTATTCACATCCATTGCGATGTGTTTGTTGTACTGCCATTACAAGCAACGATAATGCAGACTTTGGAGCTTGTCCGTGATCAACTTCGTCGCCAGGTAGGAAAAGATTGTTGAGGAAGTGTCTTCGAAACGTTTTCACAAAGCAAGGCTGATATTTTGGATGCTTGTCTTGTCTAGTTGGACCGCATGGAAAAGCTCGAGGCTTCGTCAGTAAATGAGATATCGGCCCATCACTTTGCACTTCGTGGTGCAGCATTCCCGCTCACACTCATTTCTTCTTCCACCACCAATGACAGAGCCAAGGAATCCACGACCAAAGAACTCTATCAGCGACTTCACTCAGCGTTCTTGCAGTCGTTGAATCAGCCACTTTTTCATGCTGATCGCTGTTCGCTCGTCCGTCAGGCCGCCATCTTACGCCAATCCGACGTACTCTTCAATGTCCACGAAGGTATCCCGAGCTCAGGAGTCCAACAGGGTCAGCAATACCTCGTCACCGGGTTCTACGGCTACTATCATTACATGCAACAGAACATCAACGATAAAGGCTGGGGATGTGCTTATCGATCGCTCCAGACACTGGCGTCATGGCTGTTTCTCAACCATTACACGCAGAAACAGTACATTACACACCAGGAAATCCAGCGCACACTTGTGAAAATCGGCGACAAACCGGCGTCGTTTGTCAATTCCAGGGAATGGATTGGTAGTATGGAAGTCGGCTACGTGTTGGACGAACTCTTTGGCGTCTCGTTCCGAAATCTGAACGTCGGCAGTGGACCACAGCTCGTGGAAAAAGCGCAGGATCTGAAACATCATTTCATGACGCAAGGCACACCTGTCATGATGGGTGGTGGCAGCTTGGCGTTCACGGTGTTGGGCATTGACTACAATGAATCCACAGGCGATTGTGCGTTCCTCATCCTCGATCCGCATTATGTCGGTACTGAAGATCTAGACATCATTCAAACAAAGACCATGGCATTGGAAGGATACAAAGCTGTGCCTTGTGGTTGGCGGAAAGCAAATTCGTTTGCAAAGAACAGTTTTTATAATCTTTGCTTACCCCAACGACCTCAAACAATTCAGTAATGAACTGCGAAGATCGATGCGGTACCGTTAAAAAAACTAAAAAAAAAAAAAGAACGCTACCTGAGTAAAGGGAAAAAAATCAACAAACTCGTGGTCCCCTTCCACCTTTTTTGTTGTCGGCTTTGCTGGGTTTTTTTTCTTGGGAGACAACATATCGCTTTGACATCATGGCTTGCGTTTTTGTTTGGGTTTCATAAAAAACGAAATTGACGGGTGCGTACACTCTTTTCTTCTTTCTCTCCCTCTGGGATCTTCTGTCTTCGACCGGCCAACAGGGTGTTTTCTATGTTTTCTTCACGAGGGCATCATCGTCATTATATATCTTCATCATGAGGGAACAACAAAACACCAAATGGAGGCCAGCACTGGAACGGACAAATAGACAGGAGAAAGGACGCAAAAGAGACTTGGACAATTTACAAATGGGGAGACATCTCATACGGGGTGTTCTTCATCTTCTTCATCATCATTTGCGTGTTTTTTTTTATTGCCAGTTGTGTGTGTCGCATCCATGGCATGTTGATTCTTCTTCTTCGCTTTTTTTGTTTCTGGATACATTTGTTTCATAATTCATATGTGTGCGTGTGTGATTCTTTATCTTTGGCTTAGCTTCATCATCATCTTAAGCGGCCATCAGTTGGTTCGACGCTGCTCGACGACTGGATGGAGCCGAGACACTGCGTCTCGTTGATCGACTCAACGACGAGTTGGCATTGTTGCCATTCCCCAGCAAGTACTGTAGCACTTCGATCTGGTTCTGTTGAGCACTTTTCTTCAGGACATTTCTGTTTCGTGAAGCAGCCCCATGTGATGTTGGCGCCGTCGAACCAAAGCGTCCACGTGCAAACCGCAGCATACTCAGCCACAATTCTGCCTCATCAACCGACTTGGCACGTACCAGCAGCATTGGTTGTTCATAAAACTCGATTCGGAAGTCTCCTCCGTTCATCTGTTCCATCTTGGCGATCGTGCGCACATCCACAGCACCGCGTACAGCCTTCCAGTAGCTACGCTTGTAGAGCGTCAAAATGCCAGTCTTGAAGTCCAATGTCATCCACCGTTTCCGCCAGCTGCGTTGTAGGAACGACATTGAATCCTTTAGTACGTGCACGTTGCCGCAATATGTCGGTAGATCCATCATAGGAGCTGGCTGTGTGATGATCGCTTGTTGAGGCTGGTGCATCACTGGGGGCAACACCTGCGCGACCTGTGCCTGTTCTTCATGGAATGCTTCAAAGAAATACTGTTCGAACCGAGTCTGTTCTGTTCGGATGACTGAGATGGCCTTGACAACAATCATCTGCTCCGCAGCAAGCTCAGCGATCTCGTCAGCATCCAACTCCATGCTCTGTGCCTTCATCCGCTCCTCCCGTTCCATCTCAAGCCGCGTTTCTTCGTCAATCTCATTTCCATCCTCATCCAGCAACTGAAACCGGCCCCTTGAATCATTTTGATGCGCGTGGACAACCAATGCGGCATGTGGCATGTGGTGGATACCACCTTCGACGTAAAGCGGGTTGTACGCAGCGTAGACCTCCTCCATTCCTTCGTCTTCTTCCCAAAACGCTTCCATGCCGAAATTCTCGCGAAACATCTGAATTGTGTTTGCATCACTCACGTCGTAGTACCCATGCGATTCAAAGAAAACCAACCCATCGTATGGTTGTGCACGCCCAGCGTAGATGTCCTCCAAATGCAAATCAAACGGCGTCGCCGCCGCAGTCGCCTCAAACAACGGCTCGCTGTCGTTCACGCAAAGCTTACGACGCAGTGGGTTCTTCACCAAGTCGTCGTAGTCCCAACTGTCGCTGCGCTGACGCTTCATCTGCAATAAACTCTGTGGGGAAGCTCCGTCATCCAACGCTCTTTTCTGAGGGGATGTGTTGAGCATCTGGTCCACTACGATCGGTGTCATCGTCACAACCTCCGTCATTGTTTAATAACTAAAAACCTGATGATCTATCTACCCCTTCGACGTTAGTCAATGCGGTCCAAAAGAAAAATGAGCACGTGGTGTTAAAGAGAGTAAGAAGAGATAAAAAAGAATCCGAAGCAAACCAGTCTCCTCTCCCTTCTCCTCTTAGCTTCACACGCGCCTTCCTTTTGGGCGACCGACTTACACGCACAATAAACTGAAGTGAAGCTGGTGGAGATTTTCTCTGGGGGGTCGATTTCGATCGATTTGTTTTGCGGCGATGTTGCGAAAAAGAAAGGTCTTAACTCGCCGCTGTATCTGTCCCAAATGTAATGTGTGTATGTGAATGTCTCGTATCCACGCCAGACCCACACAATACACACACACACGTATACGAAGGCAGACAGACAAGCGCTCCTCCTCTTTTTCTTCTTCTTCGCCGCTTTTTCTTCTTCTCTTTCCTCACACGCAGAAGCGCGTTCTCCTCTGAGTTGTGTGGTGTGATCCCTCCGAAGAAAAAAGAAGGATGAAGGGGTATGTTTGGTTTAGGGAAAAGCTCTGGAAGCCCCTTATATAGCAACACTCGACACACGAGCTGAGCTCGATCCAACGATTTCTTGACAGTGCTGAGCCTCTTGTACAAGAAAACTGTATAGGGAACTGGAACTTTTTCGTGGACCGCGTGGCTTTACTTGTGGCTCGGCTCTCGTTGCCCACCACGAGGAGGTCAGCCTGGTTGTACAATGAGGGGGATAGTTTGCCCTATCTGCTGGTTGCACTTACGGTGGGTCGAAATGCGCTTGTGTCGTGGCACGTAATAGATTCCCTGTGCTTGGCGCAAGCAATGCGCTAAGTCAACAAATGATGGGTTTTCACTGTAAAATCGACAACGGCCCCAACCGGACGATCGCCATAGACGATGGATGACACGATGTGAATGGTATGAGACAGCTGGTGGCGATCGACGGAGTATTTCAAAAATCAACATGTTGACTTATTCATGGGCGACAAGGCAGATGTGCTGGCCAATCAAACCGTAAAAATTGTATTTTGAACCCAACCCCTTCCCATGCTAGCACATTTTGAGAGCATCATCTTCACTAAAAATAAAAACAAGTCAGACAAATTTGGAAAATTACCGATCTGTATTATGGTGAAGTATGCGATATCGTGTGCTTGCGATTGCAAATCGTTTTGTAGAAATGCGGCACCTGTGAGGGCACTACCAAAGTAATATAAGATAATTCAGATGATGACCGATTTTTTGCACACAGTACATGTCCCTGGACTTATTTGATTTTCGTCAAGCACTCACTAAAGAAATTGCTTCCGTAATGATCAGTTCATCCGGACTTCTTCCCTTAGACGAACTAACTTCTACATAAACTACTGGCCTTTTACTTGTTTCCATGTATGATAAGTTGGTTGAAAGTGGGAGTAACTTTTGCGGTGCACTGGTTGCCTACAACCAAACTGAACGTAAGTTCCTCCAATATCCAACGGTTTGGTGATTTAATCTTCCGTGTCTAATGAGAGCCACTCTTTTATGGATTTGCTCTGAACCAGCATCTTCTTCCATCTGCTGGCGTATTTTTAGGCAGCCTAGTTGGAGTGTACCCACGCAAAGGCGATAATCAGATCCAACTGTTGCGCATAAAAATACTAACCAATTAACGTCAATAGATCTATAGAATTAGATACCCTTCTAAAACCACTTGCACCCAAAAAATCGATCCTGCCAATTCGAACTTGTCTACTTTGTATCGTACCACACAATTTGTGTTGGATAGCAAAATGCGGGATCGTACCGTTTTAAATTAGGGATTAATTTGATGTCTCAACCGAAAGTAAACGAACAGAGCATATCAAACACGCCAAGCTTAAATTCAGTAAGAAGAGGCTAGAATTCTGCAAAGATGGCGCGAAAAGAGTTCCAGGCTGTGTGGAATGCGCAGGGTAACCCCCGACTCTCGCTGTACCAGGTTTTGGTGGGAATGATTGCACTCGGTTTTCTTGTGCTTTTCGCCGAATTCACGTTCTTGGCCAAGGATCTCACACTGAAAGAGTATATCCAACTGGACGTTCAGGAAGGCCAAGATCTGTATCCAAACTCTATTATGCAGTCATCCTGGGCGGAGGAAGTCAATGAACAGGACCTTGTGCACCTCGGCTTGCTGCATGAAGCGTGTTTGCTCTACAAAGACGCGATTATTCCGTGGACATATGGGCAGCATGGTGTTGTGGCGTCTCCAACCACATTGATCAACCAGGATGACCCTGATTTGATTGAGAAAATTCGTCAATGTCCTGATGTCGACCTATTTTTGCCTTTGGGTATCCGTGGCCATGGATATTGCGAGGATGCCATCGCATACACGAAATGTAAGTGCATATTCATACTGATTTTTTGATTGTGCCCATGATAAAATGCATAACTGTAGGATTGTTTGGCTTTACATACAATAGTTTTGCAATCGCGTATGCTGCCAGCATGGGCATTAGAAATGAAGTACGTCGACCCAAATACCGGTGACTCCTATACGTATCATGATTTATGCCCAAAGACGCCAATGATCTTCATGAACCATTATTGGGACGGGATCCCCAACTCTCCAGACTGGCCGATCACGAAGCAGCTTTATCTGATGCCCAACATCGAAATGCATGAATTAGAAGCCAAACATTATTGGGGGGTCGATTTGGTGCTGTGCAAAACTGCGATCTGTGCACGACGGGTGCGTTTGTGGTACCAACAAGAAGGCAACCCACGTAATACCCAGGTACTTTATACGCGACACACGTCGTCGGATGTTGCGGCGCTTGCGAAATCGCGTCTTGGCGCTGATTTGATCCAACCAAAGAACTTTTCCGATGTGCAATTCGTTCATGCTGTGGGTACAAGGTACGAATCCTACTAAAGCAATAGTATGATGGGTGATGTGGATCTGATTCGATGCATTTTGTTTTCTTGCATGCATGCAGTGTTCAAAAAGGTACCGATAAGGTGATCGACTGCTGGCTAGGGGAACCGGATTTCCCGCCGTTGCATATTTACATGAACGAAGACACATACAACGGATGGTATCGCAAAAGTTTTGATGAGAGGATCCGTAAAAGTCAAATCCAGTTGCATCTTGGACGAATGGAAGCCGATAATTTTGGGAAACTGGTGGCGGAATCGTCGTTCTTCCTTTGTACGAGTGTTCAAGAAGGATACGGCCACTATATTAACCAGGCACGAGCTACAGGAGCTGTGATTATCTCGACAAACCTCCCACCTATGAATGAACTGCTGACGCCTTCTTCAGCGCTTTTGATCCCAGTAAAGCGTCTTTCCACGAAAGAACAGCTGCTCGGTGGGGATTTTCAGGGCGAGTACGGGCTGCGCAACATCCAAGGGTTTACGGCATTTTTTCGAGGTCAAGATGTCTGCAATCAAGTGAAGAAAGTGTTGAAAATGACTCCGCAAGAACGTCAGATGATGGGTGAGCGGGCACGGAAACAGTATTTTATTGACATGAAATTCTTCGCAGCCAAGATGGAAGATTTACGACAATATGCACGAAGCAATGACCGGCTTCGCACGGGAGCAGTGTAGGTACTACATGCTACAATTCAAACGGAATACATCCAATGGAAACTATAGGAACTAAGAGCTGCTTACTCATTGGTATACTTGAGCCGATAGAAGAAGTGTGTAGACTGTTCGTATATAGTATTTGGCCACAAAAATACACGGCCTCTTAGAGCAGATTGGTCTCCTCCCTTCTTTTTCTTCTTCGTCCATTTACTGTGGCTACAAAATTCGAGCAATAAATGTCGGAATAGGATGGTGACTGTCTCAGTTCATGATTTGTGATCAATGGGACATGTCGTCAAGGATCATAAAATACGCCGGTTTAATTCATCGGATACTGAAAGCATTCATACTTCTCACTGAATCTGATACATCTTGTGAAGCGCAATACAGTAATATGTTCACGGTCATTCCTTTGTGATGAACTAGCATCGTGTCCTAGGGGGTACCAATCCCTTCTGCTCTTTGCATGTAAAGATCGACTTTCTTGTGACCAAAGGTCGCATGGAAGCAGCCATGTACTGTGCAGAACGTGATCAATGTCAATGTGTCATGTAAAATGCAAAGATATCAAACATCGGTCATGTACAAGTAAAAAACTTGAGCCATGAGAAAACCAACTGTGCGACCTTGCATTGGAATTGAGTGGATGAGTGATCTTGACATTTTTTTAGACAGTAGATTTTATTTACGGATTGGCCGTAAACTACTACAGTATCACAAACGCATGGCCTGCTTCTGTCATTCAAAAACAGAAAACCTTCGTGCAACCTTATTAGTACCTGTCTATCTTTTTCCAACTGCCTGTGAAACGAGAGATCAAAACGCTGAAGCACTCCCTCCAAGCGCCTGTAAAGCTAACAAAGCGCTTCTGATAAGACACTAGCGTTAAAACATATAACTTAGAATGGTACAGCAAAACCTGTACGCTTCCCTATGGGCATTTTGGTTTCGCCAAGCAGTCCACAATGGCTATTGGCAGTGTCTTTTTTCTATCCCGCTACCGTGGTGTCCACAATTACCGTAACGTTGCCGTAACATTAAAGCAACATCATTGAGTCGAGTAAAAAACCTTGCAGTATAAAGGAAGGTTTTTTACATGTAATCTGTGAGTAAGAAGGGTTGTCAAAATGTGTACGTAGGATCACCATTGCCACCATCATCATTCGCCATTTTTCATCCAGAAAAGTCCAAGACCAAGAAGAACCGAACGAAACCAAGAAAACCAAGCAGAACCCAATATTCTTTCAAGCCTACAACCATGCATCCGACCGGCAAGAAGCCCATTTGGGTGAATTCAGATGATGACGACGACTTTAAGCCCGTACCGGAGGTGCATCAGCAACATCCACAGCGTTTCCAACCTCCTCTGCCGATACTTTCAAAGTTCGAGGCCACATCGTCCAACGACTTACAATCTAATTCGCTGCTTCATAGCCCAGCAAGCAGTGGAGCCAGCAGTGACGATACAGGAAGCACAACCACAGACAGGAGCGGCAGTGAACCCCCGCTGGACATCTCCATGCGGATGCTCAGACGCATGTCCAGTGTGACGTTGATGGAGCAAGATGGTCAACCCGTTGCAAGCGTGAACCAAGAAGAAGAGGCTGTACAGACTAGCAGCAGTACTAACATATCCGTGATTGTCCCTGGTGGTAATCATGGCGGTGGTGACGACGACGACGACGACGAGGCGACAAACACGCCGACTAGTAGCAGCTATCAGGGTGAATCCGATGACGACGTGCGTTTCCTCCGCACGGTCGAGCCGCCGATTCCACTGAACTGCATGACGCAAGAGAAGGCCCATCATCCACGCAAACGGCCGGCGCCATCACCGTTGCAAAGCTACGCCGAGTTCTCCTGGAAGCGACACAGCCATCAGCCATCACCTGCCACCATCACCAACACCATTGCCAACACCACCAACTTAATCTGGAAGAACGAACAGAACGCGTTACCATCGTTTCCGACCAAAAGAAGTCAACATAACACACTGGCGTCACTCGCAAGTGATCTATATCGTCAGTTGGAAGCTGAAGCCGTGGGAACATTGGTCGTCTACCAGCCAACGTGTCTCGACCACCACAACGACACCCACCAAGAAAACCGTCAACGGTTGAGTGTGCTCTGTGGACCGAATGGTGTATTTCATAAAGAACGATTCAAAGACCTCCGCTGGGCAAATTTGAACGAGTTACGACCCGCACGACTGAACGATCTACTGCGTGTGCACACGTTTGAGTACCTTCAGCATCTTGAGCGTGCTTGTGGTAACCTGCCCGAGCAAAGTGAAGAGTATTCAGTCGGTCCTTTGTATGACAAAGCGATAACTACAGGCTCGAAGAATGCGAGTTCGAAAGAACTACTATATAGTGACTGGATGAAGGTAAGAAGCACAGCATCATCCTCCCCATCATCTTTGGTTTCCATGCCCAAATGTGCATGTCTCTGCTCTATCGACAGTAGGCCTGTCGCTAACCCGTATATACCGTATGTGATTATGTGTTGTTACAGACGGCTAAAGCACAGAAATGCTATGAAGTAGAAGAGCTGCCGTCTGGAGGAAGTTTTGATACAGATTCCCCCATTTCCAAGAGCAGTTACCTTGCTGCACGACTAGCGGCGGGGGCAGTCTGTCATGCCATCGACAAAGTCGTGAATAACGAGACGAAGTATGTGTTGCTTTCCATTCAAAGTGCATGCTTGGGGATAAACACTTGACCTTGTTGTTCGCTTTTCCATTCTCTCATTAGAAATGCCTTTGTAGTTGTCCGTCCACCTGGCCACCATGCCGGACCGAATGGGTGTGTGGAAGGCGATGGGTTCCACCGTCGACCGGATATGTGTACGTGTGGCTTCTGTCTGCTCAACAACGTCGCGATCGGCGCTGGCTACGCGATGAGTACCTACAATACCCCTTACTACGCACCACCTTTGACCAAACCTGATACAAACCGACCGGCTAACATCGAGCGTGTTGCGATCGTCGATTTTGACATTCATCATGGTAATGGCACGGAGGACTGCATTCGCAATTTGATCCCGCACAAGCAAAATTATCCACTGCCACCGAGTTGGTCACCTCTACAATTTTCGTCGTATAAGCCGTGGCGAGACGAGAAGGATTCAGAGAACGTGTTCTTTGCTTCGATCCATCTCTTTGACGACGACAACTTTTATCCTTGCTCTGGCCATGGTCCACATGGATGTTCGCCTGAACTACGTGACCATCCAAACATCCTCAATCTCCCACTGGATGTACTTGGGCCGAAATACTTGGAAGATCGTTTGAAACTGTCATCCAAGGCGAAAAAGCAATTGATGGAAAAGGCGTCGCATACGTTCCGGCAGAATGTGACTGATCGATTGTTGCCAGCGTTGAAGAAGTTTAATCCGGATTTAATCTTGCTGTCAGCGGGATTCGATGGTCATGCGGACGATTTCTACTACTTTTTAAGCGAGGACGATTATGGATGGATCACGGAGCAGATCACGCTTGTAGCGGAAGAGTAAGTGATCATGTGTCTTCTTTGTTAATAAGTGTATGTGCGAAGTGACTGAGTTGAATGTGGCAAATAGCTGTTGCGATGGTCGCATAGTGTCGGTGTTGGAGGGAGGCTACAACGTCGTACCTGCGAAGGCGCAGAAGCCCAAGACAAAGAAGCACACGACATCCAATTTTCACCACGCCGCGAAGCTCCACAATCGCGAGGTCGACGAAGAGCTCCACACCTATGGCTCGCTTGCTCGATCCTGTGCTGCACACGTCACAGCTTTACTTCGTGCTTCCCAGGGTTGATCGGTTTAGTTAACGCTTTGTTATCAACATCTGCACGTTATATATCATGCATAACGCAGAAATCTTCGAGAAATTCGCAATTTATTTTAAATTTCGCGGCGTTTGGCTACGCTTGAAGCAGGGAATTGGTTGTGATTGGATAGAACGTGGTCCGTTTCAGCTGATAGCGGTAATTTATGGTAATTTATGAGGGTGTTACTTCCCTAGAAAAGTGTGGGCTTGTTCGAAGGGGACGGTTCACTTCATTTGGCTGAAAGCAACCAAGTAAGGAAGAAGACGAGTGGAGTGAAGTGGTTCAAGTGAAGGGAAAGAAAGATGTCAGAGCGGAAGGCAGTGATTAAGAACGCAGATATGCATGAAGATATGCAGCAGGACGCGGTGGACTGTGCGTCGCAGGCTCTGGAAAAATACAACATTGAAAAAGACATCGCGGCATTCATCAAGAAGGAGTTTGACAAGAAATACAACCCAACGTGGCATTGCATCGTTGGACGTAACTTTGGCTCATACGTGACCCATGAGACGAAACATTTCATCTACTTTTACCTCGGGCAGGTGGCGATTTTATTGTTCAAGTCGGGCTAATTAGATAGAGCTGGAAGATGAATGGGTGGATGATCAACATGAGAAAGGAAATGAAAAGGCAGTTACGAAAAGCGATTATCAAGAAGGAGTGCTGAAGATGTACCACATGTAATGAACGATTCAACAGGTATTCGATCAGCAGGAGAAGGAGGATAGAGGAGGAGGGAGAATCGTAGTGCATTGTCGTTTTATTTACTATTTTGCCTGCGCTTATTCGATTGGAGCTTCCTGCTGCCATCCATGTGGTGATCTCTCTATTTAAAATAAAAAGAAATAAAAAAAGCAATGCCTTTGGATATATACATGAAGGAAACGTTCTCTCTCTGGGTCTTCCGTGCTATTCTTCCTCTCACAACGTCTACATGAGTAGGCATTTGTCGTCGCCATTCGCCGCACCTCTTCCACTAGCAGCCGCTACTTGAGCTGTATGCGCTGTTTCTGCATGCTGAATCAAAGCATTAAGGTCACTGAACACGGCGCGACATTGTGGACACACTTCCTGTCCTGTTGCTGCTGTTGCTGTCGAGACAGATGGAGAAGACGATCGATGTGATGCGTTGCTATTGCTATTAATCGACGCTGATGCCGCCGCTGATGACTGTGATTGCTGGGTATCTGGATGCGCGCGATTTACGTGGGCGATTAATTGTGAGACATATGCAAACTTCTTCTGACATATCGGGCATTCTTCGGAATTGGTGTTAATTGAAGCAGAGGCAGAGGCAGCGGCTGCCTTAGCGTTCTGCACCAATGACGTCATGGCCGATTTCGTGCCGTTCATCACACTTGTCGCGACTGAGCTGGTGCTACCACGTTGCTGCTGTGCGTTCCGTGTTGATGATGTATTTGTTGACGCCGTTGATGTTGTAAATGGGGATCGATAGCTCCATTGTTGTCGCAGGCGCTTCTTGGCGTTTTCACAATCGTGATCGGACGCAAATCGGTGTTTCAAGCACACGTCTTGGCGACAGATTGTGCAGCTGAATTTGTTTGACGGCAGCAGAATCTCCCGACATCGTTCCGCTGCGCACCGCGGTTTTTTCTTCTTCTTCGGTTCTCCTGTAGTGTTGTTTGTTGCTGTTCCTCCAGTTGCTTGTTGGTTATAAAGTTTCTCAGGCGTACACTGTCCTACACGCACGTGATCTTCCCACACGGCATTCACATCCTGCTCCATGGTCCACTTGATGAGTTGATTGCACACAGGGCACTCAATCACGCGACGGTCTTTACTGCCGGCACTTGGACATGTGTGCGCATCGTAGCTGCGATGTACGAGGCAAAAGACACGTGAGCAGCAATCGCATGTAAATGGGAGGAAGTCCTGCTGATGGCAGTCCCCCACGGAGCAATGCGCGCCAATATCCATCACTCAATTTCTTCTTCTTGGCGCTTCTTGCAAAATAGCCCAAGCCACGGTAGAGCGTGGGTACAGCAGAGCAGGAAAGAAATTTTTTCTTTCCTAAGCGTCTTGTTCCAGATTGATCCACTTGTTGACATGCTCCCGTAATCCCTTCATATAGTGCCATGTCATTATTTCAATTTGTGCTAATGAAGCCTCGTTTTTTTCTGAACATCTGATTTTTTTGCGGATATCGCAACTGATTCAGAAGTGGTCAGTAGGTGCTATAGTTGTTTCCCTCCCTCTTTATAAGAGATATTGACAATTTTTATGCTTTGTTTTTGTAACCACTTGTCTCTTGAGCAAATTTTCACGAATATGTACAAGTAATTCCATCTGCAATAGCATTTGTAGAATATATCTCAATTAAGTATTTTTTTTAAGCCTATCTACACAAGGTGCCTAAAAAAAATACAAACTTCAGCAATGTTTATCTTGTTGAGACGAAAGCGCCTATACACATGATCTCTGAGAATTGATAAATCGAAGCAGTTGTACAATTGATGAGATAGATCGGAGATGGTCTCGGTGGCATGGAGACATTCAGATCAGTTTTCATCTCAAGACCCGTCGGTGGGATCATTTCACACTATTTTGCGCGAATGTAAACAACATATTGCTCATGGTACGAATTGATAGTTCTAAAGAACTACCGAAATGACTGTCATATTCCATTTTATAGATCAGATGCGGGAACTATCGCTTCAGTCATATTTGAAAACAGCCGTGCACAGCTTCACATCCCATGTTTTAGTCCTACGCAGCTAAAATAGATATTTTTTTTACCTAACTAAAATAAATCTTGAAGAGAAATAATCTAAAGACCTAGAGATCAGCAAGAGCAATTTTTTCAGAGATACAACTATTTCTCAAAGATGATCAATTTCGTTGCAGCATATCTCCGGAAGCAAAAGTGCGTTAGTCTACAGTGAAAATTGAACTGAGAAGATAATAATAATAAAAAAATAGAGTTGCAACATAATTCTAAGGTTTTTCGGAGAGCCTCAGACTGGTTGGTGTCCTTGCACATCATGAGGTTTTTTTCTTGCATTTCTGAGGTTGGCTTATGTACTGTACTGTGTATATACCAGATAGAGTAGATACCTACGCTTTTATTCCCCATTCGTGACCCCTTCGTTGCGTGTGGTGTCATCATCACACTTCGTCTGCCTGGCGCAGCCAAAGCCAGCAAGACTCACGCAGCTCCCAATACCATCCACTGCCATTGCGTGGGTCTATAAGATCAAAACTACCAAGAACACTCGAGACAGGTGCGATCGATGCAGGTGGGCCTGCTTCAGGGTGCCGCGGCGGTTTTGAGTATCTCATTGCTAGTGCTAGTGGTGCTCTGGATCTATCGCTTTGTGCAATACCGTCGCGCTGTGAAGCGCTCGCAACAGCGGTGGCTCTCATACAGCGCAGTCGCGAAAGACAATAACAGCACCAGCGGCTACTTGGACGAGGAGGATTTGTTGGACCTCCATTATTGCCCCACATCCATCAAGCCCATCCTGCTCTCCCCCATCCCAGAAGAACGGCACGAATACCTCCGAACCGTGAGTGGCTATGAGAGTATGTGGGCGTTTTTTGTGTATGCACATGGTTATTCTCATTACTATGGCTATATCATAATGCAGGATTCGGAGTCGGAAAGCATGATGTCCACACGACGAGAAGGACGACTCAGTGCAGTGTCAGTCTTAGCATGTAAGAGCATCTAGCTGCTCTATTTGACTACATAGTGGATGGTGTTGCTCATGTATTTATGACGTATCTTGCTCTACCTTGGTATTTGCTCTGAAGATGGTAGTTTCGATCAACCTGTCGCCACGATCAAGTCGTAGTCACCGCACTATCAATTTCGACTGGATCAGAGAAATCACTGGTCGATGATGTGCATGGCAATATTATATGCTGGCGTGTGGTGCGTAGAAATTTCTCGTTTGGATGTATAAGAACGAGAGATGATAGACACCGAAGGTAGAACGAAACTATAGAGTAAGCGCTGGGCGTAAATCAGTAGTTAGTACCAGTAGTAGTGTTTTAGTTATGATTGTCGCAGAGAAAAATGTTCAAAATATTTATTACACTTCATTTGTTTGCCTTTGATCCAACTCTTCTGCAACGCATACTCCTCAATCCTTGAAGAATACGAGAGGAAGTGCACGCAGCAAAGTGTGAATACTCTATCGTTGTTGTACAAAATTCGTTGTCCTTACATTCTCGTGGTCAACGTTAAAAAAGAAAAAATATATACTGCATACAATATCGTCATCTTTGCTACTTTTTCATAAGTCTGGTGGTGGTGGTGTCTATTGCTAATGGTATTGCGATTCCGCTGCGAGAACGGATTAAATTTTTGTTTACACTGGTGGCGATGGTGGTTTCTGCACAGGTATAGCTTTCTCGCTCGTCGAACGTGTTGTCGTCGTTCCATTTCCACGTAGTCTATGGAAGTTCCGTGTAGCCACTGGCCGCCACGTCTCGATGTGCGGAGTTGGTTGCGGCAGTGCAGTCGTAAACTTATCAGATTCGTATAAGAACTGGTTCAGATCCACGTGCTCATTCACATAGTCGTACATGATCCGCGTCGCGTCGTCCATTTCCTGGACATCAAAGCCTATACGGATGGGGTTCTTTTCTTCTGGATCCTTCTCGGGCTCAAAGATCTTGAACGACCCATCAGGAAAGAAAATGTACTTAAACTTCTCAGTGCGTACGCCTTTGCTCATCCCATTGAATGGATTGCAGAGCAACACGCGGCGATCGGCTGGATCAATTGCCGCCTCTTTCGTGATTGTCAATGCGACATCAATTGGTGGCGAAGCAGCATTTTCACCATCGTCGAGTGCTTGCTGTGAAGTAGGGCGTTTTCGCTTCATGGAATGACCATATCCATGCTGATACAAGGGTTCTTCAGGACTTACACCAAGAATATCGGCGATCGTCGCCATCAAATCCGACTGCATCGTTAGCTGATCCACTACCATGCCTTTCTCTTTCTCACTGAGAAAATCATCGGCCAGAATCAAGAACGGTACGTGCGTCGCTTCTTCGTACAACCCGGAGTCAGCGATTGACGGGTTGTTGTCATGCTCCATACGGCCATATCCGTGGTCACCTTCGATGATCACGATCGTGTTCTTCATTAGGTCTTTCTCGCGGAGTGCCGCGATGAAATCTCCGAGCATCTCGTCCGAGAAATAGACTGAGTCCAAATACTTTTTGTTATAGAGTGTGTACAACTTGGACAAATCTGGAACTTTGTAGAAATGTGGCAACGCCCACGGATTGTGGCTCGTGATGGTGTACATGTCAATGAAGTACGGTGCCTCTAGTCCTTCCCATCCGTTCAACTGTTTGCTCAAGCCAGGTCGCTGCTGTTGATCCGAAGCTGTCGATGATTTCTCACCGCCATTGGGTTCTTTCTCAGAGGTCACAGTGGCAGCAGCGGCAGACGTACTTGGCGGCAATCGCCACACGTTATCATCTGATGTGATCGTTCCGTTGAGTTCTAACGCAGATGTGTTATTCACAAGATCACCATCTGTAACTGATGCATTGGCATTCATGGCCACTTCTTGCTCCTTGGCGAGTATCGTGGCGTTGTGCGCCGATTCCATGGCGTAGAGCAACATCTCAAACGATAAATGGTCGTGCATTCCCCAAGAGAAATGGTCGTCCGGTTGGTTCTTGTAGTCACGCGTTTCATGAAGCATTTTCCGGACTTTCCGGTCATCAACGATCTTGTCAAAGCCATTCTGCAACAAAAACTTGTCCCAGTATTCCCACGTCAAGTCCACTGCGCTCCAAAACATATTGAAATAGCCGCGTTTCTTCAAAAACTGTGGCAGACCACGCACATTGAGTGATGTCCCATACCGTTTCAAAGCCGTCGTTTCCGTGCATGATGGTAACATTCCGAAGAGTGTAGTCAACAGCGTCCGAGTTGTCTGTACGCATTGCGTGTAGTGTTTTTTGTACAAAATACCGGATTTGCTGAGCTCATCAAAGTTTGGAGTCGCAGATTTCCCGTATTTCTGTTTTTTGGCCGCTCCACCAAGCACACCGACATCCATTGCCCGCCAGGACTCCATATTGATCACGATGATGTTGGGTGGTAGTACTTTTGGTGGCACAGTCTCCTCTGGCACGGTCACAGTGTCTTCAGTGATAGCTGATTCGTTCTTCGGTGCTGTCTTTTTATCTGTTTCTTTTTTGATTTCTTCTTTATGGATAGCAACGGTACTGCTCGTTGTATGATTCCACTCTAACTCAAAGATGTTCTCACCGCGAAAGCCAATGGTTTTTCGCCACAGCAACGCACACTTGTCATCATTTCCCAGACCATGAAGATCGTACACTTCTGTTGGGCTGAGTGTTGCGAGCAATTCATTTGAGGCAAGTGTGCAATTGATCTCTTCACGCCGGAACGCGTTGCCCGCGGGGAAAAATTCCTCGGTCTGGAGCGAAAACATGGCGTTCGCCATCATCTTCATGTCGACACCATGGTGATCGACGATCAGTGATGCCGTCAACGCAAACAACGACATGGCCGCACTGGCCACGATACACCGCGATATGATCCCTGCCGGGCCGGGTTGCTTGTTACCATTATAACAGGACGCAAATGACGGCAAGGACAGCGAAGACGATGACGATGCTGGTTGTGGGTAATACATGCCTGTAGCGTGGCTATAATTATGGCTACTGCGCCTTCTAACCCGCTGCTGCTGCGCCTTCCTGCCCAGCCAGTACGATGAGAATAGCGACGACACGTATGCTTTAGGTCCAGACAGCGCAGTGGAGGTTGTACTAGTTGCTGCTGCCGCTGATGACGTAGTGCTGGACGCCATCGAGTTCTTGCGTGCATGACCCCATCGATTGTCACAACAGCAGAAAATGCTAGGCAAGTAGAAAAAATCCGGCAGCAATGGCAATTTCCCCGCAAAAAAACCGTACGTGAGAATACATATGAGCGCGAAATAGATTGTCCACGAACACACAACTGTGCGTGTCAACACTTCTTCGTCCATGAGCGAGGCCGTGAACTGTGATGCGTAGTTCACAAAGATTTCGACAAACGCGCGGTTTAAACGTGGATGCATCGTAACCTGAAGACAGAAATCCGCGACACTCGCGATGGTTGCTAATACTAAAATCACTTTGAGTAACACAATCACTAGGAAATGCTGACAGATACGTGAGAGCCATGCGCTCCATCGTCCGCTCACCGTCGAAGAAGACGCCAACGACGACGAGAAATACAGTGGAGAGGACGATGGCGGTGCCACCGAGGAAGACGCCAACAGCGTCAGGTGTTTCTGTTGCTCATCTCCTCCGTTACTATTGCCATTCCCACTGCGGATGTCGTATTCATTGGTCAGCACAGGCATATACACCGGTAAGCGCAGCATCCTGCCCGTAGCCGAATCACCACGTAATAGTCCATTACTACGCGGGTAATAGCTGTTCGTGAGCCCTGTACTGTTGCGATGGAACACAAGCTTGACCACACAGATGAGTGTCGATGCCTGCATGAAGATCGCAATATCCTGTAGCAACCCCACGACGAGTCCCTTCACCATGTTGCCAAACGTGAACCGATGTACATACCGCACGAAATTCAAAATCCGACCAAGCACCGGCAATCCTAGAAACGCATACACGAGCACGGCGAGCCACATAGTCTGGTAGACGCGATGACTTGCAAGCCCATTAAACACAAAGAATCGCTTGCGCCACCACCGCTTCGCACCACCAAGCAGCGTCGCGTCCTGTTTTTCGTCTCGACTGGTATCTTCGTCGCGCCGAGAGGGAGAGAGTCCTCGATTTCGTCGGTAGATCATCGTCATCTTGAGTTTTTGATGTGAAAAAACGGAAGCGGTATACAGACGAGTGTATCAAATGAATATAGAGAGCACGATGGACGGGGGGGGGGGGGGGGTGATGAAGCGAGCTAAAATAAATAAGGAGAAGACCCTGGTGGAGAGAAGAGAATGTCGCGAAGACGGAAGTGACGTCTGGCGCGGAAACAGTCGGTTCCGTTACTGACGAGATCCGATGGACGCACTTACACCGAAAGTCGTAAGGATTGCCTTCCTCCTCCTTTTGTCTGCTCTCTATGGTAATGGCGATAATGCGCGTAGCTCTTGAGTGTTGTCCAGCTGAACTCCCACAGGCAGGCGGTTCACGATGTACTAAGTTAAGGGAATTCTCACACGAGAGGACAGGGGAAAGAGGACGGGGAGGAGGAGCGAGAGGAGGAGAAACCGTGATTCAAAAGTACCGCCAATACAAAAAACCTAGCAAATTGGCTCGTCCTCACTCTGGTGGGAGATTATTCCCCTATCCGCGTTTGATGAACTGGCAAAAAAATGCAGTTTGATGCCCTGTCAAACGGACGCTGCACTCTCAAAATTAATACTAAAACGCTGCAGTAATGGTGGTTGTCATTGTGGAGCGTATAATCGCAGTTTTGTCACTCCAACGAAAATACGACATTTTTTTTAATGTACTACAATACGAGAATTTGATTGGCTATATTGTCATTTTCTAGAAATAGTATCTCTGCGATCGTCCCTGGTTCGGGGGGTTCAGCGATAATATAACCATCACGAAAACAAACAAAAAAAAATGAGATTTCACTCACATAAATCATATATAGAACTACTGTACTTGCGGCACCACTCCTGATTTTTGGATCTCAGTTGCTTGGGTATTCGAAAGAATCTCACCATTCCAATCGCATCACCATGTATCCAAAATGAATTTATCCCAAATGCTTGTAGCGCTGGGTGGGTTCTGACATTTTCACCCGGAATTTTTGTTTGGTTTCTCTGCGAACACGTTACCGCCTTTTTCGTGTACAGCTGGTAAAATGGGTGTCATGCACACAAGAAGGAGATGGGTTAAGGGGAAAAAAAAAGAACAAAAACGTGTCTCTTAAAGTGGATCCCTCATGTCGCCTACCGGTAGGATGATGCACTTTGACCTGCGTTTTTAACCGGGAATTGGATCCACATTGATCGAAGCAGAAACTTGTCTCCAATTCTGCACAATGAACTCTCTTCTTTTCAAGAACGAATGCGAGGTAATGTCGTCCAAGCAAGGCATCATGAAAAATGCTCACGTGGTCTCACTACAAGTTCAAAAAACTACTGGAGCACAAGATGAAAAAAAGAAGAGACAATAAAAATAATAAGCCAGTTTTAAAATTAAATAAAAAAAAATACGCCAACTTTTCAAAAAATAAAAAAAGAGACAATAAAAATAATAAGCCAGTTTTAAAATTAAATAAAAAAAATACGCCAACTTTTCAAAAAATAAAAAAAATATGCCACACTGAAAGAAAACTACGTGCTCAGTGCTCAAAAGCGTAAACTTCATGAAAAATAACACTATCAATCGAAAATATAAATCAACTATTCAGACAAAAATATGTCTCTCAACTCTGTAATTTGAACTCGTTCCTATAGCTTAGTGGAAAAGCGCCACGTTCTTGCGTTGGAGATCGAGGGTTCAAATCCCTCTAGGAACGTAATTCTGGATTCATCTTGGTTTTCTCCCACACGACACAGAACTGCCAAAGGCGACCGACTGTGTGAAGAGTGAGTCAGGCTTGACGCCAGTACACTAAGTCCAATTGGTGGATGCTCCTTCTAGAAAGAGGTTCGATGCAGTAATGCAGTCAAAAATCTCAGATCTTAGCAGCTCCAGGTGTACAGAGTCAAGTCACATCACTGTTTTGTTGCGGCACACCTTCAAGTGATCGATGGGTACAGATTAAGAATATACAAAAATCATCAAGCGACTGTCAATGAAATGTCATGTACATTTGTATTTTTTTAGGATTAAATGCAACAACATGTAATGGGCCCTTATCCATTACATAAGATGATGTAATGATGTCTTACCCATTACATAAGAAGGTGGAATCTGTTTACAGATTCGTGTGTCACAA
>BCKE01000057.1:4034-240919 GCA_001600495.1 Pilasporangium apinafurcum
TCTTGTGCTTGGTGAAGATATCGCGCAAAGGGGAACAATTCTGGTAGTTTGTGAGTTTGTAAGAAGTAGTGACGTAGCACGCGCATTATCACCATCTTTTCGCAGCGTGTCGAAGTAAACGTGTGTTTGAGCTTGTAAAGGCATAGCTGCAGATACCTCCGTCGCGATTGAGTTTGGTGTTGCGTCTGATGTATGCTAACAATTTCCAGTAGTTCTGCTGTGTTAACCAGCTCCTGACGAGCGTTGCGTATATTTCCGGGCCGTAATACCCCGTAAATACCAACAGCTTGGATGATTAATGCAACGGCAAGCAGGAAGATCGTTTGATCGGCCACTCTGAATGCGAGAAAGTTATTCTTTCCAAATTTGTGGAACACCTTGGTTGCTTCAATCATTTTCACGAATAGACCCATCAGTCCTAGGATCATTAGTTCGCGATACACTTTTCGCAAGATCTCATAGCACTTCGGATGACCCTTAGTGCAACGCTCCACGCGGTGCAGACCTCGCTCCACACATAGAACAAAGGCGACAAGCCCCGTAAGGAAGAGAACAACGCGCCAGAGTTCGACATCCTTCCCCACATGAAACAAGCTTTCACTCATTCGCCTTCGTCGTCTCTCTCTCTCTCTCCTGCTTCGTCACGTACAGATATCCCTGGATGGGGAATGAAAATTGAGCACAAGCACAAAGTGCTGGATATCTTCGGAAAGAAAATACGGACGCATACAATTGTACATTGGATGCATGTATCCAGACCGATAGTCTCTTTTGTTGTTCGAAACGTAGCCATTTAAAAACCTTTAATATAACATACAACCTCCGTTAAAAGATGTAGATGAACACCTATCAATCAGATAATAGGGACATTCTAAAAGTGAGCCTATTAGGCAACTACCAAAAATATTCTATTTTCAAAAAATTCGTTGCAGTAGTGGACACCATAAAGGACACATTCGACTATAACTTTCTCAATTCTTTTGTATATATGACAAGGATAATTGTGTTTTGAAAGCATTTTTTGCTGCATTTCCAACGATGTTATAACCGAATGTTTCCTTTATGGTGTCCACTACTGCAACGAATTTTTGAATTATTTTGAGAGCTAAATCTTAACCAAATTTAGGGAAGTCAATTTAGGGTTTCCTTACATTGCGCTGGTTGTCATAATTGCACCAAAAAATGGTGATCGTGATGACCACTTTAGAATTGATGACTACCATAGAAGCGAGATACAACGAACTGACCTATAACAGTAGACCGAGATGACAACGAAAGGGAATAAATAAAATGAGAGTGGGAGGTAAGCAACATCAGAACTATTGCATATAATATCGCTAGTGGAAGAGTATCATCTATTTGGAGGCGTACAATGGAATGCGCTGCACTTAGAGTACGTCGGCAACACCCAACATCTAATCTTATGATGTAGGAACGGAGCATACATAATCTTGTCAAGCGATTCAGGGAGAACCACTACAACAAACATAAAGCTCATCTTGTTTCTGCATTAAATATGGATTCCCAAACTGACTGAGCTGGTTCTATTGGGTTACCCATTATCAGGTAACCAGTACTCTCACATGCAACAATTGATTCCTGCGCTTTTGCGCGAGTTTTACCAGCTCCAGCACTGGCAACAATTTTATTTTATGCAGTTTCCTTGGCGATACATCAATGGCTGACCTGTCGAAAACTTGCACCTATTTCGTAGGTCTTCTATCTCTGTACGTATTTTGATTTCAGAGAGTTATTTATGTTATTCTTGGAAGTCGTCCATTATGCTCCTGCAATAGCAGTACTCTTTTGTATTGATTGCATACTTGCTACCACCACTAGATAAACTATAAGAGGTTTTTAGTGATTGCTGCGTTTTGATAGTTGGATGATCTATGTGGTAGTCGTTTGCATATCGCATTCAACTGATTGGAATGCATTACGTGAGTTGAGATGGCTGTGACATGCCTTAAAATCATACGCGATAATCGAATCACTACAACATTGACATGAAAAGTCAAAAGCCAGATCCTGTACAAAAATCTGGCTTTCAACATTGGCGCCTGTCTTAATATTTGCATTTGTCACTTAAATCCCATACTTCAACTTGTAGTTATAATGTATTTTGACGGATTCATGTGAAATAACATGGCTACATTAGTTGGTCAGGTACATGTGGACACTGGGAGTGTACTCCTTCTTTACAGTTATCTTGCTTGAAGTTGCGGATTCGGGTGCGTCCTCAATGTCGAGTGGAACAGCGACTGGCTGCCTCGAAAGTCATGGCTAGCACGTGCCATAATATATACATCCTCACTACTGCTCAAGCTCGACCATGTGCTGTAACCAAGCCCCTGTATTGTGCGTTCCACCTCCGCAGTGATGACCGTTTGACGGTAGGAATGCACTCCACCAGTCGGCAAATTAGTTGCATCTTCTTGCTCTGCTAACGCCAACAGTCGGTCCAATTGCTCATACTTCAACCGCGTGCCTTGCAATTGGAATAACACTCGTGCAACACTGTTAAATCGGTAAAATGACACCTGTACACCGAACTGCCGCAGTACCACGCGCAAATCATCAATCTCAATAAATCCAGACGATGAGCGGTCAAATCGTTGACATGCTGCAAGGACATCCGTCTTCGTTTTTTGTTGAAGCTTGAGATTGTCCATCAAGCATGCTACCAATTCTGATCGTAACTGGATTGTTTCACAGAAATGCGAAATCACATCGCTCAATGTGCGTACATCGACTGTGGCGATACAAGACACCAATACAAAATTTCGGCAAATCTGTGGCTGGAAGATCACCATGTTGATCAACATCGAGAGTGGTACCAACACAAGAGGGACCACACCATCGCGTTCGAGAATCTTGTCTGTTTCATAGATCAGACATTGACACATGAGTGCCATGAAGAAGCCATTGAACATCAATGTCAACTTGACTACAAATCGTAGTTTTCGGCGAGATATTACTGATGCATGCGACGTGGCCGTTTGTACGTTAGGAGCAGAAGACAACGAGACTTTGAGCGTCGTACGACTGTCTTCCTTTTCGCTTGATTTAGCGTTTCTCCACATATTAGTCACATAAGATATGATGGGTCCAATATCAATGAGACGGTGATGCTTCCTCATCTCTCCCTGGTGGCTAAGTTGTGCAGCTTCCTGTGCATCCTGCACACATCTCATCTTCTCTACAACATCATCCAAGACGTCGTGAGCCAATGAATCACTCTCTTCACCAGCCAACTCCGTCAAGTACGGAACCATATCTTTATGAGACTTGYAACCAGCTGCGATAAGAAGTTTTCGAAGTGTTGACGACAGATAATGTGCCAGTAGAAAATGTATGAACACCAATGTCCATGTAAAAATCAAGAAGCTGCTGAGAATTGCCTCTTGTTCGCCTTCGTGTTCTGCCTTTTCTACGACTATCGTCAATCCTTCCAACCCCCATGCGATCACCAATAAGAATACCCATACAGAAATGTCGACTTCAATCATATGTGTGATCTGATTGTCTTGTGCTTGGTGAAGATATCGCGCAAAGGGGAACAATTCTGGTAGTTTGTGAGTTTGTAAGAAGTAGTGACGTAGCACGCGCATTATCACCATGTCATCGTAGCGACTTGTGGAAAATACCAGTGGAAATGCCCGTCCTGTTTGAGATACTGGTGAACCATTAGCACATGGCCACAGTCGCTTCCAGCACGATTGGGTTTGAAGGTTCGTGTGGTGTACCTTGATGAGTTCGAGCAGCTCTGTTGTATTGACTAGCTCGTGTCGAGCCGCTTGCATGTTGACGAACCGCAATACGCCATAAACTCCTACTGCTTGAATTATTAGTGCTACCGCAACCAGAAAGATGGTGAGATCGGCGACTTTAAACGCCAACATGTTCTTGTCTTCATCTTCGGTGAACACATCTAAGGCGTCAACCATCTTGACACAAAGCCCCATCAGTCCTAGGATCATGAGCTCCCGATAGATTTTTCGCAGCATTTCGTAGGATTTCGGGTGATCTTTCGCACTGTGCTCAGCATGATGCAGTCCACGCTCCACACATAGAACAAAGGCGACGAGACATGTGAGAAAGAGTACGACGCGCCAAAGCTCGACATCATGGCCGACACGAAACAAACTCTCGCCCATTGTTGCCTCCCGTTCTTAGATTCGAAATGAGTACTCAACAGATCTTGGAGTTGTCAGTTTAAAAGAATACGGAATGTAAATTGTGCTCACAACAGCATGATTGTTTTTTTCTGCTTCAGAAGGAAGTCTTGAAATGTAGCCATTCCATACCCTCTATTATAGCGTAATACCTCTTTAATATGTTATTATTAGTATCAAGAAGTATTTATTTACTTGTATAATGTATGAATTGATTAATAACTCTTTAAATAAATTATTTCTAAAATTATTGTATTATTATATTATTAAAGGTTTTGGTGGGCATTTGTAGAGGCCAAACCAGATTGGTCATGTCAGTTTCAGTATCCCAGAAGAGTTCAGCAGATCATAGCAAGTGCATCCTGAATCGTATGCAACTTACGCCATGCAAATGGTCCGGCTGTGTCTCTGCGTCTGTATGGGTGTTAATGCACAGCCGTTGAACAAGCGAACTGTAATCCGATACTTAACACACTAGCCACCCTTTCAACAGGGTGACCCAGCTCAGTTGAGCGCCACGTAAGACTGAGCACCAGCTCATGATTGTCTGTAATGAAAAAAAACTCTCACAGATGTTTGACGCTGCTTGTAAGACAACCTTCCCTTTTTGCACAGTTGATCTGTGTGTGTTGGATTTTTGAACTATACAACAACACGAAATTCATAATTGGACACCCTTTCATCTGGATTCATATTCTTTTTACTACTACGTGGGTATTGTACGCTATTATGTATGGGATAGCTGTCGTCATTTATGCTGTTGCGCCTATGCTTTGCCTAGATCTGTCCTGATCGGTTAGAGGTGTGGCTGCTTCTTGTGCTTACCTCAATCCCGTACTCCAGGTCCGTATTAGATGATTTTAGAACGGATTTTCCCGCGCTATCGAGTACATGCTGACGCGATTTGGAACTGATGTGGCTGCTGTGATAACTCGCCTCATCGAGGAAATCTCGCATGCGTTGCTGTAAAGCCGTAGTACACATTATACACAAATCTGATGTCAGACAAGGAGATTGAATCTGATAGCTGTGTCAGAGAGGAAACTCGTGCTTACCTTGCGTCGGTTGTGGTATTCTTGATTAGGGACACCGGCTGATTCCCAGGAAAACACGCTACCGTAGTTGTAATTGTACGCCAGACTGGCCGACACCGCACCGATGATACTACCCGTCTAATAAATAAAAACACCAAAAAGATGGCACGTACAAGATAATATCAGTTTGTTTATCGCTTTCAGACGTGCATAATGCCAAAAGAAAACACACACATACCACAATGTCAGTGTAGTGATGCCAATTATCCACTGAGCGGGTCACAGCCACCCACGTTGCTACCAAGCACGGGATGAAGCATATGAACAACTTAAATGCTCTGCGTACGCCACGCATCATGGATTCGCTGCGATTTTCCGAGTTCAACCGCGATCGGCCCAGCAAATAAAGCTGAACATAGAACACACACAAAGTATCTCTTAGTCTCCTTGTAATTACGTATCTAAACATGAAAAGACATACTCACCGTTAGAAGCAGCATGGTGGACCATGCAAATGACGAATGACCGGAGGGAAAGCTTTTCCTGCCTTCTTTCTCCCACGATGCGTCCGTGCAGAGATTGGTGACGCCATCCCACACAACGTCATACTGCCAGCCACACATATCGTGGAAGCACGGACGGAATCGACCGGTCATGTTCTTCATAAATTGTGTGAGCAGCAGCGCCATGCTGACGGAGAGCATGAAGCTCAATAGGAAATCGCGTGTGTCATGTTTGATACTGCGGACATGCTTCACGAGCGGTAGCATGTAATTGATGAAGAGATTGATAAGTACCGGTGCGATGCCACCAAAGATGGTCAGTGACCACATTGGTACTACGAGAATACATGCAGGTAGTCACATGTTGAGCCGGTTTAGACACTCTTAAACCATTATCATGCGCTCTACATACCCTGTTGCGGCATTTTCTTGAGGTTGATGGTAGGATCGCGTGCCCAGAATGTGGTCGTGGCATTCAACTGCACTTCAATATTAGGAATTTCACCTGAAAAACAAACGAGCCAAATCATGTAAGGTTTTCTCAATCAAATTACACCATTTTCAATTGGTAAGCGGGTACTTCGTGCTCACGTTCATGGACGTCAATCCAGGAGAAGATGCCGCCGATGAGAAGCATCACCAATGTGCAGCCAAATTCGAGCACACGATAGTGGCGTAGTAAGTGTTGGATCTTGCTCTTTGTAGTCGTGCGTTCTTCTTCTCCTGCACCGGACATGAGATTTTCCACGCCAGTTTCCTGGAGAAAAGAGGGCGATAACGACATTTTGATTAAGCAGCTTGGTTTAGTACTGCTGCTTCTGCCTGCGGTATATGTGACGCTTGTGTGATGAGATGGAACACCAAAAGACGAAATGAATTCTTGTTGGAACTCGTGCTTCGAGACATTTCTGATTGACGCTACACGATCGAATTTATTGAAATATTTATTATTAAAGGTACACGATATACTAATACTATGTATTTATCTGTTTATAAAGAAACATATTAATAGTATAACTTAATTATAGAGGATTTCTGTGTTTGATCAAGATTGTTGTACCACTCTATCGAAGAGGCATAATCATTTTCCATCATGGCCACATATGATGATGATGATCCACCTTCTCTATTTTATCCTTCAATAGGATTCTCACAATTGGGAATGAGACATGCGTTCTCTCTACTGTTTAAGACAGCCGGCTCGTTGTATGACTGCTGCTGGTACCCATAGCAATGGAATAATCCTGATGAGAGCTGGAGGATTTCCTGAGTGAGTCGCGGGCTTCCTGTGCACAAATTGGTGATACTGTCTCACTCCACGTCAAACCGCCAGCCACACATGTCGTGAAAGTAAGAATGGAAGCTCCTGGTCATATTCTTCATGAACTGTGTCGGTGCGTGTGCCATACCGACAGTCCGCAGCAGACTGAGCAGGAAATACTTGGTATAATAGAAATCAGGTTAACGACTTCATTGCGTCATTTTCTTCTGGTTGATGAGCAGATCATGTATCCAGATCGTGTTGCTTGCATTCAACCACACTCTCACATGAGAAATTGGTTCTACGCATAGACAGTTGCATCACCAAATAATCGGATTTTATGTATCTCATGTATGGCTACTGTTACGTTAGTTGCTTATGTTCATGTACGCCAATGACCGAGAAAACCATGTCGATACCAAACATCACGACCACCAAACCAAACTCCAACACAATATAGTGAGGCAACATGTCCCGTCATTTGCGTGTGCTCGCTGCGGTGTTATCATTATCTTCCTTTGCAAGAGTCACTGATCCTAAGCTACTGCTGTTGGCTGTAGGGAGAGACAACAACTGTTCCTTGTGTGCTACATGCTGTATCTTCTTTGGTCGAAAAGACTGAATATCATACTTCTTGACAAGCTACTTTTTGAGAAAAGTATTCACTTTCAGAGACATTGCAATGCCTAGTTTATATGTATAGCTTATGTTTCATTAATAAAATTAGAAATAATATTGATTATTGTAATTTTGGGTGGATTTTCTTCCATATAACAAAAGAATATTGATTTGTTAAATCCAGAAACGCCCTGAGGCGGGGAGATGATAGAGTATCCTTAGCTTTTTCTCATGTGTCCTACGGTTCCCCTGCTGTAATAGCCGTTGGCTTACATAAACACACTCGTATGATAATCTAACGAACTCTGCTCATGGTGCTGCTGCTCATGTCAATCGCATGCTCATCACTACTGACGCCTTTCTTCAGCGACTCATGTGATTCGTTTCGATGATATGGTTGTAAACTACTGGGACTACTGGTGCCGCTGCTGCTTGCGCTGAGCATGTCGCGCATTTTTTGCTACGTAAATACGCACACAATTATTTTATTTAAAACAGATTTGTTGAGTTGCATGAAGGGAGAAGACAAATGCATACCTTGCGTCGGTTGTGGTATTCTTGGTTGGGGATACCCGCCGATTCCCATGAAAAGACGCTGCCGTAATTGTAGTTATACGCCAAACTTGCCGAGACAGCACCTATCATACTACCCGTCTGTGCGAGCACGCAATCCCAGAAGAAAACATTCTTTATCAATAAGTAGCAAAAACCATGATTAGAAAACATGTACTGCACATACGACAATATCGGTGTAATGGTGCCAATTGTCAATGGATCGAGTAATCGCAACCCACGTTGCCACCAAACAGGGAATGAAGCAGATAAACAGCTTTAAGGATCGTCGTCCGCCACGCATCATAGATTCACTTCGGTTTTCAGAATTCAGGCGCGATCGACCCAACAAATAGAGCTGCATAATTCAATAACATCATGTTAGTACACTGTTGTATAAACATATCGAGAAAAGCTTTTTACAATTACCAACCGTGAGTGGCAACATTGTCGACCAGGCATAGGACGAGTGACCGGAGGGAAAGCTTTTCCTGCCTTCTTTCTCCCACACTGCGTTTGTGCAAAGATTGGTGACGCCATCCCATACGACATCATACTGCCAGCCACACATGTCGTAGAAGCACGGACGGAACCGACCGGTCATGTTCTTCATGAATTGAGTCAATAAAAACGCTAAGCTGATGGATTGTACTAGTGTCAACAGGAAATCACGCGTATCATGCGGAATGATACGCGTGCGCTTGCATTTCGGGACGATGTAATTCACAGATAGATTGATCACAACGGGTAACAGGCCACCAATAACAACTAGTTCCAACATTGGTACTATAGAAGAGACTTGGTCAGCGTACATTCTGCATATACCATGGCTGCTATCAAATGAGATGCCCACTTACCTTGTTGCGGCATTTTTTTCAGGTTGATGGTGGGATCACGTGCCCAGAATGTGGTCGTAGCATTCAACTGCACCTCAATATTGGGAATTTCACCTGCAAGTACACATTCATTTCCACAATCAACGACAATGCACGGTCGAAAACGTCGGTCACATCGTCACGTACGGTCATGAACATCAATAACCGAGAACACGACACCCACGCCCATCATTATGACTGCACAGGCGAATTCCAGCACGCGATAGTGCAACACCACATCCTTCCATGTGCTGTGGGTGCTGAGGTTGGTCATGTGGGAATCAGTCGCGCGCGTTTTCTCTCTCCTACGTGTCGATTAAAAGGAAGAGAAGTGAAGTCGCCTGTTGCCCAGTTTCCTCCACAGTTGCTTATCCCATATCACAGACCTGATTTGAATTTTGGTGGGTGGGTTCCTTTTGGATGCTACAAGCTATAAAATAACAACGGTTATACAGTAATACAATCTCAACCCCAAAAGATCATGTGAGATACCAATAGATACCGGTAACTCAGAGTGGGACTTTAAGCTACACAGCTGCAGAGTAGCCATCTCCGACACCTGGACACTTGATCGCGCGTCCTTTCATCTTGTACTTGAATAGCATCTTGAACTCGTAGTGAGACCACATGAGCATTGCTCTTGACACCTTGTTTGAACGTCATCGCTTCACACCCATTCTTAGAAAGACGAATGGCGCTCATTGCGGAGAATTGGAAACAAGTTTTTGCTTCTATCGATAGGGATTGCTTCGCTTAAAAAAAATACGTCAAAGTGTATCCTACCGACAGGAGAAATTGGGGATAAATGTTAAGAAATGAGTTTTTGGCTGGGTGGAGTTTAATTAATAGTCTCTAAATATCTATGGACCTCACCTCCTACTGATTCAGGAAAGGATCTAACAACACTCCACATAGAAAAGCAACTAATTCCTTCTCTCTTACTAGCACGGATCTATTAGTCCTCAGGTAATGCATACAAACAGTATGTCATGGACATTATTGCTTACTAATACTTGTACTTCTTTTACAAACTTCTAATTGCATGCTTCTATCACACAAAAGTTCCAATTGGCTGGCTGGTGTTGGTACTCATGTTGATGGTGTAATGCTGATGATCGATGGATCTCTTGGTGGTGTCGATGCTGGATGGACGATACAAGCTCTTTGGTTCGCCCATAGTTGTGGCAATCGGATTTGTATCCACCATGTCACGCATCTTTCGCTGGATGCAGCAAGTCAATAGTAAGAAAATTTGCTTGTTGGAATGTAGTGACAAAATACAGCAATAACCAATTGGCGTACCTTTCGTCTGTTATGGTATTCTTGATAAGGCACACCTGCTGACTCCCAGGAAAACACGGATCCGTAGTTGTAGCTGTATGCAAGGCTAGCTGCCACAGCACCAACGATACTACCAGTCTATCACCAATTCCAAGTCATGTCAGCATGAACGCACCACATATGCTAAAAGTACACTGCAAGAACTCACAACAATGTCTGTGTAGTGATGCCAGTTGTCGACAGATCGTGTAATCGCGACCCAAGTCGCCACCAGACACGGAAGAAAACACAAAAAGAGCTTCAGTGTCTTTCGTCCGCCTCGCATCAACGATTCGCTTCGATTTTCACAGTTAAGGCGTGAACGACCAAGCAAATAAAGCTAATATAGCAACACAGTATAAGTTTCATCCAAGCGCGCCAAACAAGATATCATGCCCGATATTTACCGTGAGCGGAAGCATCGTGGACCAGGCAAAGGAAGAATGACCTGAAGGAAAGCTCTTTCTACCTTCTTTCTCACCAACATCGTTCGTGCATAAATTAGTAACACCGTCCCATACGACATCGAACTGCCAGCCACACATCTCATGGAAACTGGGCCGAAAGCGACCGGTCATGTTCTTCATAAATTGTGTCAACACGAACGCCATGCTGATGGATTGTAGTAACGTCAGCAGGAAATCGCGAGTGTCGTGCGGGATGATACGCACGCGTTTGAACTTGGGCAGCACATAGTTGAGGAACAAGTTGAACATAATTGGTAAGATTCCGCACGCGATCACTAATGTCATCATCGGGACTACAATATGAAATGATGAAAACGTTGTTGTAACTAGATGTCTCAGTTTTATCTGGTGCAGAAGAAGTGTCGGTCTCACTTACCTTGTTCAGCCAGCTTCTTCTGATTAATGGTTGGGTCTAATCCCCAAATTGACACAGTCGCATTCAACCGCATCTCGACGTGCGGGAAATCACCTACATGCGATGAATAGATAGCAGAAATGAGTCGATTGTTGGATCCTGAGTCCTCTTTTAAGGACCAAATATATGTACATACGTTCGTGGACTTCCATGAAGGCAAAGATTGCACCAACAGCCATCATTACGACCGAGCAGGTAAACTCCAGCACACGATAGCGTAACAGCAAGTGTTGCCATCTGTTGTTGGCAGTGGTGGTGATGGCAGAAGCAGCAGCTGTGCTGATACTGCGCTGGAAAGATGCCCTTGTGGACGAGCTCTCCTCTGTGACAGCCATTTCCCGTTATCTAATATTGAGCTTCTCCACCACCTCTCACACAGAAAGAGAGAGAGAGAGGAGACGTCTGCTTCTCCTTCCTCTTCTTCTTCCCTCCTTTCGTGCGGTCGTTCGCTATTGCGCGCGTGTGTGGGTGTGCGAGAACGCTGCTATTATCTGCATAAACTATCCGGAGATGCTCCACTCTTGTTGCCCCTTCGCCGTTCTGCTTTCTGTGACGTGACAGAGCAGCTAAATAATATATCATAATAAAAGAGATATGTATTATTAGAGACTATAAGGTAGCATGAAAGTACAATCGGATTCTTTTTTCTTGTTTGAACTTAATAATAGTAAATAAATTATTAAAGGTTATCTGAATGCAAAAATAAAAAGAACCAGTTATCTCTAATGATTGTGCTGTAACAGCACACATTGGCAGCTTCAGACAGGAAAACGAAGGAATTGTTGCTTAAATCATTACGATTTACTATCCAAAAAAAAGGGAAACTTGTGAAAAAGGCAAAACCTCATATTCCCAACAAGTTGCTTAATTTTATAAGATCGGCTACCTAAATAGGGTTTCTTTGCGCACAGATTGTATAAAACAGCTATTGGAAACAGCAATCCATTTTTTAAAAAACTCCAATAATTAATATGGCTGGCTCATTGCACATATAGTGTGGTTCACCTTACCCATCTGGTAATTTATTACCAGATGGTTCGTTTTTTATTCGGTTCTTTTCTTGCAGAAAAAAAAGATCATCAAACGAAGAGCGCAACCATGCGACGCTCGGCTGCCGGAGCTGCGTCTGGAAGGTACGATCGTCTGCTCCAATCCTGCTTCAACATGGTTTGTATTTGGGTAACTCTCTCCACCATCTAATCTTCTGCTTATGTGCAAGGACAGAGCGGCTCGCCGCAGTGGCCACGCAGACAGTGGACAGTATGAAAATCTCATTTTATGCATGTTATGATCGTTGCTCTTGGACAGAAATGGTCACTTTTGAGTTTGAATATATGATTTTTTTGTAGATCCAACCAACAACAATATGATCATGCTTCATCTTCGTCATCGGATGAATATTATTCCTCTGAAGACGATTTGAGGTATCATTACCCTTCCGACACTGGAGAAGACAGTGATGATGACAACAATGATGACAACTGCAATGAATCAGACGAAGAGGATTATGATGACTATTTGCGCTACCGGCAGGAGCAATTGCTCTTTGAAGCAGCAATAAGACGTTCGCATCCGAATCAACATGAATATACTGCTACTGCTGGACGTACAAATCGGTCTCCTTCAACAGCAGCTTCATCTCGGTCAGCGTCTACTGTTGCAAGTCCGGCACTCCTATCACCAGCTTCTGTACCTCAAGCACCTTCGCTCTGTCGATTCTTCGTGCTAGGCAAGTGTCGCTATGGCAGTCACTGCACGTACTCGCATGTACTGCCAGCAAGCGCAACGGATTGCAGTACCACGGAAGCTGAGGGACTCACTGCAGCTGCTGCACAAGTGGACTGCCCATTTTTCCAACGAGGCAACTGCAAGTACGGCGACTACTGTCGCCTGCGCCACAATCGCTCCATACCGACTTCACTTCCTTCAACGTTGTCAGCTTCGTCCGGTAGCAGTAATAATCAAATCAACAGCAACCATAGCAATGCACAGGAGTATACGTGTGGCATCTGCTTCGAAGACATCGTCGAATCGGGGAAGTATTTTGGACTGTTGAGCTGCGACCACTGTTTCTGCCTTGACTGCCTTCGCTTGTGGCGTCAATCGAAGGACATGGAAGTCGAAGTCATTCGTGCGTGTCCAGCGTGTCGTGTGCCCAGCAATTATATCGTCCCATCGCTGCATTTCTGCACAGGTGAGGAGAAAAAGAAAGTCGTGGAAGCGTACAAGAGCCACTTAGCCATTCGGGAGTGCAAGTACTTTAACGGTCTCTTTGGTTCGTGTCCATTTGGACCGCATTGTTTTTATGCACATCGTGATTCGGAAGGACGAGATGTGAAACACTTGGATCGACCAAAACGCAATACGAAGGGACGGAATGGACGCAATGCTTCACTTTCGAGTATGTTTGGCGGCTACAGCCAACTCTTTCGTTTGCTTGAATCTTTTGACTGGGACGATTACCACCATGATTATGACACTGATGATTGACCATCTCAGTGTACACTCGAAGGAGAATACGGACAATACCAAACAAGAAATAAAAACGAGAGCTAAAGCAAACAGCAGACGCAAAGGAATGGACAAGCAGATGAAAAATGTTGGACCGTTGTAACTTTATTTTGTAGTGTAATGAGTATTCATTTATGCCAGAGTGGTAGTTGTAGCGGTACTTAATTCTCCCAAAAAAGAAAAAAAATGTCCTTTGCTACTATTGAAACATTGCCGTCAGTCCTTCTCACTTTGCTAAATCTCAGGAGTCGCGTCTTCCCACTGCAAAGCACTGGAAGCATAGCTCGACATGGAGCATCGCCGTGCTCCACACGTGGATAGTACAACGTCATTGACCAAGAAAGGTAAAGCAATTACCAAAATATCCACTCGTTCGCCTCCTGTTCAGCATCAACCGCCTCATTCTGAAGCTCCAAAGCACACGACAGTAACTCATCACAGCAAGAAACACAAAACTGTAAAGGACAGGTCATCTGAAGTCTCAAGTACGGTAAATGACGAGATTGTGCACGACGCAGGAGCAGCTCTGATTGAACAACGTCTCGCAACTGCTCGCAAGACCACGCGACTAGATGGTAGTGTTTCAAAGCATTCACCAATCACTATCTACTATCAGCTGTTCCCATGGCAGGTGGTGACACAGGAGAAACAGGGTCTATGCCATCTGACGGAACTTTGGCTTACCAACCACCATATCACCTCATTACCACCAGAGATTGGTCTGTTTACCAATCTACGACTGCTCGGTCTTGGCGGAAACGCATTGTCAACGCTTCCAGACGAAATTCGCGAACTTCGATGTCTGGAATCGCTGTATTTGGAGAAGAATCAGCTGATGTCTCTACCAGCGAGTGTAGAATTTCCATTTCAGCTTCGTGATCTCCATTTGGACAGCAACTCGTTGACCATGTTTCCTCCGCAGCTCACGAAACTACGTCTACTAAATCGGCTTGGCCTGAGCAGAAATCAAATCCGAAATATCCCTACCGGGATTCGTCGCTTGACTAATCTTGTGGAATTAGATCTGGACTACAACTGCATCGGTCCTGATCTTCCAGACGAATTCACGAAACTGAGGAGACTAGAGCGGTTGGGGCTGGAAGGAAATCGTCTGAGAGAGTTTCCCGAGTGTTTGAAAGCATTACCGGCATTAATGTACGTGCGTATTAGCGCCAATAGATTGAATGAGGAAGGAAGAAGCGTCCCAATTCGCCATGATGGCTACTTTCAGTGTTCTCAACGCTCTCGGGCACACGAAGGAGATACTGGAGGTGTTGCTGGTGTGGATACAACAAACGTATCCGCTCCAATTGCGTTGTTGGACGGATTGGTACCTTGTCGAGATCAGAATTTGCTCAATGCAGAGACCTATCGCGACCATTACATCGGTTCGGGATCATGAATGTTAACAACAGAACGGATCAATAGTGAGCATTTGCATGAATGTTCTTGCACAATTAGGAGGGGGAGCGCATCCTTCTTGAAGATTATTGTAACTTATTAGTTAGAGCATTCCTTTTTGGTCCGGTATGCATTTACAATTCTACAAATGCATAATATGTACACAAAATTGTAGACGCAAAGCCCAATACGGCATCGATCAACTAAGACAGCAGCTTCCCCATGGATGCTCAGAAAAAAGCAAAATGGGCGACATGCTCGCTAATGTGGCAATGGATTCTAAAGCACCACAAAAATTTACACAGTTGTGTGTCGGGCGACTCGTTTAGCTCTCACATGTGAGCTATTGCTCTAGACATTAATTACTCCCTTAAGATGCATCAGGCATGCCCTTCTAACACCAAGCAAAACACTACGATAGTCAGTCCACAAGACACAAGTAAAATTTCACATAGTCACAATTTTCAGAACGTTAGAATTCAACTTGAACAACTTCCACACATATCCTATCAATACAACGCACTCAAAATTTCAGAACTGACGTGCTTCTGATGGTCTACTGAACTAGGTAGTCATTGTTATTTATGATCGATCTCGTGGTTCCCTTTGGACTCCTCAATATCCAAAGACTCTTGCGTTTGGTGCTGCTCTAAGACGATATCCACCGCGTCTCGAAGGCAAAGTGGACACAGTACCATTGTATTAAGGCGCTGATGATTTCCGTTATTTGGTGTAGAGCAAAGCACACAGTTGATTCGTTTCATTTCCAGGGTCAACCGGGTTCGGATATGTTGCCGCCAAAGGTGAGGATACTTGTGCCGCATGTCTGCTCGACTGGTGCCAGTACTCTGCATGATTCGCTCAAATTCGCCAGCCTCACTAAAAATCATTGTTGTTCTTCCAGACTGAGGCGAAGATTGATGTGTTTGAATGAAAGTAGGTGACACTACCACAGCTGTAGAGTCATGTGCTTGTATCGGAGCCTCCGCACGAGAAAAGCCAATAAATTCCACACCATCTGAATCTACATCTTCCTCTTGATGAGCTGCTGGTACAGCAGATCGATTTTCATTGACAGAGTTCTGTTCACGTAGCGAATCTTGTGAAGCACTGACTTGATCATGATCAAATAGGTTACTTCCTGGATGTTCGAGGACTTCATCAGCGCTAACTCGTTGGACTTCGCCGTCTTCAATAGTTATTGCATCCTCGTGCGCCACCATCTCGATCTCATCAGTCCCGATTGTACCACCATTTATTGTATTCTCATCATTGCTCGATCTGATAGCTGACTGGTGGTTCTGAGTATCCATTTGTTTCGATTGAGTACTAACGTCAACCATTGATTCGTCATGTGTGTTTGTAACAGAATTTATCGGATCACTTGTATCACGACAAGCGGCAGTCTGATTACGCATCACTCTTCCCATTAAATTTTGCTCATCAGCAGTTGAAAGCTGATTATCCATAATGTGTAAGCTTTGTAGCTCACTTAGGTGATCCAAGACTTCGATTGGGAATTCCTTGATGATGTTTGCACGAAGATCCAGCTGGCACAATTTTGAAGGGATTTTCCATATAGACATAGGCACTGTGCTCAAATTATTGTGTGATAGATCCAAGTTCTTCAACTCCATGAGTGTGCCCACGCATGATGGGAATATAAACAACGAGTTGTTGGACACATCGAGTGTCTGTAGCTTGGTAAGGTGGCCAATTGCATCTGGAAGCTCCACGAGAAAGTTTCCGCTGAGATTCAAAGATATTAAATTCACATTCAAGAGAACAAAATTTGGGACTCGATACAAGGCCTGGCGTTGCAAGTTCAGATTTGCTCTTTCGTCCTTCCACAATGAGCACAAAGATACACTTTCTTCGTGCTGCACATGACCATTAGAATCTTCCCAATTAGCCAGCTGACTATCACCATAGGTGTTTGAAGTAAAACGCAATCGAAAACTTTGAAAATCGTTGGCTAATTCCTTAGATCGGGATGATGAACGCTCTCCAAACAAAATTTCCATTGCCGTCACGAGTCTCCAGCCTTCTAAACATAACGGATCTGATTGGACACATCTCTCCAATAACAAGGCCACAGCCCGTGTATTTTGTTGCCGTAGCTCCAGTGAGACGAGTGCTCGCAATGCCTCAGCATGAAGTACAGATGTGTTACCACTAGCAATAGATCGTCGTAACGAGACTCGAACTTTCCTCAACTCCCAATCATGAACAGCAATATCTAAAGTGGAAAAACTCATTAGTATGCAATCTATCCGATATTGTCAATAGTTGACGCAACTTACCATAGAATGCGAGAGCAAATTCTGGGGTAGATGAAAACGAGTAGAGAAAGGAACTAAAATATCCCGACTTTTGTGATGCTGGCAGTGTGGCTAAGCATAGTCGAAAGAGTTCTAGGTCCAAATCACTCGAGCTCTCCATATACATTTGTCCTGGACAGAGACATTCAATGATTGCGGCTTGAATACCTTGGTGTTGAACTACCTTCGAAAAACGCTCAGAAACCTGTTTTGTCGTTACAGAAGTCATTTCACTCAAGTATCTTCGTAGCAACTGCGTGAATGTGCCTCTGCAGTAGTTATCACTTTCTAGATGATCAAATTGGAAGATAAACCGCATCGCCCATACAAGTTGTCTGGCTTCCAACGGTAGCCGGCAAAACATGGATGATCCGAGCAACAATTCCAGACCTTCGATAGCATCGGATGGTCCTATGAGTACACTCATCACTTGACAAACGCTAATGACAAAGTATATGTCTGGAGAGTCGTGGGTAGATAAAGAGCGATTACAAGCGCTAAGGCGATCCATCCATGTCGACACAAGCGCATAGAGTAATTTCTTTAGCTCTTTCGATCTCGCGACGGGGTTTGTTTCCTGGTCCAATCTAAGTAAAGATACCTGTAGATGCTGGATGGTTACGTCAATTGTAATCGCCATCGATATCAGCATATCAAGCAGCAGTGCTGTTGATGCATGGGTATCATCAGATGATCGGGTTTGGTATTCACATAGGTAAAAGTGCAATGCCCGGGGAAAATCTCGCTGAGTTCTGTCTGCTACCATTCTCTGCATTACCGCATGGGCTTTGGACGGCTCTTGGAGCACATGTCTATATACTTGAGATGTAGTATACGATGCGCCCGGGTATTGTAAGAGAAGAGGGAGTTTTTCTTCGAGAAATTCGCGAACAATCCTGTGATTCTTCTGATGAATACTGGCTTGAGCAAGTATAATCACCCGATTGCTCAATATCACATCATGAGCATTCACATGATCACATTTCTCAGACTCGCGAAGAGCTATGTCGTATGCTTTTATAGCACGCGCATAGTCTTGTTGGATATTTCGACCATCGAATCGCCTAGCTTGGAAGGATTCTAACGTATACGCAAAACTTTCCATCCTCAGTGGTTCATTATAGGAGACTTTTACCCATTTGTAAACGTGCTTCGGAACTTCTGCAAATAGTGTCACATGAGCATAGATCAGAGCTAGAGCGATATGCTCTTCAATGCATAATCGAGATCTCACTTGGTCACACCATTCAAAATCTGGATTGGCTGAGTCAAGCTGTAAAAGCGCTTCTAACAGCAGAAGCACGTTCACGGTTGCCTCAGCACGACAAAGTATGATAGATAGATGAACCACTACAGCAGTCAATAAGACCGAAAACTCTCGTCCCTCGTGCTTATCCAATTCGGCGTTCTCTCGCCATTCTTTTCCAGAAAGATGCTGCAATATACGGTAGTGCATGCCTTCTGCGACGTCAAGGGATTCAAAGCGGCATGTGGACAGGTAATACAGCCATAAGCGGCGAGACTTCGGAAGAAATTGGACCGCCTGCTCGGCCATTTCTAACTCCAAGTCCTTGTTTTGAACGGGTAGCAGGTTCGCAAGTTGGAGATACATCAGCCATAGCGCTTCACAGTACGCATTTGCTTCAACTTCAAGAGCCCTGGAGAGCGTATGAAGACTTCGTTTTAACTTGTCTTCGCCAATGCCAAGGGAGTTTGTTGCATTTGCCATTGCCATATTATACAAGAGTTGGTGGAGAGCTATCAGCTGCTCCTGTAGTTTTGCACTATCGGAGAACGCAACGGCGTCATCACTGGCAAGGTCGAAGTTAGAAACCAATCCGTCGATATGTAACGATACGAAGAGAGCACCTACCTTAAGGGTACATGCAGTTCCAGTTCACTGATCGCCAAAAGTAACCACGAATCCGTATCATCATTGCTTGAGGCAATTTTCTTTTGAAGAGCTTCCCTCGACAACTCTGTTGTCTCGTCTTGATGATAGTACCGAATATCTTCTTCGTTTTCATCGGTTTCAGAACGAGCATTTTCGTTTGAATCAATATCGTCTAACCTAATAAAATCAATTCCGTCGAAGCCTTCCCCACCATTACACTCAAGACCGCTTGACTCCACTACTGGTTTGTTTTCCTCATAAACGTTTGCACGTTCTACAGGCTAGTCAAATGCACGGCTCATCAATATTTATCCAGCAGCAGCTCAGATAGCATCGGACAGACAGCGCATACCTTTGGAATAACTGATTTGGTCGTAATCAGTGGCCATGTGTTTAATTGATTTGACCTGACCAATGCAAAGTCGTATACGAATTGCCGCTGATCTTTCTCAGCCTCTTCATTTTTCCTCTTTGTCATCGCTTTATCATCGTCTTCGTCACCACTCTCAGGTGGTTCAAAATCTCTCTGGTGTAAATATGAGCAATTTTCATCACTGCAAACACCATTCAGCTCATACATGCAAAGGGTTCTCGAACAGCAGTCAAATGCATATATGTTAGCAAGTAGATCATTTTTCAACTATCATGCGGTTGAACTTACTTCATAGGATCGATTCGTCCGCGTTTACGCCGTACAAAACCAGTGACAGTATCTGGAGGCACCGACGTCAATTGTTTCATGACTGAGTCTTCTTCTAGTGAGAATGGTCGAGTGGTGGATGCTGATGCTGACCCTAACTTTCCACTCCAGGAAGTATCTCCGTCGATTCTTGAACTATCATTCTCCTCTTCAGCGCAGTACGGTAGCACCGTTTCCATTTTCATAAATAACTCTGATAGCTGTCGAAACGAGCGAAATGGGATTCTTCTGGATATCGGAACTTCTGAAGACGGATTGTTTCCTCTAGTGCATGCACAAAAAGTTGTCCAGATATCACTTGGAAGCATAGATCCAGTGTCGCCCATTACACTTGAAAGAAAAACTACTCGATAATACGATTGTAGTAGTTGTTGATCGTATCCGCAAGCATCCGTCATAGCTAAAGCTGAGTCACAAATCTCATCAAGCACTTGCTTCTCCAGGTCAATATATGCCTGTAGACGCTCTAAGATATCATAGATAAATAGAAGTCAATCACAAAGTACAATTACAATGAATACCGACACTGCCATACCAGAACTGTCCGAACAAAATGTTAAGAAGTCAAGAAATTGGTGACCGGGTATCCAACGTGGTAAATGTGAGTTAGGTGTAATTTCGATGCAATTTGACATGCTAGCGTCCGATATCAGATCATTAAGCACACTAAACGATCTCCGAACTCGTTCAAATGCCGCTGCATCAATGTGTATCCTCGTATATCTCCTAAACCCTTCCATTAGTGACGAAATAGATATTTTCTAAGTTGATTAACAACGAGAAAAAGAAGAACATCATCAGTCTACACAAAACGATCCCAACAATGAGTCGCTTCTTACCTGCCCAAACTGGATGAAATGCCTAGTTGCGAGCCGAAATAAGATTGACGCGCTTAATTTTGGGATACTTGTTTGACCGTCAGCTTCTACACAGCAAGGTATGAGACATTCAAAGAAAGTCAATTTGTGGATTCATTCAAAGATGAGCTGGGACATACTTTCACGCATGTCATGTATCAGCAACTCCGGTTCTAAAACGCTGAGAATTGGTGCTTCATGTTGATGCTGCGCTGTATTCACAATGACTACTGTTGGCTTCTGTTTTATATCTGGGTTGTTCTCTCTTTTCCGCTTTGTTTTCGAAAACGGCGCAGCGACACTAACTGCAGTGGCTGTTCCGGGACTAGAAAGCGATACCAATGGGTTTCCACTGGCTACACTCGATAACTTTATGTCAATTAAGCATAAATATCGCCCCATGTGTCAGAATGGATCATTTTGCTATTCAACACACATAAATTCAGCACTTACGGAAACTCCTTCCAGCCTTTTCTGAAGCATATTGTCCTGATTCCTGATTGCAACATCAACAACATCAAACACAAAATTACTAGATACATTGCTATCCACGTTAATATTGAGATAGCCGTCATTCTTACGCGTCAATCATCACTTGGTCTAGATTCTCATCATTTACAACGGTGACATCCTGAGCCTGGTGCTGTGTCTCTCGCTGCATGCATTCTTCCAGTTCCTTTTTCCTCACCAGTCGCTCCTGCTTCTTTAGCATCCACTGATACCGCTCCTCCTTCAGTTTACGGAGCCTGTTCTTCATTTCGGCGAGCATATGCCGCTCGCCAAGTCCGTCGATACCGACGGCCTCCACCATTTCAGCTCCAATTTGGTTCGTGAGCAACAAATATCCGCGCAGAAGCATGTCCTATATTAGTGTGTCATTATTTTTTTCAACGCAAAAAACACTAAACTAGTAAGTGAAATATATTTTAACCAATCAGCATTTGCGACCTTTGGTATCCAACTGAACGAATGGATCACTTAGGAAGTTGAAGCAAAGTGAGAGGGGCATGTCGGGTGTGCAGGTCGTCGCCGATGGCAACCCTCGCCAGGGGGGGATGGATGAGGATGAAAGAGACCAATGTATTCATGGTACGTCACGATCGGTATTGGTGAAGACGATCTTTGCCTTAGAATTGTTGCTTGGGCTTGGACAGATATCGTGAGCTGGTTTCAGCGGAAAGCAAAACTGCGTAATGCGGTTGAAAAGAACTCGGGTAAGCGCTTTATCAAACAAAATAGATAGCTAGTGAATTAAAGGGTATGCTTTATTTCTAAATATGCTGCGTGATCTACTGGAATGCTTAATTAGACCTGGAGGCGCTGGAGAAAACATTAGGAACTGAGATCCCAGAGGTGCTATAGACGTTTTTAAGGTTCAATTCTTCTACAATATTCTATTCCGCACTAATGATATGTGTTCCTTGATGTACAGGTGCTGCGAAGTTTGCTAACTAAACAGAGTGGTGGTATATGGTTTGATGAGTACAAGGTACGTACTCATCTGATAGACTATCTTTGATTAGAAAGATCATTGACGCATTTGTTCGCCGTTTCCTTTAGTCGTTGACCGCTGACGTATGTATGACAATGCTGTCGCTTGACTGACTTAAGCTCATTCAGTACGACAATCTAAAGCAGTAGCTCATTTTCCATCTTTGTATGTGAATAGGATATTGCTAACACTGCGGAGACGCTTTCGAGTGTGAAAAACTGGAAGCCAACGTATGTCCCCTTTGCAGCAGATGCCGATGGTGCCGCGCTTATCACCGATGTTGGCGCAAAGAATGCTGTGTTTGAGTTTAGCGAGGATGGCAAGGGTTCGCAATTGGCGACTTCGCTCCTGCAGTACCTGGAGGAATATCGTAACCGCTTACTGTCGGGACAGTTCGATTATGTCGAAGACGTGGGACTCGTGGAACGATCGCGTAAATGATGGAAATAATCGATAAGTGAGTGCATATGAAGATACATGGGCTGAAGTATTGCACTTCGCAACAAAGCGAACAAAAAAAACTGTCTAAATTGAGAGCATAAAATATATCAACAAGACCAATTTCTACGCCATGGTTCGGATTCCCATACGCTTCATGTCCGACCTGGAGGCATTTATCACGCGATCTGGTTCGTTCTGTGGTGAGTGCTTCATGATCCGGTGGTGTCTTCTTCGAAGAAACCACCCAAAGCTAGACACGAAGAAGCACAGGACCATCACTGTACCTATTAAACCCAATATAGAGATATCTTCTGCACCATCCGCAACAGTTTGATCCGCGATTGAGAAGCCAACCTTCACGCCGTTCGGTTCAATTCTTCGAGCAAACGTTCCTTTTGATCGGAGCTCACTTGATGAGTTGCTCAGTTGGTCTTGCAGACGTTCCACAATCTCGTTGAGTGAGATTTCACCAACACGCGAAGCTGGAAGGATCTGGAAATATACGGCAATGCTTCCTCGTTTCAAAGCCGTAATTTCAATTCTGGTCTGTGGGATCTGTAGTGCAGCTGCAACTTCAGTAGTAAATGCCAAATCAAAAGCGTCAATGGACTCAGGAGTGAATAGCACTTCGTCATAACTCATCTCTACTTCGTATAGTACCGACACCAATTTTGAGCCGCATTCCATTCCATTGCAAATGCCTGTCAGCGACGGTTTCTTGTCGGTGCAAAATATTTCAGCAGGTGCCTGCGTGTCCTCTACAATATCATAACATGTCGCTGTGCGTGTGCGCTGTCCTCCACCACACCCACTGCTGCACTCACTCCATCCGCTCACTTTCCACACATACTGTATGTCTTCGTCTTTCACACTGCAATCTGGGGGACTATAACCTGGCCGACAGATGCACTGTGCGTCACTGGAACTCGCTTCCATAACTTCCTTATCCATGGCATCGGTACTTATTAATCCCCGCTGCTTCTTTTTTAATCGCTTCTCACGGTTAGGATGATAATTAGGAAAGCAAGTCCCATGACCAGAACAAGACAGGCGGCCACACAGATCCGGTGGATGCAATGGACTCACAGCGAGCGACTTCGCAGACCAAACCGAGTAGCCGTTTTTGTTTTTGGCGCGCACTTTAAACGTGTACGACCGTCCATTTGCGAGTTGCGTTACCACTGTTGTCGTGGGAATCGATTGTTTGACATCTGTAGACGCTGACGAAGAAGAAGAAACATCGTTGGCAGCGGTAAGCGGCGAAGCGATCTGTACCACCACCTGCGTGCCGACTAACGTGTCATCTACTTCATCGATCCACCCAACTTCATACCCTGTGATGGGATCTAAACCATCGTCATCAGGCGTTTTCCAAGAGACTTCGGCTCGGCCATCGAATGCTACGGCTGTCACCATCGTCGGATTTGAAGGCACGCCATGCATTTCTAATACAGCTGTCGGTTCCGGCTCATCGGTTTCAATGCTATCGGGAGACGTTCTCACATCATTATTGGCAAAGCTGCTGCTATTCTTTACCACGACCTGCTTTGCATTGGTTTCTACTTTAGGATCCTGTATGAGATCATCCAAATCGATTTCCTTCACTTCAATACTGCCCGTGCTTATCATATCTGTACTGGATGAGCCCGTTATCGACCCTTCCGTATGATCGACAGCAAAAGATATGGGACTAATTGTTTCCTCGTCATCAGCAATGGGATCCCCATCCGTATCGTTGAACTTGTCAATTGCTTGCCCACTAACACCATCTTCAACGGTATCATTCTCGACTCCTCCACCCACTCGTTCCATTTTTTTCATTCTGATGGCGATAGGGAGAATAATTTCATTTACGGTCTCTCCACTGCTGCTGCCATTGTGCTCCATATTCGATGGATTCCTAAGTGGTGTTGCCCCAATCACTTCGGATGTCAACTCATTGCTGCTCTCCTGCCCCATAACAGCCGTCAGCATGAAGAAGAGTACCAATTGGATAGTCCGCGCACTCATCCAGGTCCGAGTGAAGCGTGTGCTTCTACGCATCAATACTCGAGGCAACCCGCTGTGCATTGCCGTTCGATTAATCTTTCGCAGAATACTGATTATCCCATATTGAGTCAGAAGCCACCAGTCAGGTGCAAAAAGAAATTTTTTACCAATGATGTTCGTCTATTATCAAGTATACGATGATGATTGGTTGATTAAATTCGAATCTACACAATAAGGAGATTCTTATTACCAAGAATGTCACCCTGCTGCCAGGACGTAAATCCTACAATGACATTCTCGATGCCTTTGGTAATAGTAGAGGGTATGCACTGGTATCTGGATTAACAACTATGCTCTCTTAATAGCAAGAACCTGGTGTAACTAAAGTTGCGATCGAGATAAAGCTGGACGGCAGGTCACATCAATCACATCAAGATCTCTGTCTCTGTCCATATTGATGCAGTATTCTACACGTTTATCCCGTTCTAACCACATTAAAGTAATGTTTCTGAAAATCCTGGTACTTGAATATTTGCGTAATGATGATCGCACCCTTTCCAACTCGTGATTAGTTGAGCCGCTTTTACAATTTGCGCCGATGCTGATGGCTTGCAGCAGCTCTCTATCAAGATATTGCTCGGCATATTCTGTACCAAACTCTAAATATACTCCTATATGTTGCGTGGAAGTAGGAAGCTGTGTCGCTGCCGATCAACAACATATCCGTTCACTCTTATGGTATCTTTTAATTTACAATTTCCTTGTTATTTCTTTCTTTTAAGTAATTATTTTAAAACCAGCGCACACGAATTTCTCGCGCATCAACCCTGTGCCGAAGGGGCAAGTTGTGGGGACACAGTTGCGAGACAAAAGAGTTTGTTGTCGTTCCCTGTCGATGTGTGACCACCAAAGACGTACATTGCCCCATTATACACGACCACACGATGCCACTCACGAGCTAATGGAGCTTGATCACATTTGGCTAACTTCCAAGTTGTTATATCGCCATCTGCAGTCAAAGTGCAATCCACGAAATTAGAAACTATTTATCGATGATTAAGCACATTGATCAATTCAATTCGTACCTAGCTCGAGGATGTAGACATCACCCTTCAGACAGCCGCTGTTGCCACCATAGATGATCATCTTGGAGCCAATGATGGCACTAGAATGCGTATATCGAGGAGATGGTCCTTTTCCAAGCGGGTGAAGTTGAGTCCAAACACATGATACAGTATCTGACGTCTTACTTTCTACACAAGGTATAATGCTATATCAGTAACTTGATCGCTAACACATAATACAGATTCAATAGCAACTTCCTTACCGATTTCGAAAGAATACAGTTGTCCACGACGAGATTTACCATCATATCCACCAAAAATATACATTTTAGCATCATGAACGCATACAGAATGAGTTGTACATGGTCCAGGAAGGTCGCCTCGAGGATCTAGCTCCACCCATGTTGGTATTGCCTTGTCTAGTAACCCAATATGGTATCACCTCGTTATATACATCCAATCCAATAGAGCAATTAAGCATACGAAGCTAAAATACTTACCAAATCGTAGAGCAAATGTGTCACCAAGACGCCGAGGATGGCTGTATCCTCCATAGAGGATCGCCAGATCTCCGAGCACAGCAACTGAGTACCAGTATCGCATCGATGGTGGAGTTCCAGCAACTTCAACGCGCTCCCATTTCCAATCCTCCGCTTCTGCATTGGCATAGTCCCATGGTAAGTCTCAATTCAAGACAAAAATGCATATACGTAGACCACTTACTCAAATTGATGGCATGCAGTTCAGTGAGAAATTTGCCATCAATGGTCCCTCCAATTACATATAGAATATCACCAATCACAAACGTTTGCAGCAAGCTTCCCGTAGGTGGCGGAATGCCCGAGAGTGGAGGTTGTATCCATCGTGGTGGTACTTGTTTCAGATCCAGAACATATAGATCATTGAGTCGATTCTTGCCCACGATCCCACCCACGACGATCAATTTGCTCCCGTATATCGTAAACCCGCAGTCATATCGCTCAGATGGAGGTGAACCAGTGACTTCGATCTCAGACCACACCATGCCTTCTTCTACAACATCCACAGCTCTGCTCTTGCGCTTCTTACCAGCTACTGGAGGGGTTTTGATGATAACTTGCTTAGAGTTAGCAGACCCATTTGCGGCTTGTGCCTTGGTTGTTGCAACTTTTTTAGGCACAGCTCTTGGTTTCCGTGGATAACCGCGTGGAGGCTATGTTGAATGCAGAAAATTAGTGCACTGCTCAAAAATGAAGATTGATACAAAGGTAGCAGTATGAGTAACTTACTATAGTAGGTACATGACGAGATGCCTCACCATCGGATCCCATCAAATCAGCCAGATCAATCATATCACTGAAATCATTGAATGAATCCAATGGCAATGGGAGCTCACTGGCATCAATGTGGATCATCGGGTGAGATCGATGGTAACTCGCCCCATCATATCCCATTATCGCTGTATTATTATTTAAATGAGGCGACGCAGGGTACTGTCGAGATCCATCGTGCAACGGAGTTGAGGGATAGGAAGCGGGCATCTGGAATGCAAGGTGATTAGTTCTATTGGGGTATTGCATTTACGTTTTCTCATATCTCCAAAACGAGTCCACTTACCGATGCTGACGTAATGGGTGCTTGAACATAAGAAGATGGATATCCCATTGACATCATTTCCATTGTTGTTGCGGGATTTCCGTGCCCAGTGAACGCTTGGTGCGTTCTACACAATGGACAACCTCCAATTACCGACATCCCTTGACGGGCACAATGTGCGCAGAGTACGTGCCCACAGTCTTGCCGAATAGGAAGCTGTGAATATTGCAGGCAGATTGGACAATGGAAAGTGGCAGTCTCATGGCCATATGATGCGCTGTTGATTCTGCTCGTCATCTGGTGCTGATGCATGCTTCTGTCCATCAAATGATCATGATAAAGTCCCCTAGAAAACATTTCTTCCCCCTCTCGTTCCGCTCCACCTCCACTTTCGTCCACGTCGCTGTTTAACGGAGCATATCCACCGGCCATAACTAACGATTGCTTCGTGTACCACCTAATTGCTGGATCCGCTCCGCAATCTGTCCACCCGACCATAGTACACAGAACAGAAATGACTTGTCAGTCAGGAACAGCGATACCGAGAATAAATGCTGCTCTCTTTAGGCGAATACTACCCACCTGCGGAGCCTTCCGTGTTCCTTCCCTTCCACCCAATCTCCTTCCCTGCCACGACGATGATACGCGCCTCTCCTCCTCCCCCGAAATCTCCGCCTCTCCGACTCCATAATCGCTGATTGGCCATAAAGAATGCGCGAGAAAGATAAACACGCAAATCGAAAATTTGGAACACGGCATTTATTTTTATTGAGGAAATCTGATTGGCCAATAGAATTTGGCCATTTGGATGTTTCATTGGTGGAATTGGAGTTTCAACTACAAATTTCGAAGCATCACTCGATTTAAGTATAATTGCTAGTGATATCAGAAACATTTTATATAGAAATGCGTAAATTATATACTTTATTGAAAATAAACAGTAATACTATTCCTAACGCAAACGATAGCATGCCTATCATTTTCTCACAATCCGATACAAACGCAATCGCTGTGACTCACACTGATTGCGTTGACTGGGACACCTTACGCATCGCAGCATACACTTTTCTAAGAGAAACCACTCAAGTCCATCACAATTTCATGACTGAATGCTGATGGCCCTCGCCTGATGAAAAAAACAAAGTGAGAGAGTGTGGTATTTGAACGGAAATGATTATGACGGACATAACATCTGTGGTTGTCATCTACATGCATTCTTTTCGCAAGCTGTCCGTCTGTGCGGAAAACGTATGAGATTCCATTTTGTCCGTCTGACCAAACCTGTCACACTTACTAGAAAACCTGACAAACGACTTACCTCGAAATCTTATTTTCAGTATAACCAACTGTAAGTGTCTCTTTGCAACCAGTATGGGGAGTTTTTTACTGGTATGTCATTCAACAATTCGCCGCCATGACGTCAAAGCGCTCAAGAAGGAACTGGCAAAGCGCGCTACCGTTCGTTCCGTCGACGAGTTTCGTACAAGCAAGCGATGTTTCCACTGTCACGCCGAACTTTCGAAGGTAGTCTTCCCGAAAATGGTCAACGGCGTTCCCGATGGCACAATTGAATCTCGATTCGTTTTGCACTGTGAATCCAGTGAATGCAAGACGTTTTGGGATCGCGACGTGAACGCTTCGCTGAATATTACGCACGTGACGACAGAACTTTTCAACAATCGAGCAAGACCAGAGTACTTGCAACGATAATCAAGTGAGTCGTAGAAGCGCAAAAAAAGCGTGAGCTCGGGGTCTTCGGACTTGAACCTGCTCACGCGGTACAGCCCGTATTCTAGGTGTAGCCAATTGGTAGGCGCGACTCGCGAAGCGAGTTGGAGTAACCCAGTCTCAGAGACAATATCAAAACATACCTCAAACTGTCTCATCTACAATTTCTTTTATGTCTCTTCAAAACTAAGAAATTTACATGCAATAAGATCAGATGAAGAAAAAGTTCAATAGTCATCTGCTGCTGAGAGAAATCAAAACTCATTGAATGATAAGAGTGGAGTTTATTCATCCAGTTCTGCAACGAGGAGCGCATCCTCTGGATTTTCCACGTCCTGCTGAACCGGGCGGCCCTCATCGTCTTCGTCCGGCACGTGATAGAGGCACTTGCTGATAAGGAACTCCTGCCGCAGTTTTTGCACACGCACGCTCTCGGGAATATCGTCAATGCCCACTTCCAGTAAATACTTGAAGAAAAACATGCTGCTGATAAACACTGTGAAGAACCAGACACGCATGGTCGTGGAGATTCCATTGAAGTAGTCACCTGTGAAGATCACGACGCCACCGTTCGTGCACACTGAAATGGCCGCAAACGCTTGCAGCACCTGGTACCAATAGCCGATGTCACGTACAACGGCAGGACGTGGTCGCCGCGATTCAAAAATGAGTCGATAAGCATCCAGGCGAATCTCAAAGTAATTGTTCACTAATGAGAGTAGCGGTGCAAATGGGAATGACACGACAAACATCGTCGTGAAGCCGAACTGGATGACCATTTCAGTGTAGTCGTCGAATGTGCCACGCCAGTCATACTGAGCCATGAACAATTGTCGCTCGGCGTCAGATCGACGTGATTCCAGTTCGTCGCCGCCAGAACCCGTAAGTCCACCGAGCAAACGATACTTTGTGACATAAACCCAAAACCGAGGGATGGCTACTTCGGAGATGTTGCTCGCGAATAGCCGGCAGCAGTAGACAACCGCGAGCGTATACTCGAGTTCCCACATGCAGCTTACTTGGCATGTCTCGATACCTTCTTTCAAAAACGCAACATAAAACAGTCCAGTGAAGTTGTTGACGAACTGGAAGATCACAGTCTTTATGATGAAGCTGTTCTCGTACTCAATGTCGGTACGATGGTTCTCCTGGTCGTTTAAATAGATCGACACCATACCATATATCTTAGTCATGATCGTAATCTGCACTGAGTTGGCTGTCGCTGCGAGCATGGGACCAAGTTGAATGTGCTTAACTGTGAGCGCTTCCGCATCTCTTCCCTTCGTGAGGTCATATCGCAGCACGAAAATCGCCGACACAAGTGCAAACACGATCATGATGAGGAATGAAATCACCGCCCAACTGTAGGCGACACGTTTGAGCTTCTCACGAGGAGCAAAGTATCGTGTCGGCCTGCCATTGATTGGTGACGGGATGCGCTCACCAAAGAATTGTGGACGTAACTGAGTAGCCTGCGAGAAGTTTGCCGTGCCCCACCGCAACGTCTCACGCGCATTTAATCGCTTCCAGGCCTCCAAGTAAACTGTCATCCAGATGGTCATGAACGCACCGAACGCTGGCGAGATATACGCAAAGACTTCCTTATGCTCACTGCTAGGCACGATGTAATTAAGGACACCGGTGATGATGCCAACGACCGCGGGGTAAATAAGCCACTTGGTGTTGTGCCCCAAGAACAGAAAATAAAGCGCGATCTTGACGCCAAAGTAGTCACAGATCTTGTCGAACGGTTGGTTCATCGGTGAGGTATTCCAAACGATCCACCGGTTCTTCAGTTCCGTTTTTATGTTCTCCTCGTGGAGTGGGTAGCACGCGAGCATGATTTCTTCGTAGATCAGTCGATCCAGATCGCATCCAGCACCGTTTTGGTGATTGGTGATAATATGTTCGATCAACGAAATGCGCTCAGTGTTGTCAAATAGCGATCCATTGATGCCTTTCTTGCGATAAAAGTGCTGCACACTTGTGGCTTGAAAGTACGGGGCAAAGATGTACTCGTAAGGTCTAAAATCGTATTGTTGCTTGACGTCACGGATAGGGAAAGGAGCAATGTTATGCTCTGGGATGCCATGCAATGACGCTTTCTTCAGTTCATCCGGGTCCAATTGCAAATGCATCTTGAGGAATTCAGCGTGTCGCTTGAGTAGCTCCTCTGACGCGCGGATCTTGCAGAATACCACCTCTTTCCCAGTTGAATAGAAGAGTTTGGTGTTCAGTCCAGCGGAGCGAAGCTTGAGGATGATGCTGTCCCGCTCGTCTCTGGGGGCGACATCTTCTTTTGGAGGGTTGGGGAACGCCATGCAGTAGTCCCAGCGCACGGAGTCACTGCTGCTGCTGGCCATCGAGCCATAATCCTTGGAGAGTCGATGCAGGTGATCCGCTGCGTCTCCTCGGTCTTTGTGCATCATGTGGCTGCTGTTGGCTCCCGCGTGTGAGTTTGGAAATCATGTGGTAATAAGTTGACGATGATCAGTTGGTTGGTTACTTATGTTGCGGAAATGGTGCATGTATCAGGTTGAACAGGGTAGGTAAAACCCATGACCCAATTTCTAAGTGGGTGAAATTTGCCAACTCGGTTTTACCCAATCAGCTAATCTCAAAAATCATATGATGCCAAAGCAACTAAGGAGTCCAACCTGACTAGCAAAAGCTGGTTAAAACAGTCGCAGAGCAGCCATCTCTGACACTTGGATTCGATGAATAAATTTTCATCCTGGAGAAAGATGCTTCTAGCATCATTGATGTCTCTATTAAGGACGAACTTGCATTGAGGAATGTAGTTAAAGCAGATTTATTCGTTTTAAACTCTATTCAATTATAGTTTCAATGTACTTCTAGTCGTTTCTGTTGCATTCAGTCATTTGTTGCTTGTAAAGACTGGAGGAGCTTTCTACCAGAACTGGTGATGTTGCCGTTGCACTTGCTCACATCAAAAGCCGGAAAGGAAAGCATAATGCGCGACAGTCACGATATAGCGCTCCCCCGCCTTTGCCTTATCTACAGAGTTATTACATTTACAGGAAAGCACCAACGCACACGCTGTATCTATGGTTTTTATAGTATGTAAACTATAATGTTCTGCATAAGGCAGGAAACCGCCAGTGAATTGCATTCATTCAACTTCAGATCTGGACGGGATGATCTCACTAGAAAAAACGAATCGGTGCCCAATACTGTAAGTTGTTGCATGAGGCTTCAAGAATGAGATGGCGTGCCTCTTTGCCTTTAGCCCGTAATTATTTTCATTCGTGCTTGAAGTCGCGATATCCTTTCCCGCTGAAATCTTATATCAGTTGATTGGCTTTTCATAAAATTTCAGTTCATAAACTACTGGCACATCTGCGAGCAGTTTGGAGTTTCCCACGCAAGTTTTGAAGCCAAAAAGTGATTTTCCGATTGGGAGAACGATCCACGATCAAGTGGCTATGGCTTGTCGCTCTGCAATATCCTAGAATCATGCACGACTGAACCCAATGATTGCCTCTTTCGTATTCTTGTTGCACATTCAGCAATGGTTTTGTCTGGCCACATTAGCCAATAAACTGTCAATGTTGGAAAGGCAACGCAAAATTTCGGTAGGTGCAAACTGATGCAGCAATTCCAAAATCATAGATCCCGCCAAAGCAAATGTATCTTTTTTTATACCAGCAACGCGCCTCGTTCTCATTGGTCGCCGCTTTAGCCACGCCAGATATTCATTTGATTAGATTAAAATCAGTCACCTAGATAGCTCCATAAGATCATCGTCATCATAAACTTGCTTAGGTGTCCAGGCAAATGCCGTCAGAAATCATTTTGGTCGCTTGCAAATTCCATCACTTCTTGATGGGTTACATCTACCTGCTCACGCCTCTTTACATGCACCGCTCATGCGTTGAATCTTGAAAATGCAGCTTTTTCAGAAGATTCGCGTGTTGAGGTGGGCATAAACTGTCTCACTCATCCTACCTGTAGCAGCAGTACTTTATGATATTTGTAGTGGGTACCTACCAAGCATTCACTTCATTTGTCCGTGTCTCAATGTCTATCATCTGTTCTATCAAATGAGTCTTTGTGATTGCCAAAGTAAATGATGCTGCAGATCTTTCCTATCGAATCGTCATTTTCCATGATACATATAGCATCTGTGATCTGAATAGATAGATATATCAAAACCAGTCAACTCCACATGGACTGCGGCAATGCCTCTTGGAAACAGCCGATGGGGATCAATGGAGGTGACGCAACCTCATGGTACCAAAATATGTATTCGATTGGTCGAAACAAGGTGTGCTGTCTCTGCCCACGCTACACATTCCTGACAATATCAGATGTATGATATAATATTTCACAGTATTCTCGATTGTTATCAGTTGATATTTAATATAAATTATGGGATATCATGAACTTCGGGTAATTCATTATTAAAGGTACATAGGGTAGGGCGTCATCATCGTCAGCATAGGGGAAACATTCGGAGTATTGCGAGAGAACGGCTGGGTATATGCGAACCGAAAGGAATGGCTCACACAACTGACGGCGTTCTTTCCCGCACTGCACCCAGTGTGGCATTGTTGTTTCTGCTGGGTACACCATCATTCACAAATAGATTTACCCAATCGATTGATCAGTTGATTGACTGAATTCAGCGGGATACTTCAGAACACGCTACAAGTCCCAAGATGCGTCGTTTCCGTCGAGCCGTGACGGCTGATGACCTCACCTATATCCCATCGTCCGCCTCATCCATACGATCCACAATACTCACATCCGACTCTTTCGGCGATGCGTTAGAAGATTGGATGTACTGGCAACGCGATGCCAACAATACACAATGCTGGACCAAGGTCTATGGGAGGCTTGAGAACGAATTCATGTGGCTGTTCAAAGGTGAAAAGTCGACCAAGACACTATTTATGCAAATCGCTGTGTCAAGCGTAGAAGTCTCTGGGGAACGGCAGCTGCGAATTGTGGACCCAAATGGCGAAGATATGGAGATTTGGCTGCTGGATGAAGAAGCCTTTGCGACGTGGAGGAACCGCCTCGAACAAGCCGCGATCCTCACGACGGAATACTTTCGCGTAACGGCGTTGGAAGCCAAGAAACTGCCACGCAGTAGTGCGTATCGAGGTAGCCTCGTCACGTACCGCCGCGTCAACAACCGTGCTCGCTGTATGGCAGCCCTAGCGTGGATTACGGGCCAATGGAAGAAGAACAAGAACCTCAACATCTAACACTCAAAAGAAGGCTATTGGTCAACAACGGCAGTTCACAAGCGCCTCGTCCGGCGTGTTGCCGCAACCCATTTCTTCACCGACAGACATGGGCACATCGCGGTTATTCGTGTCTCTTCCACTTTTTATTTATACAGGACCCTAATATGTATGGCTGGTGGATGATATAGTATCGATTTTGCTGGATGTTGCCAAGAGATTTGTATACTTTGGTAGCCATCAAAAGCTAGAAGCCCCACCGTAATTAGCCACACAGAAATGATAAACATCCTCGTATTTATCAAGAAAACCTTGAATCAAAAAGTAGTGTCTCTCCACATTTGCGCCAAAGCCGCCCTGTATCCAAAATGCTTCTCACCCGCGCAGCTGGATGGAAAACGGTCACTTCCCCTTCACTGGGCGCCGAAGCGTCTCATAGTATCCCAGCGTCATGTCATTCATCCATCTAATGCACATATGATACAGAATTTAAAATAAATCGTATACTGTATCGCATACACCGGTTACATGCTTTCATTTCCATTCGAATATTGCCGCGCCCCTTGCATTAAAATGAAAACGATAGTGGAGGGTCGCGTAGGCAATTGCTTTTGTCGTCCTCGACGCTTCACATATAATGTATCAAAGGTTTATTATCCATTAATTTCTTTTAAATATTAGAACTACCGAGTCTGTGTTTCTGGAGTTCATTAACTATTAGAGGTATTTTGACCTTTACGCATCCAGTTGTAATCAATCGTAGAGCCGTAATAGAAAAATAAAAGTGGACAGCACAGCTTCCCTCTCGCTCTCTCTTGGATTCCTCTGGAAAACTGAGGTTTCGGGGAAACAGACAGGCCGGTCGTATGGCGTTCACAATCCACAAAGCATCTTGAGTTACTTTTAAATTTGCAGGCCCGCGCTCACATATCCCCCCCACACGGTAACCAGCAGAGGTTGCTTGGTCTATTTGAACAAAATGGCCATGCAACAGCGGTCAGCCTGGGGGAACGCCAGCATCATATCAACGGCGTCCACATCTTCCGAATTGTCATCGTCATCATCATCGTCGTCGTTGTCACTTCGCGGATCATTCTTTGGATCCCCCATGGACGCATCCACTGCTACATGCTTTGAAGAAGGATGGATGTACTGGAAACGCGAGTGCGAGTGCTGGCTGAAGGTCTACGTTGTGTTACGGAACGAATTCATTTGGCTCACGAAAGGCGTTGAAACCCGCCAGAGTAAATCCAAGGCTTCCCCGCTGATTCATATGGCGGTTTGCAATGTGACGAAAACAACTATTGGCGGATTTCTTATCGAAGGCGCAAGTGGCGAGACGATGGAACTATTTTTATACGATCAAGAACAAGCCTCAGATTGGTATAGCGCCTTTTGTGAAGCTGTAGTGCTGGCGCAGGCTTATCAGCGCACATTAGTAGAGGCACAGGCACATGTGTCATCCGAACAGAAGAAACGTGAGGTAGGGCCTATGTACACTGGGACACTTGTGCTCTATAATCAAGACCGTAAACCCCGGCCGTGGAAACAATTACTGTCGTCCAAAGGGATTCGCGATGGGTGGAAACGACGCCTAGAACGCCTGCTCGACCGGCTCGATGGGTCAAGAAAGACGAAGACGTTGATGTACTAATAGTTTAGTTTGATTATTATGGAGAAAATCTCTTGTTGAGAAGGGGAAAGCTCACCAAAACACATTATATTTATCAAAGACAATACACAGGTGAATGAAAACAAACACACCTCCGCTCGTGGTAAGCGTGGTGACATTTTTACAACATGTTTACCGCTGTTTTGAGTCTCCTTTTCTCTTGTCTTTTGGTGTTCTAGACAACAGGATTGGCCAAGATCGCCTTGCTCGCGTAGAATTCACGTACCCACTTCCACATGTGGAGTTTCTCGGTCTCACGGGCCGCCTTCACTGCAGGTGGATCCAACTCATTGCTAAAGAATAAGTCTAAGTGGTGGGCACCACCCTCAACCGGCACGTACACGACCGAGTCTGATATCGTCTCTAGCACACCCGTACCCGACCACGGATCGTAGTTACCGTTGCTGAGTACGAGGTTGCTGGCGGTGTGCAGGCGCTTCCGGCCACCATACACCGTGTACGCCCAGTTTGGACGAAGACTCACTCCCCATTGCTTCTGGCAGCTTTCGTTGTCGGCGGTTTGGTTCCAAGGTACAGACCAGAACATGTCATTCACTCCATCGACGCTCTGCGGCATGTACAGTTCCGTGCAGAAGAGATACTGCCAGAAATCGTCGTCCAGCGCGGATTCGTTTGACGGGGGGCTCAATTGGAAGCATTCTTGGTCAAATGTACTGTTGTAATATACACCAACACTATCACGGAACGCACGCAAAAGCTGTACGTCTTCGTCATCCTCGAAAGCGTCTGTTATGTGCGAGCACGCAACGCGCACAGGGTACGCCGGCAGCTCACTCTTACCATTCATGATGTAAGGCGACGGGTACGGATAGTTGCCCATGGCCATGTAGTCAAACGCTGATTTGGCCCAGTCGATAAGCCCATCGACCTCCTCCGTGTCAAGCTTCGTATCATTGCACAGTCCAAATGCTTCCTTAAGAGCTTCCCGTCCTTTATCGGTTTTCCCCAACTTCTTTATCGCCTTCCACGAACGACGGACATTCGGGATGCAATTCTCCGCCGAACCAGCGGCAGGGGAGGCATCAAACGTCGTCACACGTGCAAACGCTTCCATGTCAACAGGTCGTTCATCTCCTAGGAAAGCAACAATAGGCGCCGAAGCGGCGATAACACCATCGATGATATGCGGGTACTTGGTGCGGAACCACGTGCCGAGCATGCCACCATAGGACCCACCAAAGCCAATGACCGGGACATCGAGTTTGTGGGCTTCCTTCAGGTATGTGATTAGCACAGCATAATCCGCAAGCGCCTGTTCACTCGAGAGATATTGCATGTGTTTCGTCACTTCCTTACCGAATGGCACCGACTTGCCAAAGTATCGATGTTCGGCAAAGACAAGCGTCGCACCAAACTCCTCGGCGTTTTCCCACATCAAACCAGTGTTGTTCAGGTACAATTCGACATCAGCCTCATTCCCTACGTAGAAGAAGATGACACCATCTTTCTTGCCGTGCTTGTCGCAGATAAAGTACCGTTGCTCGTACGTCGGGGCGCCAAAGCCAAAGTGATCCAACGTCTGTGTGAAATATTTTTCCTTGCATTCCTTCAACAAGTTGCGCGTGCCATCAGGATTCAGTTCGTAAGTTGACATCGTAGTACCCTCAAGCGGGGATAACACATCGATAGTTTCGCTGTTGAAGTAATCAACGAGGAGCAATATGGGTGCGGCGATGACACCCACAATTGCAAAGAACAGCGGCAGTTGCTTGAGGCGATTGGGATGCTGACGGTGCACCTCTTGGCGCGACAGCATCGGTAAACGTTCGTCTCCCATAATCCAAAGCTTTAATGTTCGTCTTCTTCTACTCTACTTGCGCTTGCGGCTGCCAATTGGAAACTGGCATTGCTCCGTTTTATCATTTGCTACCCAGATACTATGATTGGTGTCAAACTCGTACTTAAGAGGAGATTGATCCATCTTCCTGTTCCAGCTGGTATTGCAAATCCAAAGGCTTTATATTGGATATAAGAGGTTTGGAGGTAGAAAACGTCCGACGTTGCTGTCAAGTTTGTGATTGGTGTGCTCTGGAGTAAGTTGTTGTTCAACAGCCGAAAATATTGTAGATGACGAAGGATGCGTTGGACTGTGCATTCTATAGAGAACATGGAGAGTACATAACACTGCACCATGGGTATTGTCTATAAACAAAAATTTAATGCTTGAATTCGTAGTTCCTTGTTCATTCTACAAGATCCTTCGCCAAGTATTCGAATTGACCAAAATTACCAAATGACCATCACTCTTGTTTGCTCACTCATCACTTGACTGGACCAAGACAAAATTCCAAAAGCAGATGCAGCTCTCATAATACGGAGTATAGCCATAAATAACGTCTTGACAATGACGCTGGTCAGTATCCCGATTTCTCTCGTTTTTTTCTATTTTGCGATCGTGTGGTTGAGTAAAAACCTTATTTGAAGGTTTTTTGTCGTGAGGGGGAGCAAGTGTGCATTTGAGTATCATCATCATATCTTGAGGAAAGACGTGGCATTCCCCGAGCGGTGCACCAATCTACCGTGTCGTGAAGTGAAGCGATAAGGCGGCAGCTGGCGAGATCCACACGTTCGGCTAATCCACAGATATCCCTGTTGTGTATATCTTCATTCACTCAATTTCTCTCTGTATCCTGAATCGACGAAATCAATACGCGCATGCAGCCGTTTGGGGGTCCGCCGCAGCAACAGGCTGCACGGCCGCAGCAACAGGCGCCGCTATCAAACTCCTTCCGTCCTTTTAATCCCGCGCAGCAGCAACAAGTTTTCCAGCAACATCAGGGTCCTCCATCGACTGGAGGAGGTCATCCGAGGAGTAGTGGAGGGGGAGGTCCCTCAAATACATTTAATCCAGCGATGAACATCCGTCCACCACAGATGGCGATGGGCACTGGTCCGCCTCGCGGATACTCTGGTCCTTCGTCTACTGGTCCACCTGTCGGCGGTGGCTATCAATCTGGTCCTCCTCCAAATCAGCCACCACAGCCAGCTCAGTTTAATGCGCCTCCGCCTGTAGGAGGAGGTTTTCCAGCGCGTGGTCCGCCGCCGATGACGCAGCCAGCAGGTGGGCCGATGGGGTTCCAGCCGCCAATGAATCGTGCACTCTCTAGTGGTCCACCGTCCGCTGGATCCATTCCTCCTCCGCAACAACAGCAAATGCATGGTGGTTCACTGCAGCAACCACCCGTAGGCGGGATGATACGAGGACCACCTCCAACAGGACCAAGCAGTCAGGGCAGTTTCAATGCACAATTCGCTAACATGGGCTTAGGCGGACCACCAGCCGGTGGCGTGGCGCCACCTCCTCCCATGGGATTGCAACAGGGGCCACCGAGGGGGCAGCCTCCTCCGATGGCTGGAGCTCCTCCCGTTGCAGGTGGTCCATCTGCAGGTATGTCCGCTCCGCCTCCTCCAGGTCCGGCTCCAATGATGAATCAGCCTCCCCCAGTCAACAATTATGGGCAACCACCGAGTGGTAACTTCCAACAACCTGCGGAAATGATGGGTATGTTCTCCTTTTCTCCTGTGATTACCTATGTGAACAGTGCAATTCAGCACATTGTTTCTTTCATGTAGATGGGTATGGCCAACAGCCTCAGGGACCAGCTGTACAGCAATCTCCTCTTTCGCCAGAGCTCATGGCCTCACAATGCGACCCGCGGTACATGCGTATGACAGTGAATCTCATTCCACACTCCCAGGATCACGCTAACAAGGCGCATCTCCCGATTGGTGTCATCATCCGTCCCATGGCTCCCCCTGCGGAGGGTGAAGAGCTGGACGTCGTCAATTTTGGCCCCACAGGCGTCGTACGGTGTCGCCATTGCCGCGCATATGTGAATCCGTTCGTGCAGTGGGTAGACAATGGTCGACGATGGCGATGTAACTTGTGTGGCGTCTCGAACGATGTCGCGAGTTCGTATTTCTGTCACCTCGGCGCGAACCAGCAGCGCCAGGATAGAGCAGAAGTAAGTGCAGAAGTATAGTTGCATTCATATGGAAAAGCCTAATCGCTGTGGTTGATGTTTTTTAGCGTCCAGAATTGTGCCGTGGTAGTGTGGAAATCGTGGCGCCATCGGAATACATGATGCGTCCGCCCCAACCGCCATGTTATGTATTCGTCATTGACGTCTCTGCGCAAGCAGTTGCGTCGGGGGGTGTACGTATTGCAGTCGAAACAATTAAGGAGCAGTTGGACAACCTGCCTGGTGCCCCAAGAACTCGAATTGGTTTCGTTACCTACGATAACTCCATCCACTTTTACAATCTCAAGGTATGTATTGTATTCATGTCACTTTGCTGTAGTATTGGTCGAACCAGCGAAAGCTTACTTTTCATTGGGAAACTGCGTAGTCGACGCTCAAGTCTCCCCAGATGATGGTGGTCGCCGATCTCGACGACCTCTTTATTCCGATTCCAGATGAACTTTTGGTCAATTTGAGTGACTCGCGAGAAGTGGTGGAGGCACTTTTAGATTCGCTTCCATCAATTCATCAAAATGCGCAATCAGCTGAAACCGCGTTAGGTCCTGCCATTCGTGTGGCATTCAAATTGATGGTGAGCTATTATATGAGCTCGCATGTTTTCCAAAATTCTCATGCTTGAATGCTATCAATAGGCGTCAATCGGAGGTAAAATGCTTGTTTTCCAGTCATCTCTTCCATCGACGGGTCCAGGTGCTTTGCGAAATCGTGATAATCCAAGACAGCTTGGAACGGATAAAGAACACTCTCTACTGAACCCGGTGGACACGTATGTCGTGCATGCCATGCTCTTGATAGTGAGTATGAATAGTTTACTTACCTATTGCGGCATGTATTTGTAGTTTCTACCGAACAAACGCAATCGACTTCTGCAGGCAACAAGTCAGTGTGGACACGTTCCTGTTTTCCCCTCAATACACAGATGTGGCTTCTCTAGGTACGAGCGAAAATCTGACCATGCTTAAAAAGAACTACCATGACTTATCGTGGTTGTTGGTTGTGTAGGGTCGATGTCCAAGTTTTCCGCTGGCCAAGTGTACTACTACCCTGGATTTACCGCTGAAAAGGATGGTGCAAAGTTCAAACAGGAGCTTGCCCACTGTCTCACTAGAGAGACAGGATGGGAAGCAGTTCTGCGTGTGCGTTCCACAAAGGGCATGCGATTGGCAAATTTCTACGGTAATCATTTCCTGCGCGGTCCAGATCTGTTGGCGCTACCAACGTCGAACGCAGACTCGACATTCGCAGTGGAAATTACGCACAGCGACGCGTTGTTGAGCTCCACCACCATTTCGATTCAAGCTGCCTTGTTGTATACAAATTCAGGTGGCGAGCGTCGTATCCGTGTGCACACGATCTGCATCCCCGTGACCAAATGTATGTGTATTGCCCATCTTACATGTCTTTGTTTAGTGATTGCTAATGCCAGTCGTGTCCTTGACAGTGTTTGCGGAACTCTTCCGATCAGCCGATGTGGACGCGTTGTGTAATCTTATGGCGAAAAATGCGTTAGAAGTGGCGTTAAAGACAGGGTTGGATAGCGCACGGTCGCGATTGCAAGCGCATTGTGTAGATATCGTACGCGCGTATCGTAGTTCGGGGGCGTACGGTGCCAAACAAGCCTCGGGCTACCAGCTACAACTGCCTGAGTCCCTTCAGCTTCTCCCATTGTACATTGTAAGTGGTTCACACTGCGCTTTCGTTTGCATCTTGTTTATGATATGTGGAAATAACGTCGTATTTATTATAGATGTCGTTGCTGAAAAACTCGGCGCTGCGTGGTGGTACAGACTTGAATCCTGACGAACGTGCCTTCTTGCAATACGAGGTATCACTGAACGCATGCTCTATGGATGCAATAATATTCGCTGTGATTATTGACGCTTATGTTGTTGATTTTCTAGCTTAACAATATGCCTGTCACGCAATCACGTGTGTTTATCTACCCTCGCATGTTTTCGCTACACAACATGCCACCGGAAGCTGGTCTTCCAGCCCCAGAAGGTACAAGTGAAGGTGACAAACTGACCGCAGGGGAGCAACGCATCATCCTTCCGCCCGTGATTAATCTATCCATTGAACGCTTGCAATCTGATGGCGTGTTTTTACTGGAGGACTCGTTGATGTTTTACCTCTGGGTGGGTCGGTCTGCATCACCTGCATTTTTGACGAGTCTCTTCGGTGTTTCTACCATGGAAGGAGTGGATTGCAGACAGGTAAAGTTGCATTTACCATCAAATTTATCATTCACTTAGCTAACTTGTGCTTTTTGTTTGTTTTTACGGCAGTTGAAACTGTTGGCTCCTCATGACGAAACGAGTCGTCGGGTGGACAATATCCTCAACGCTGTCCGAGACGAGCGCACTGCCTATCCGAACTTAATGATCATGCGCGAGGGCGACCCGAGTGAGGGTCGATTCTTTTGGAAACTGGTTGAAGACCGCGCGAGTTTCAGTGGTGGCTCGTATTCCTACGCAGAATACCTCGGCCAGATCGGTCGCTTGGCGATGAGTGGCAATTCCGGTGGAGGCCGATAGACACGAGACAAATGCTCCATTCATTTACGCACAAGTAAAACGAAAGTAGTGAGAACCATCTGAATGATGATATAATCAAAGAAGAAGAAGAAGAAGAGGCAAGACAGATGAGCAGCGCTGGCTGTTATATTTTTTGTTGTTATTTTCGATCTGGTAGACGACGACGATGCACTATGTATACAGCAGCATGATGAATACAAAGAGTGGGATATGAGAAATTGGTTCAAGTGTTTAACGACAGTGAGGGTGGCGTGTATGGCTCTGAAGCTGTCGAAGAAGCGCCATATGAACAAGGAACCGATGGCAAAATCTCATTTCGGAAAACTCATTTGTTCAATTTCATTGGTGTTGGGCAGAAAGTACAGATGACTGGATTCACGAAAAGTCCAGCAGTAATAATAGCCATTGATTAGCCTATTTATCATATTATCATGTTAGTTTAACCATTTGATATTTTAGTATTTTTTGTATTAAAAAAGGATGTTCTTAACCTTCTTATTTTGTTCAAACAAAGGGTTCTAACCTCTTTAGATACACTCGTTTAACACAACGTCGTGGACTGAACAGATCCGAACGCTCTGCGGGATCCCTCTGGGCCCAAATCACTTGTTCCTCACCATCGCATGGCTTCAGCAAAAGACAAGAGACAGAGGAGCAGAAGGGTGCAAAGGGTGGCGGTGGTGCTGCTCTTGAGGTCATCATCTCCATACACACGCCTCCACTTCTCGAGCAATCGACTACTATTACTGTGGTCTGAACATCTTAACACCCGCCTTTCCAGACCTCATTTTCGAAATCCTCTCACTCGAGAGACTTAACTCATTCACTCCATCACTTGGAGTTGTCCGAAGTGGCTCGCTCACCACTATGAATCGTGACACCACCAAGTACTCGCGCTTCACAGCGTTACTAAAACCCACCTCAAAGAAACATCAGCGATCTCGGATGCTCAACGCCTCGTTTGCTGGTACTTCTTCAATTACACAAGAATTGCTGGATGAAGCTGAGCACCGTGGAAGTAACGCATCCTTTTGCTGTGCTAGAGAACGTTTGTCTTCCGAATCCACAGTTTCCACCAGTCGAAGCAGCAACTGTGAAGTTCCTCTTCCACAAAATCTTTACATTCATGGCTGGATGTACTGGGCCAGACCGGAGGAAACCAAGCCACGCTCCTTCAGGAAAAGAACCTCCTCCACCTTCTACAACGGCGACAAGCGGTACACCAAGGTTTACGCTGTGCTGCGCAATGAATTTCTGCTCTTGTACCGCGACAACCACGCGTCCAACAACACATTTCAGACACCAATCGTGCAGATCGCAGTCAATCGTGCTGGCCGCACTATCGATGGTGTCTTCCACGTGCAAGATCCTTTCGGTCATGAAATGGAGCTGCACTTATACAATCGCCACGATGATACAGTCGCCAACAAATGGGAGCTGGCACTCGAACAGGCTTCGGACCTGACATACTCACATTTTGCGGCCTTCGACGTCCAAGTGGACAGACTTGCGCGCAACAGCGTCTATCGCGGCACATTACATGAATTCCGAACGAGTCACATGAGTTTCCGGCAAGCAGCACAGGAGAAGCTGAGGGTATGGACAGGACTCCGACCTGTTCGAGCTGCTCGCGCCACGAATGTGTTCAGTCGAACATCAGCACCAGTGAGACGGTAACATTTGGGAATCTGGAGAGATATCGTACCAGTAGCCGCTCACTAGTAAAGGCTTAAACTAACTCAGGTGGCACAAGAAAATGTACCTCATGTACTCGCCGACTTGAACTTTTGTCCGTTGTATTTATCGAGAAGCTTGTATCATGATTGCACTGCAATCTCTAGTTTTAATAGCTCGAGAGACTTGTGATCATTTTGTCGGAAGAGTAAGTCACAGTCTCCACCTCATATATCGATCAAATGTCCATTTAAAAGCTTCTGTCAAGAAATTTGACACCCATCCTTCTTAGATTTTACTTCCTTCTGCTTTAAATTTACACTAGGAAGCTCCATGACCTGCTCTCTGAGCGTGACGGTTTCAATTGGTGCTGAAGATAATTGTTTGATGATATCAGAATCATGAACTGGAGTGGAGGCTGGCACCTGTGGATGAGTATTCAAAGCACTCGATGCTGGCAGATGGATGATGGCTTCGACATGGTTATCGCGATTTTTCATTGATGCTTCAGTTGGTTGGATTGGCTCGCTCGATAAGCTAGACGTGATGGTAGGTTTTGGATCGGCGCTTGCGTTGCGATAACCTTTTTTGCCCTGCGTATTGGTATTGCCATCATCATATGGTAATCGTTGGTTCGCCACTATGGTCTCGCTCTCTTCCGAAAGTTTTAGTAAACCTTGATCAGCAACAGTGACATTATCCGTCTTTGTTGTAGCAGTACCCACAAGAAGAGTGTTTTTGCGATTAGTGACGATCTTTCCCACACTTTCTTTCAGAATCTGCTGCTCCAACTTTTCTTGTAGTATTTTGTTTGTCCGCACCAGACTCTCCATCGCCTCTCGCATTCGTTCTTTCTCAGCCGTAACGCTGGTTACTTTCCATTCCAGATCAATGACTTCCTGCGTCTTTCGCTCTAGTTCGTGTGTGTTATCGGCAAGCAACTTACCCTGTACGATTAAATCTTCTTTACAACGCTTTAGTTGGTTCAACATGTCCTCATCTCCACTCGCCCATTTATTTTGGTGTCGCCGCATAGATTTCTGCTTATTGAACAGCGTATTCTTTCCACTGCTATCCACATCGAAGAATTCCACTGATGACTCACCCGCATCGAAATTCTGATCAGAAGTCGAAGATCCATCTCGTCGCAAGATGGCCTGCGAAGTCACTTTGTTCAGGTTGCTGCTTGGGACGATGCCGAAAACGCTGAATTCTATGGGGAACTCTGTTAAATATGCGATCAAGTCAGGTGTGATCTTCCGCTCGATGATGACGTTGAAATCCAGTTGTGGGTCTACTGACGGGAATGCAGAAGGCGGTGACGAATGCTCTTCTTCTTGAGAATCATCGCTCCATTTGAACGTCACTGTTGCATCTTTGCATAATTTGCCCGGAATCCCGCGAAGGTGTTCGACAAAGATATTCAAGCGTAGATTTGCACCTATAAAGTCACTAAGTGTCGCTAGCTGCAACTGTGACACATCCTCAGGACAAGTTTCAATCAGGCGATGCTGACGAGCTTGCCATTCATGGGACAAAATTGTAGGCGTGATTTCACACTTCAAACTTCCGTTATTGGACCCTTTATGGTCAAAGATGGGCGTAGTCTCCACGATCTTGCAACCAAAGACAAGACTGTTGAGGAACATAAACGCTTTCCCGATCAATTGCGGTTGTGGAGCATCGTAAAACGGATCGCAGTTATCTCCTTGAGCTTCTGCCCATGCAGAAAGACATGTCAAATCGCGAGTGTTTTCGATAAAGATTTGATACATTTCTCGCATCAGATAGAGGTTGCCATGGAACTGCTCAATATCCCATAGCACGCTTCGAAATGTGCCTGCTTCCTGAAATGTCACTTGTACTTTCAGTTCAGCCGTGATTCCAGCACTGATAGTCACTTCTTCGTCCTCTAGCACAGCACTAGATGATTTAGAGAGAGTGGATGGTGTTGGACCGCTTGTGAGAAGCTTTAGGGCAAATACGGTTTGCTTTTGCAATTCCTCCGCGATCGAGTTGGCTTCGTTGACTAATGGAATCGAATGCAGCAGTTCATCGTCGAATCGCATACGCTCCGTTCTTTCGCGATCTTTCTGCTGGCTCAATAATTTTGCTTCACGCATTTGCTTTTGAAGTGATACCTCCAGTTCCGCTTGCTTCTCGATCAGTTCCTGCTGCTTTCGTTCAAACGATATTTCTGCCTTCCCAAGTTCTTCTGCGAGTTTGGATTCTTGTTGAGCTAATTGCTCTGCGAGCCGCCGCTTGTCGAGATCACCTTCGCTTTGCATTTGATTCTTGATTTCAGCTTCTTTCACTTTCATTTGCTCATTCAGTTCACGGACGTGCCGCTCCCATTCCTCTCGCTGCTTGGCAAGTTTCTCTTCAGCCAACTTTTGTTCCTGTCGCATCCTACACAACAGAAGCGTGGAGATTTTAAGATGACAATACGAAACTTTAATTTGCTGCCAGGAACCACTCACATCTCTTCCATTTTCTTCACACGAGCATCCATTTCGAGTTTTTCTTTTCTAGCGATTTCTTCAAGCTCCAGATTTGCTTTGATTTGACTGCTATTGAGTTCTTGCATTGCATATTGCCAGTCCAACTGAGACTCTTTCTCAAGTTCTTCCTCATTCACAGTCTTTGTACGCGCTGACGGAATGACAACCTGAATACATGCGTGCAAAGTCTGCGGTTAACTCTTATTGTTGTTGATCACCATAAAACCATCAATTTACCCGAAAGATGTTCGAATTTCCTAGAATGACGCGATCGCAATGATGCAGCTTCATGACTTCATCGTCCTTAAGATAATTGGCATTGACAAACACTTTTGCGCCATGCAGCGCTCGAATAGAAATGACATCTCTTTCATGGCCTGGGTCAGGATTCACTCCAGCGTTACTCTCTGAAGGTGCCTGGCTGTTTTCTTCGACACTTTTTTCTCGTAGAATCACGCAATGCTGTTTTAATATCCCAAGACCGCCAATGATGATGTTTTGTTCCTCGGGAGCATCGATTCGACCGACTTTATTGCTCCCTTCATGGATAAAGTACATTAATTTTTCAGACATGAGTTGATCTTCATGCAAATTGACCAAATGCGGTTCCTTAATAACACAAATAAAGCCTCTCAGTGAGCTCTTATCAGTAGGGCAAAGTACATCCAGTAGCATACCATCTTTGCCTTTTCTTTGAGCTCCTCTGTATTGCTGACAAGTCCAAGGAGTTTAAGTTGTTCCTCCCGTTTGTGTGCAAGTTGTTCGGTCTCTTTCAATCGCTCATTCCACGTTTTCTATTGAGCGGAAAAGACTTAATACAAACTATAACAATCAAATATGGCCACGATGCGTACCTCGCTTTCTGCAAGAAGCCGTTGATGTTCTTCTAGCTGTTCTCGTATCGTTGTCATTTCTCGTTCGCGTTCGGAATCAACTGGAGGTGTACACGAACCCAAATCGCCACTTCCTCGGTCATCATATCCTCGAGACATGGGTCTGGAGTCCATATTCTCCATCATCGACTTGCGCAGTGCTTCCAACTCCTCTTTTAACTGGTTAAGAGCCAATCTCATTCAGATCTTTGAAGTCTAAGCATAATAACGCTATCCGATCTTCCTTGTAGCTTACCTGCCGGATCAAGAGTTGGTTCGGATCTTCATTCACAATTGCTTGATTCTTGATCTGCTTAGCTCTATCAGCGTATCGCAAAGTGCTTAAGGTTTCCTTTAATCCAAAAAATCGCATCAATTACCCCAATATCGTTTACTGATGCTTGGAGAAGGAATTCTGTACGTGATTATTAGTGACTTACCGAATAGTTAACACTCGCAGGACTGAGTGCCGCAATCATGATCGTTTTCGAGTTCCCACCAAGCGAATCCTTAAGAAGATGCGTCTGACAATCCAAAATAGAAAAAGCAATAACCCTCAACAAAAGAGTAGATTCCAGTATCGACTTCTCATCTATTGCTCACCAGTTTAGAATTTCGATATGGTACCAAAACCTTCTTCTTTCCGTTGGCAAGGTCAGCTAGTGCAGAGATGCAATTTCCCAAAGCTGAGAGGGACTAAACATGCATGGTCATGTTACCATTCATATCTACAAGGAGCTTCAGTATTGCAATGTGTGTACCTGATTAATCGCCGCACCCTCCTTCAGCCTCGTGCCTGTAGCTCCGGTACTGGCGGCGCGCTCGCTCCCAGCTAAATCTATGAGATTGATACGGCTCATCTTCTCCATAACTTTTTGCGTGGACGGATTTAGCTCCGACTGAGTGACAATGATCTGGAAGATAGTGTGTGCGCGAGAGCTCGTCGCGTTCATGTTGGTGGAAGCTGTAGTTCGTGCGAGAATCCCAGCGTCCATTAACTACATAGATACGTAATCGAGCATTATTTGAAAATGCGTAAGGAAGCACTTGGGTCGCTAAAGTTTGTCTTACTCTGCTAATTTCGTGATAGGAAGAGACAGCGCTGCGTGTTAGTCCTTCAGCATAGGGACCTTGGCGAGGATGATCACGGATTTTAAGGTTGTCAAGCGTTGGATTAAACAAATCTGCATGGAGAATACAACAAAGCGCGCATGAGTTTATCACATATCATGCTACACTTCGAATCTCAGCATGTTGACTCTTGCCTTTGACTCGCTCATTGTAGATCTCCATCATACTCGCCTCCACTTTGAACGTAATTTCTCCACCACTACTGGCGTCAATTCGTTCAAAGATCACCTGAGATGCTCGTGGGATAATTCCTTTGTCGGATCCATAGCCCACCATGGAGAAGGACTTGCCCGCGCCAGTTTGTCCGTACGCGAAAAGACTAACGTTGAATCCGTTCCAGGCATGTTCGAGAACCTAACGTAGCAATATGGCTTTGCTTACCAAGCTATAATGGCTCTTTTGATCGATGCACGGATTTGGATTACCTTAATGCCGATATCTTCCCAGACGGTATCCTGTGAAGCATGCTCCGGATCGGATGGTGGCACAAAGCTGTTGTAGCTGCAAAGCGCGATCAAACACGTTGAGTAAAGTTGCTTAGCCCGAGCTGCGCCTCAATACGAAGAAGTAAACCTGTAGTCGAAGGTAAACATTTTGTCTGTGTTGGTTTCTGGATCGGTGATGATGGTTTGCTGGGTTTCCTTGACCATGCCTGCGATACACCAAACAAGATGAGATGGATGGAATTGTACGCTTAAAGTCATGACACTCACGGATGCATGAGGTGCTTTCGAGCGCCTTCTCGCGCTCATTGAATGGCCGAACACGCACGGCAACTTGGACATTTTCAGACATAGCCGATCAATAAACAACACATATCTACCCGCTATGCTTGGTGTTTTTCATTGCATTCTGAACAGCTTGTTTGTGAAACTGAAAGGCTAAATCTGTCTTGATCAGTGCAGCCGCACGTATGTATGCCCACAGTTACTCTATTGTTCAGACTGAGATAATCTCAAAAATCATATGATGCCAAAGTACCTCAGGGAGGACTTCGTGCTTTTTGTTTTGGATCCGATTTGACTAGCAAAAGCTAGTTGAGACTAGACAACCGCGGAGTAGCCATCTCCGACATCTGAACTCTGAGAACAAGTCTTTGTTGTATAGTGTTCCTCGTATGTGATACTTGCCTTCCTTTCGCATCAGTACTACCGCGTCGCGCTTTCCGGACAATCACTTTGATTCTCCACACATTCGATCTCCTCGAGCATGTACTCTCATCACCTCGCATCTGTTCTTGAAAAGAAAGATAGCCGAGAAAAGAGTTTGTCACAGAGAATTCGAAACGTTTCTATCAATAAGGATCTACTCACTTAAAAAAACACGTCAAAGTATATCCTACAAGTAGGAGAAATGGGGGTAGAGAATAAGGCACAACGTGAAAATGCATTCGCGACAACATTCAACGTAATATATAGAAAGCAAAACAAAACACAATGTAACAAATCCGCAAACCTTCCTCCACTTCTTGGGCAGAATATCTTCTAACATAACCTAACTTCGACCTTCCACACGCATGCTAGCATCTGTTGACTAGCTTACGTTGCCCGTACCACCAACTTGGTCCGGACATCGATATTCTTCCGGCAGCAACGATCGCTGCAGCTTGTTGAACGCGAATTGTCGCTTGCCTGTGTTCTTGAATGCATTCTCAATACGAACGCCGTGTGTTCGCATCACTGATAACGTAGCGGGGACACGATGATTGGGTAAATCATGGTAGCGCTGCAAAATCCGCACCTGTTCCAATGTAACACTCATAGCAGTCCGATCTTTCGCACTTTTACAGACTGTGACCCGGCCACCGCCAAGTTCGCGACATAAATCGGATGATCGCTTCAAAATGTCTACGCGCTTTGTCTTCACCAAACTTTGAGCTGCATCATCGATGGATCCCTCCAAAGCACGTAGTTCCTGCAAGACTTGTTCTTGTGTCATCCGCATATTTGTATGAGTAGGCGCTCGGTACCGGTGGGATGCGGTTCTATTTCCGAATGCTCCAGTACTCGGTGGCATGGCCACCATTAGTCGCCGATATTTCTCGCAGTATGCCCGTAATGGCTTGAGGCTACGAAGGTTGATAATATCCTGAAGCTCAGTCTTGGTACGTTCGGTATTATTTGCGATAGTCTGCATTTCATTGATACCCTGCGTGAATAAAACGGGTGTCACAGTGATCTCACCACCATTCGCAAGGCGTTCTGGCAGTTCCACTTCTGCAGTCGTGACCTGTACCGTGACGATATACTTAATTGGAGAACGTGTAGGTTCTTTCTTGTTCCTTGCAGACACCGTTACTTTCACGACCGAGGCTTCATCACTTGACTCCTTCTTGCGGGATACACGGAAAGAAAATCGATTCAATGGCTTGTCGCGCACATCTTGTATGACAAACGCGACACAGTTTAAGTGCTCAGTTGAACCAGCCATGTCTTCTAACATCCCAATTTCTTTTCCGTGAGTAGACAAAAGTGATTCCACCTGGAACAAGAAACCCATACTAGACAGCTGGCAAAGTGTATCTTCTCCTTTCACCACATCAGGATTCTGTATTGCCACTTCCACCTTTCGGACGAAACTGCAAGTCATAGCCGCCAATGCTTGTGCGAATGCACAATCCATTCGAAGCTGAAGATCCCATTTCAAATCATCATACTCTCGAACTTCCTCAGGCCACTTGGTGATATCAATATCCGACTCAGTAATTTGTGCTTCCATTTTCTTCTGCCTGTTCTGATAAGAAAGGATACCACCTTTGTTGAACTTGTAGCAATGGGCAGCAGGAGCACCAACGGTGGTAAAGTCATACGCTGAGACCTCCTTTGATGCTCTTCGTTTTTCATCATTGATGAAAGCCTTTGTTGGACCAATCAGCAAATCTTGAATATGTAGATTAATCGGGACAAAACGTAGGTCATCTGACTTCTTCTCCACACTTGCTTTAAAATAGTTCTTGTGCTTGTCACGATTAACCAAGAACTGCACATTCTTGCGAAGCAAGGCGACGTATTCTTTCCTTTTCTTGAGCCGTGCCTCCAGCCATTCCCTTGCAATGGCTGTATCACCCTCGTCTTGGATTTGGCCAATCAGCGTACCGTAGAAACCACGATTCTGCTTATCCTTTTTCTGGGTCAAGAAAGCATGTAAATCATCCCGAGCTTGTTCAACTTGCTCTTGCCGTTCCGCCGCAATCAGTTCAATGAGTTGTCGTGGAATAGAGTTGGACATCATACTTTCCTGGAGATCTTCGACAACAAGCCCACCGCCGCCATCTTCCGTGTCATACTGGAAGAAACGAATGATGTTACCAATGCTCTTGTGAGATGAATGGTCATCTTTCGTTGGAGCATCTCCAGGCATCATCACTGTCTGAACACTCAGTTCTGCGTTCTTCGCATTACCGGACAAAATTGCATTGATTTCGCTTTGCATTGATGGGAATTCTTCTAGAATAGCACAGGTATGCTCATCAGTTGGATGAATATTAAGTGGTTGGCCACTTGCCGCAGCATCTAATACAGCTTGTGATGTCGTCACAAACTCGAGCACCGGATGGAACATAGTCATTTGGAAGGATAATTGGGTTTCTCTCGAACCAGAACTGCTTTTTAGACTCCCCGGACGTCCATCCAAATAGTTTGAGCTTACGCTTTGTGCTGGATCATTTCTTGAGTTTCTTCCAACAGTACTTGCATGAACCATGAAGCGAAGTACAGTGTTTGAGGCTGGTCCAATCACTGGCACTTCAAGTACTGTAACAAACGGATATATCGAGTGGGAAACTCCAGTGCTTAAAGCTGATTCAGTTTCACCAGCAATCCCCACTGGCTCTGTGTTTCCAACACACTTCCATTGAATCGCACTGCTCATTGTAGCTAAGCTGTTCGCGGTAACAGTCTCCTTCGCCGATAGAAACTCGAGTGACACAAAGCAAGCACGATCAAAGTTTACCGGAAGCTTGAGGCGGACGATCAGCCGCAATTTGTTCCCTGGTTCATCACTATTCAGCAGTGTATCACCCATACTCATACGTCCACGAAGCAACTTGGAGTAAGGCATATGAGGTGATGATCCAGACGACCGAGGGGTTAAGTTGAACACATCTTCTTTAGATGAATGGTCCACAGATCCAGTATCGTCGTGATGAAAGTTCTCCGTACTTGGGTTCCATTGTAAGAAAAGTAGCAGTAGTGGAGGAACGCCATGGGGCAGCCAAATGATGAATAAATACCACACAAAATCCGACAGTTCACTTCGATCATCACCCGACGAGACGTATTGCGCGATGTAGATTACCTGTGCCGAAATGTACAGAACACACGTCGTAGCGATAATAATGTAGAAGATCGTCAGCGACGTTCTAATGCGTGCCTCAGATGGATCTTCATTAAGCATCAACGTGCGGCCACGGCTCATCACCATGCAGCCCAAAACCATTAGCATTAGGGTATACACGATGAAACCTGCACCCAGAGCCAAGTAAAATGATTGCATATCACATTCTCGGATAGCTTCGCGAACAAGCTCTCCCTCAGCAGCAAGAGTCTCTTCACACTCTTCTTCAGATGAACATTGCAAAGCCTCTATATCAAAAACGCAGTGAAGTTTGTCATGCGCCCATGCAACGCAGACAATCATAAACGCCAGCACTAATCCATTGACCAGCATATACGCGAAGACAACGGGAGACTTCCAGCTAAGCTTTTTGAAAACCTTGAAGGAGAGAACGGTCGCCCAGTGAAAGCAAAGCGACATGATCATCACCGTATTGAAGAAATATTGGGCACAATACCAATAGACGAACGCTTGTGATGGCTCAATCACCCAGACAAGGTATCCACCGCATCCTGCAGCAAATGAAAATAGGGCCGAGATAGCAACCATATCTGTCCACAATGTCGTCATGGTCATCGGCAGTCCATGCTATCAAACAATTGGAAAATGTTAGAGTTGAGATCCACATATACATGTCATATGAAGCTTAACGCCTACCCATCGAATAATCACCAAGGAGAACAGAAAACATCCTCCAAACACACCGATCGTGGCAATGTCCAGACCAGCTGCCTTTAAGTCTCGGACAGCTACAATTAACAAACATAATAAAATCAAAATGAGCATCAATAAATACTCATCCTAGCAAGCACTATGTAGTCACACCTTTCGTGAGCTTGTAAAATAAGACAGGTGAATTATCCACAGCCAACGCAAGCCCCTGATATGCTGAGAGGTAACCTTTTTGGATAGTCATGGAGTCGTTGGACGGATTCTGGAAATTGTCGAAGGTGATATTGACAGATGCACCATTTTCAACGACACCATCGAAGGAGTCTGGAATTATAAAGGAAATATTGTGCTTGCCAACATACAGCTCCAGTGGCACTTCCTCTCCATCGTAGACCATCACAGCATCACTGACATTTTCGATGAGCGTGCCAAAATCTGCCTCGAGATTTTGTGCGACACGTAAGAGGAAGAACGCTCCGGCACGTAGCGCAGCACCATTCCGGAACGTCATGCTCACGGACGTGGTGCTCATGATCTGTGGATCCGAGGCTGTCATCTTCATATCGCTGAAAGTTCCTACTAACTTGTAGGAGCTGGACGTTAATTCTAGGTCGAACACTTGCCGCGGAATGGATGGATCATTGGTAGTGGCGCGGCAGTCCGTGCCATCAAACTTCATACTGAGTGTCGTGGATTCAGTAAAGGTGCCTGGATCCTGCCGCGTCGAGACGTTATCCACTTCAAACGTATATTCCGAGTCGGATTCCATCAGCGCTGCTAAAATCGAGGCGTCTAGCTGTAACTTTGTCATATTCCCATCGCGCGAACAGTCGACCCCTGTGTCGCCAATATAGCAGTTTGAGGAGGAGCCCTCAAACGTCCATAGCGTCGGCAGGTTGATCTCCATTTCACACGTGAAATTACACGAGTCACTCGTCAGAGACGCCTTGGTGAGGTCGTACGCATCCAGCATCGTCGGAAAGTCCCACGAAGTGGTCACCACGAGCGAACAATTTGTACACGTGCCGTTCACTGACGTTGCTATTAACATCGTTGCCTCATCATTCAACCCTCCACTGCCGCTACCCAAATCGCTCGCACATCCTTCGAGACATGACAACCCATCGGAGTAATCGCTTTCAGAAGAATCCCCGCTGTTGTAAATACACTTGCTGTCCACGCATGAATACTCGATCGTCGTCGGAAACTCAGCCGCTGTTACCATATGATATGATTCATGTGCATTAGCATCCATTAACTCGCGTTACCCATCAATCAAGTAGGCTCTTACCTTTGACGCCCATGGCGACGTAAGCAATCCCGAGCACCATCCATCGCTTAAACATCCCCATTGCTATCTTTTTTTTCCGTTTCGTTTGACTCGTAGATCTCTGTGTACTCATCTTTCCATTCTCTGCCTTCACCGTGTCGTTTTCTTCGTCGTTATTAGCTTTCGCAGACGAAGCAAACGACGGTAGCAATAATCGTACGGAAGGGATGGAGTCGCTCCCTTCCCCTCGCGTCGTCGTCCACGTCCTGGTCGATCGCGTCGTAATCGTTCAGAACCGAGAAAGAAGTAGCAGATGCACGCGCGCCGACGGTTTCCTCCGCGTCTATGGAGTCAGTCGCTTTGTATGGAAAAAAGGAAAGGAAACGCCCTTTACACACTCCGACCAGTAGAGCCAGTCGGGTGCGGAAAAAAATAACAGAGGTGAGACGACCGCACCACCTTCCTTACAGGGAGGAGCTACTCTAGACTTGTATAAGTATACGTTATTACAAAACACCATACTAATGAGTACTTTCATGAGTAATGTAGAATTTTAGAACTTATAGTAGGGTTGTAGAAAGTGTACCTACTATGCAGATTGTGAAGAAATGGTGGGCGCCTCCTGGTTTTTCGTTTCTCTCGCAATTCATTGACGCGTTATCCCCTCATGTACACAAAAAATTCTATTGTCGGTAGATGTGTACTTATCTGTTATGTACCCTATAATGGATCATTTGATGCGAGAGAAAGCGAACCCAATGGCCACCTAAGTGGAAGAATGAAGATGTGCCACAAAGTTTGCAATGGCGGAGAAGATAGTCACAAAAACAAAGAGCGACTTGTTTTTGTTTTTTTCAAAGAGATAACTGTGATCGAAGCAAACGATATCCAGATAGGCAATTGACAATACCAAAACTGTAGGTTGTTCATACAAACGTCTCATCTGCCTACCAGCTGGGAAAGATGCGTTTCCTTGCTGATTGTGATTTCATATATGAGCTGAGGATTTGAGGAAGAGATTCCTATCAAATCACAAGGACGCCAAGAAAAAATTTTCATCTCAGCCAGAGAAGTCCACCCCAACAAAAACGGCAAATAAAACGGACGGGCTCGATTACTAAACCCATGGGCCTCACCCATCAAATATACGGGTGGGTTCTAAATATAAAGGGTCATTCCGAAGGTCCAGTCCCCCTCAGACCCAAACCCATTTTCTGGGTGGAAGAAGAAGAGTCATGATTGAAGAAACATCTTCTGAAGAGCTACGATGGTACGGGTAGATGGATGGACGTCGTTAATAAGAGAGATAACGCACATACTGACTATTCTGCTGCGACTACATGAATATGTATAGGCATCGGTGTTTCTGGGAGATTTAAATGACTACATCCAGCCGTCACAGGCGTGTGTGAACCCTTTGTTTACCACCACCAACGGAGACGCTGCGACTGCGCAAACAGGCAATGGCAATGCGGGTGTGGCCAAGATCACCTTAGAAACGGAGCTGTCTAATGATGATTGGGCTATGGAGGAGACCGTCAAGCCTAACATCATCCGGACAAGTGCCCAGGAGAAGGCAACGATCTCGCTGGATGATTGCCTAGCATGCAGTGGTTGTGTAACTTCAGCGGAAACTGTGCTGATCTCGCAACAGAGCTGTCAGGAGATGCTGGATATGCTTGCATCCAAGCGGTACAAGAAAGTGGTGGTGACTGTGTCACCGCAATCCAGAGCCTCATTGGCAGCACACTTCAATTTGTCAGTGAGTGAAACGCATCGCAAATTAGTGACTATGTTCAGGGGGTTAGGAGTAGATTTGGTGCTCGATTCCACGGGCAGTGGCGACTTTGCGCTCCTAGAATCTCGTGCTGAATTCATCCATCGCTACAAAAACCAGCAGAAAACCATTTGGGCTCGACCACCATCGTCTGTTGCTGTGTCATCATCACGCGTTGAGTTTGTGGAACCCATTACAGATGCTAATCCATTGCAAGATCCATTGAAGGCGATCCCGATGTTGGCATCGTCCTGTCCTGGCTGGATCTGCTACGCTGAAAAGACACAGCCCAACGCTATTCCATTTATCGACACAACAAAGTCCCCCCAGCAAATCGCTGGATCTCTGATAAAGAATATGGTATGCCGAGAACAGAACCTTTCGCCGAATGAAGTCTACCACGTTGCGATCATGCCGTGCTTTGACAAAAAACTGGAGGCATCTCGGAAAGATTTCCTAGACGAAGCCAGCCAAGTGAAGGATATAGATTGCGTCCTGGCAACCACCGAAATTATGGACTTGCTGACGACATGCAATATTGATTTTATGAGTCTAGAGCTTGGACAACTTACCCCACAAGAGATTATGCTGAGTGGAATTGCAGAGGATGGGCAGACAGTACTAGGGAGCAACGTGAATGCCAGTTCTGGTGGTCATTTGGAGCATATTTTTCGTTATGCTGCGAAGGAGCTATTTAACGTTAACGTGACTGGTCCATTAGAGTACGTCGTTGGTCGCAATCCAGACTTCCGCGAAGTGACACTCGTGGTGGATGGAAAAGAGGTGCTTAAATTTGCGATTGCGTACGGATTTCGCAATATTCAGTCGATTATGACCAAGATCCGACGCAACAAGTGTCCTTACCACTATGTGGAAATTATGGCGTGCCCCAATGGCTGTCTCAATGGTGGGGGCCAAATTAAACCGAAAAGTACGCTATTGTCCTCGGAGCTTCTTGCCAATGTTACCAGTCGATTCCAAGAGCTTCAGGTGCGATCACCAACCGAGAATCCCGCCTGCCAATATGTATATAATAACTACTTCAACGGCGAGCCATTCTCAGAAGCAGCAAGGAATGTTTTACATACGCGATATCACGCCGTCCCGAAACTGGAACTAGCCAATCCATTGGGCATCAAATGGTAAGATTATTGTGTTTAAACAATATAGATGCATATACTACTACCATATACTTGCAAGCCATTCATGCTTTTTTTCAAAGAAGATAATCATGTAAGCCTCGATTACTCTCTCCTCAAAACAAGAGGGTTTTCTATTTAGACAAATATGTGTGAAAGAAAGAAAACAACATTTTTCATTTTGAGGAAATTTACATGTCGACGTCTTGTGTCGCTTGAGCTGTAATAGCCACAGTTTCCGAGGCAGTATTTCCCACATGCACAGGGCAAAGAATGCTGCTCTCGTCGGCCTGGTGTTTGCCGTCCTTCACACCCCAGAGATTTTCGTGGATGCACATTTCCTTCAAGCAATGACGGAGTGTGCGGACGCGAGAAACCACGTATGCAGATAGCGAGTTTTCTCCACCTGCCACCACAGCAGGTTCCATTGGCTTAAAGTTTTCAATCTCGCCCAAAAACGCTTCACGCCAGACGTTTTGCTTCTTCTTCTCTTCAACTTCTTCCTTTTCAAGCCAATTCTGACTATGCAACACCATGCACCCCATTATCACCGGTAGGTACCACAACGAGCACAAGAACACCTTTTGTGCCGTAGCGTTCGTTGGGTTCAAATAAAATTTTTGCGCCAAGTAGATTGCATAGGCATTCACGAGCGTGCCTTCGACCGCATACATGTAGCTCGTGGCGTCAATCGCGGCTGCAACAATAGGGACTGGCGCCATGTATAACGAATAGCGCAGCGCCAGTGCAGCACTACGTTTGCCCGTGGGGTCTGCACAAGCGACCATCTTGTATCCACCACGCGCGTAATCTTTACGCGAGCGCCAGCTCAACGCAAAAAAGTGTGGCATCTGCCAGCAGAACATCAAATATGCATGAAGTGCCGCTTCTGGGGCCAATACTGTCCCCGTGGCAGCAGCCCATCCCATGATTGGTGGAATCGCACCGACGACTGAGCCGACCCACGTGTTGAGCTCACTTTTCATCTTCATGGGTGTGTACACAAGCGAATAGAGTCCGATGTTGAAAAGCCCTAGCGATGCCACCAATGGATTGCAACCGGCTGCCAAGATTGCAGTACTCGCCGTCGCAGTTGCTGCACCGTAAGCGAGGGCATGAGCCCGCGAGATCTTGCCCGACGGCAGAGGACGCTTGCATGTACGTTGCATTTTACCGTCTAGCTCGATTTCCCACGCTTGATTGAACGTATTCGCCGATGCTGCTGCTAGTGTAGTGCCCACGGTCGCTGCTGCAAACGATCCCCACGAGATTGGACCACCGGCCATGAGGAACCCAGCACCAGTTGTCATCACCACTAATCCGCTCAATCGTGCCTTCGACAATTGACTGTATATGCTTATGCGCTCCTTCAGTGTCAATGACGGTAACTCTGTTGTTGACGATTCAATCACCGCAGCAGAAGCCTTGGCGGTCGTGAGTGCTGCAGCCGTTACTTCCGCTTCCGAACGGGTCGACAACACACGGATGACACTGCTTGGGAGCGGCTGACGACGCAATGGTGCCATGTGCGCAACCACTGTGGGTCGCGAACGCCCCACCACGACGGTCAGCATCTGTTCTACAAAGAGATAGAGCAGAAGGGAGAGAAAGAATCGAATGAAGTGTCTAAGGCGCTACTGGTGATTTACTCTCACTCGTCGCGTGTCTATTGTTCCGTCGGTGGTGGTGTGTGGCGTCCCGGCGATGCCGTGGACGTGTAATTTCATGTGGACCACCTCAAGATCATACCTATCAAAAATAGAAAAACCTTAAAAAATTTAAAGTCTTTTTAAGGTTATTCATAGAATATATGCTTTTATTGAAAAACCTTGCCATGGTAATGAATAAAACCAGTATTGGCACTTTTTAGCACCTCAAATTAGTGACATAACGTCGACTATCGAAAATGCTGATCCATTTGGCGCGCTCTTGACACATGGGGACGTCCAGATGGCCGCTGATGAAGCTCAAGAACGGGCATCGATGGCTCACTCACCATTCTCGATCCGCCTTCAAAATGTTTTCCACTACCTCACCGCGCAATCCGTTTCTTGCAAAGTGGGATGCGACAGACGTGGAGTACTTTCAGCAGCTGCTTACACCTGCAAACGTTTTGACTTCACGTGAAGATACTGCGACCAACACCGTCGACTGGCTCAAGAACTACAATGCTGATGCTAAATACGCCCCGCTGGTGCTCAAACCATCGATAACCGACCACGTGGCGGATATTCTACGCTACTGTCATCAGCGGAATCTCGCTGTGGTTCCACAGGGAGGCAATACAGGGCTCGTAGGTGGCGGTGTCCCAGTGTATGACGAGATCGTGCTGTCCACGTCCAATCTAAACCGTGTGCTGGAATTTGACGAGGTTTCAGGTGTGCTTGTATGTGAAGCTGGTTGTATTCTAGAAGAGCTGGATGATTATGTGGGGAAGTTTGGGTACATGATGCCACTGGATCTCGGCGCAAAGGGTTCCTGTCAGATTGGTGGTAACCTCTCCACCAATGCCGGTGGGTTACGACTTGTCCGCTACGGTTCTCTGCGTGGAAACGTCTTAGGGGTAGAGGCAGTACTTGCTGATGGGTCAACAATCGATTGTCTCAGCACTATGCGCAAGGACAACACAGGTTACGACCTCAAGCAACTCTTTATTGGAGCGGAAGGAACCCTAGGAATCATCACTAAGGTCGCGATCTTGACGCCACCGCGGTCTTTGTCGGTAAACACTGCTTTTCTGGGTTGTGAGAGTTTTGCAGCGGTGCAACACACGTTTATTGATGCCAAGAAGCACTTGGGTGAAGTGCTTTCTGCTGTAGAATTCCTCGATCGCCAGTCGCTCGAGTTGGTGTTGATGCAACACGCATGGACACAGGATCCACTACCGGTCTCTCCATGTCCATTTTACTTGGTCATTGAGACATCAGGCAGCAATGTTGCCCATGACAGAGAGAAACTCGAAGTGTTTTTAGAACACGCTATGAATCAGGAAACGATCATTGATGGGATAGTCGCACAGGACCATACTCAGGCACGGAAACTATTCTCGATCAGAGAAGAGATCCCGTTGGCACTAGCCGCCCGGGGTTGCGTCTACAAATACGACATTTCGCTTCCTATGTCGCACTATTACGCGATTGTGGAGGAAACACGTGCACAATTAGCTCCCTATGGCGCCATGGTCATCGGGTATGGCCACTTGGGTGATAGCAATGTGCATCTAAACGTTTCGACATTACAGTTTGACGAGCATGTGATGAATGCGCTGGAGCCGTTCGTGTTTGAATGGACATGTACGTTTAGAACTAATCTACTTTCCGTTCGCTACGTGTAAAGCTGACAATGACTATTGCCTTGATTCTTGCTTATTATAGCACAGTTTGGTGGCAGTATCAGTGCGGAGCATGGTGTTGGTGTCCACAAGCCTTCGTATTTGCATCTCTCCAAGTCAGCGAATGCAATTAACCTCATGAAGCAAATCAAGCAACTGATGGATCCTAAGGGCATTCTCAATCCCTACAAGGTCTTACCGCAACACTAATTACAAGAAATGGGAAGAGAGTTGCACAATTTTGAAAGTATACACTCGAAGATTCGAGTAAATGAAGACCGAATGAAATGGCCACCGCTGTTGCCGTTGTAGGGAACGCTAACCTTAAATTTGGAGTCAAACGTTTATATCTTCATGTCTAAGCGTGTCAAAGGTCGTTGAAATGCAGTTGCGTCACAAATGCGAACGCATCTTGCGCACCTTTGACTCGTGCGTTATTGGCTCGTGTTGGGGACGTGGCTAACCGCGCATCGGTCTCCAACTGGTTCCGTTTCCGCAATTTTGACATCATTTCTTCGTCCGAGATACCTTTCTCCGCAGCAACGCGCTGTTTCTCATCCATCTAAAATAGCAAACAATATCGCAAACAATTAAGCTTCCATAGTTTCCATCCAAACTCAATTATGCTCATTGGGCACTGTTTTACCTCTTTTTTCCGCATGACCTCTGAGAAATGCCGAGAGCTGCTCATCTTCAGGATATCGCGTGATGGTATCAACACCTCGATGTTATCGCTAGTATCTGAGCGATCAGACCTTGCTGAATCTATTGCTGGGCTTTGGTTGTATCTGCTGCCAAAAACATATGCTTGTTGGTGTGTATTCGGGCGAACACGTATATTGTTCTGGTGCAACACAGGGTCATTGTTTGCCGTGGGTGACCATACTGCATTTCGTTCATCCAGGAGATCAGGCCGCGCACTACCGTCTTCAAAGACTTCATCCCCATCAAAACCGCTAAAACCATTCACGGAACTGCTTTGTTGGCCAATTATTTCCAACATCTTGGCTAATTTCAGCTCAGCGATGACTAAACTGTCCGTGTGTTCGCCACCACGTGGGGGCAAAAGCATAGAAGAAATACTTGCACCACTTGTACCATTCAGTAAACTCGGGTCATAGTCTATGTCAGCAGCAATGCTGCTACCGTTTATATCCACTACATCGTCAAACGCTTGTAAACGCTGTGCCAATCCATATGACCCTTGTCGCACTGCGGAAATGACTCCATCCAAGCGTTCGTACGCAGCTTTGTTCACCTTAAGTGTAGCCTTTGCTTGTTGAATTTCATTCTCCAATGTGTTATATACTTCGCGATTGAGTTCAATCCCACCAATACCGGATGCTTTGAGCTCGTTAAGAGTCTGCAGAGCCTGCTCCTTCTCTAATCGCGCCGTTGACAACCGCATCTCTGCTTGTCCTTTCTCCTTTTCTAACGAAGACGTCGTTGTGGCTTGTCCGTTCATCTTTTCGACCACCTCCCGTAAGCTATTCGCTCCCATTGCAAGCTTCAGCTGGTCTAAGAGTTCATCATAGTCCGCAGCTTTTTGTGACTTGGTGAGATTCGCGACGTGAAGTGCCTCATTCGCGCGTTCACGACTCTCTATATTGCGAAGCAGTCGGGCTTCTTCATCTGCGGACATGTCACCTCGTAATTCAGCAGCCATTTCCGATCGCTCGTGCGCTCGTTGCACTCTCCACGCTTCCATCTTCTGCGCATTTTTTGCCCGAATTTCGTGGTCACAGAGCTCTCGAGCACGAGCTTTCCTTTCCATTTGAAATTGCAATTGGACACTACAGAACGTTGGAGAAGATCAGTTTCTGTGTCACTACAACAAAACCTTTAAGAAAAATAGCAATACATACTCTTGTAGGGCCTGAACTGCTCGACTTTTGCCCGCTTCAAGCTGCCGGCAAAGCAGCTTCACTTCCTCTGCTTCTTGTATGCTATTATCTACTGCCTTGGACATAGTAAGTATCTGTGCATCCACTCTCAGCTGGTTAGTCTGCAGGCGACGGATCATATGCTCCAATTGCCGTCGCACGTGCATCTGCTCTTCCATTGCTGTTGTGCATTCTCCAATCTCTTTCTTAATGCGTATGTTTTGCTTTGAAATTGGCGTTTCCTGGTTCTGCATACGACTCAATTCTTGTGTTTCCAATTGTAATGCTCGCAATTCATCCTTTAAATATACACGACATGCTAGTAAACGATCGTCATTACCCAAACGCTCGTTATCAACCACGTACCAACAGAGAATTGAGCTCGCGTTGCCGTCGATCAACCATTAACTTATGCTCGTTGAACTTTCTTGCGTTCTGATGGACGCCATCTTCTAAACACTCAAGGTCTTTTTGACCCGGATCTGCCTCCGGCGTGGATGTGCTGGGGCTAGCGAAAGAGCCCCCATCGTTGTTAAGACTTCGCAACGAGCTCATCATTCCCCCCGTATCTCTTCCTGGCAACACGATGGGAGAGTTGGCCTTCCGGACTGCTTCTATCAGCTCTTTCTTTTGTGTGATCTTTTTAAGCTTGCTCGCAGAACTATTGTTATTGTTGTTGCTGCTGTTGTTGTTGTTGTTCATTTCGTAATTCATTGCAGTAGAAGAATCCCCTAGAGGCATCAAACGCAACCGACCAGACAATGCCCCACGTTTTTTCAATTGCTTGTCATGTCCTTTCATAGGCGTCGTCTAGTAGCAAACCAAAAAGTGAGTTAATTCATAATAGGACATGTAAGTGCGGGGTCTCGTTTTTCTTACCACCAGGGCTGTGAGGTCCGTGAAGTCGGAGGCCATGGCTGGAGAACCAGTATCACACGGAATACAAACTGAGTCTTAGTGTTCACGTCTTTCTCCTTGATTTGGTTTAGCTATTCATCGCTTTATGGTTGACACGATGAGTCTCAGCGAACTTGACGTAACTTGAGCTACACTAAACCAATTGCGATGCGTTGTCTGATTATATTCGGACGCCTAAGCATGCGCACCCTAGAGCACTTAAGGTATTACTCTGTCGAAACTGCTTCAAGGCATAATAATATTTGGCAACCACAAAAATAGCTCATGTATCCACGGTATTTGCAGAAAGCAATGTGAAGTGGACGACCTTGGCAGGTCAAGCATCTCACTGACTAGTGACAGTGGGCGTTCACATTCACTCAGCCTCCGTTCATGCCGATAATCCGCATCAAGTATTAATGCACCATAAGTCAAGAATTCAACATGCCACACTCGAAAAATCCTCAACTGACGTGTGGACGATTTGGTATGCTGCCCAATTTGGCAAATTGGAGCGAATCCAATCTATCCTCGATCGGAATGCTGTGTCATCTATCGACGTCCAGGAATATGTAAGGCGAATCTTGCCCAGTGTTTCTTGGTAGCCCTTTAAAATACATGTTGCCATTGTGCCAATCCAGCGAACTCAATGGTCTGCACTACATTTCGCTTGTCGCTACGGCCACACTGAAGTTGTGAAACTTTTACTTCGAAACGGTGCTAATCCAAATCTCCCGGATTGGGTAGGTAATGACGTAAGTTTCCACTGTGATCTATCATAAAACTCAAAATGTTGTGGATGGACTATCTGTGTAGAATGGCAACACACCCTTACATTTGAGCGCTGGATGGGGGAACCTTCGTTGCTGCATTCTAATTCTCGAAGCAGGTGGCAAGACTGAACTTTTGAATCATTCTGATCAGACGGCACTAAATGTTGCACAAACTCTCACAAGAAAAGACCATATTAAGTTGTTAGCCGCCTGGAAACCCGTCGGATTCACTTATAATGGTGCGTACAGTATTCATTTTTGACACAGATGTATTGGTTTGTTATCTTAAATCCTGTAGAACTGAAGGAACACCTTCACGACCAAATGGCCAGTGAAGATACTTCACTGGAAAATGCTAATAGGAATGAAATGACACTGTTATGTACGCTGGAGATGGCGTTGAAGACAGAAGGCAACGAGCACGTTCGCCGAGAACTGCACGCCTGTCACGCTAAACTTCACTCATTCGGTCAGCACCATCCTGGTCTTCTCTCGACATACGGAAAACTAGCATCGTTGTATCGGTACGAAGGCAGCTTACATCTTTACTTTAACTTCACAATGGACTGAGCTATAGTGTTACTCCCAGTGACGACGGTCGTTTCGATCAAGCCATAGATATAGTGGAGCGTGCGCTGACGCTCTGTGAGACTCTCTACGGAAGCGAACACGATGAAAGTGCGCGATGGCTCAATACATTCGGTGAGTTGTTGTTTTTGCGTGGTCGATGCGACGAAAGTGTTCATTACTTCACCCAAGCGCATGCAACCTTCGTCCTGTAAGATTTGTTCGTGCCTTCAACCCACCCGCTTGATATAGCGCGGTCTTTGATCTGTTTTATTATCGATAGGTTGCATGGTGAAGCTGATCATATCACACTTATCACGCTTGAGAATCTCGCAGTTGCGTATTTCCGAATGCAGCAATTTGAAGCAGCAGAGACACAACTACGTCGACTACAAACACTTTTGCAGCAAAAGTACGACGGTGGGTTCAATGAACAATGCCTCCAGGTCGATTTATTGTTGGCACACGCTATGGTTGAGCAGGTACGTGTCTTAGTCATCGTTGCTTTACAGTTCTCAGTCACTATACTCAATCCTCTAATCATCCTCACTTGTTTGCACCAGAAACGCATCATCGAAGGTCGAATGTTGTACGAGCATTGTCTAAACCACGTCGAAAAGCTCTACGGAGAAGAGCATATACGCGTCGTGGCCTGTACGGACGCAATCGGCAAGTGCTGGTTCATTCTTGGCGAGTTTTTCGTAAGTATAACACTGAATCCTTCATCTGTTTATGTTCATTCGCACTGCATTTACAAAGCTAACTTGATGTACTACATAGAAAGCGGAGAGATACTTCCAGCGCTCGTTGCGCACACTCATACAACTACAATCGTCCACCCACGACACCAATCTCGATCAACAACGCGTGCATAACAATCTCGCGATGTGTGCCATCGCTAAACGCTCGCCTCTTGTTCAAAGGAAATTAGAAGAAAAATACCGGTATTGAATCGGTAAATTTAGTTAGTAGGCGTTAGTGCAACGGAATATAAACTTTTTAGCAACATAATTTCATTTTACACACCATAAAAACAACATAAAGACTGTTGGAAGCGCTTCGCTGGTCACGAACTCATTCAACAAACAGGAAAGCGAACGAAAGATGTCGGAGAAAGCGCCGCATGTGCTGGGTGGGACGCGTCCCAATATCGAAAAGCGATTCGATCTGATCATTGAAGACGATCATGAGCAAGTGCAAACAGAACAGGAAGTGCTGGAAGGCAAGGAGGCAATTAGTGGAGATGCGGAAGATGTAGGTGACGACGAAGAGAAGCCAGCTATTATCACGGAACAAATCGAGAGCGATATTCCAGAAGTCACCACGATTGAGAGTCTCTGTATGAACTGCAGGGAGAACGGCACAACAAAATTGCTGTTGACACTTATTCCGTACTTTCGAGAGGTGATTTTGATGTCGTTCGAGTGCGAAGAGTGTGGGTTCAAAAACAGTGAAGTGCAGTTCGGTGGTGAAGTCCAGGAACAAGGTACAAAGATCCAATTGACAGTCACAACCTCAGAGGTACGATCACTTGTGCATGTTTAACGAGTACATTCGGGCGAATGGGGTTACTAACGTATAGTGCAATGTGACTGTACTGGTATGAGAACAGGACTTGAACCGTCAATTGATTAAGGCCGACAGTGCAAGTGTCTATTTCCCAGACATCGACTTTGAAATCCCGCCAAAGACGCAACGTGGTACGATCAATACGATTGAGGTGCGTACAGATCGTATATGAGTAAAGTCTGTTGCCAACTTTGAGTTACCCACAATATGTGCTTGGTTGATGTGAACAGGGTGTCTTGCAAAAAGCTATTGAAGATTTACGTATGGACCAAGAACATCGCCGTGAGATCGATCCCGAGACCACTGCCAAAATCGATGAATTTATTATGAAGCTGGCGATGATGTCTTCGGGGATTACCCTCCCATTCAATATCATTTTGGATGACCCCGCTGGCAATTCACACATTGAGAATCTGTTTGCACCGGCTGCTGATCCAAAGATGAATGTGGAACATTATTACCGATCGGAGGCACAAGATTTAGCATGCGGGCTGCAGCCTGACATGCGTCACGATGCGCCTTCAAACACGCCGCGAGTGCTTCCACATCGTAACCAAGGACTGGACAAATTCGTGGAGGAAGCCAATATCGCCAAGAAGGAAGTCATTCAGCTGCCAGTAGACTGTTACGCCTGCTCGGCGCCAGGTTTTTCCTGCATGTGCATGACGGATATTCCTCATTTCAAGGAAGTTATTATCATGTCCTTCAACTGCGAGGTTTGCGGTTTTAAAACCAATGAAGTGAAAGCAGGTGGGGCTATTCCGCCACAAGGTGAGCGAATTACATTGTTTGTCGATCCATCCAAGGACAAAGATGTTTTAGATCGGGATGTGTTGAAATCCGATTCTGCATGTGTCAATATCCCGGAAATTGAGCTCGAAATGGTGCATGGATCACTCGGTGGGTTGTACACAACCGTAGAAGGATTATTGGACAAAATCCGTCAGAATATTGAAGAAGGCAATCCGTTCGCTGTCGGTGACAGTGATGGTGGACGTTCGAAGCTGAACGCATGGTTGGCGCGATTGGAGGGTTTGAAGAACGGTATTGAACCGTTCACACTTATTATTGAAGATCCATTGGCGAATAGTTTTGTGTATTCTCCTCATGGTAGTGCGGATGACGATCCAGCGATGATCGCCGAGAAGTTTACGCGATCCGAATACGAAGACGAAGTGTTGGGGATTTCTGATATGAACACGGAAAATTACTCGAGTGAGGTGCAACACAACCTCAATCCCATAACAGAAGACGAAGATGAGAATGACGAGAGCACACGTATCAAGAGTGATAAGGAGACAATGACGGGTGGTGGCCGTGCGATTGATCCGTCAAAATACCATCCAAACCCAATGGCAGTGATGGAAGTGAAGCAACAGCTCCAACAACAGGAACAGCACCAGTAATAGCGAATACAAACCCTCGTTTTAATAGAAATCTCGGCAAACCTTTATAAATTTATGATATCTATTAATGTGTCATTTGCTGATTTGATGGCTTCAAATAACGATGTATTCGAGTCTTGCACAAATCAGTCTATTACCTGTTATATTATATATTATTTTATATTTTATATATTTATTTGTGCATCATTATTTGTTGGTTTATTTGCCTTTTTGAATTTTCCGCTTTTACTGTAACACGCGGGAAGGACAGGACAAGCGAAGACAGCAGTGATGTCGAGACGGAAGACCAGTGGTGGCAACAATTCTGGAGGTCATGATCCTTATGCAGCCACCGCAGCAGCATGGAAGAAACGGCAACCCATGCAAGTGAACGTGATAGTGCGCGTGCGACCGCTGCTTCCACATGAGAAGCAGCAACCGCTAGCGTTAGAGATCACACAAGGTGCGAAGCGGAACGATCCAAGCCTTGTGAGTCTATGTCGACAGAATATGGATCCTGTGGAGTTTGCCTTTGAGAAATGTTACGATGGAGCTACTACACAGCGAATATTTTTTCAAAAAGAGATCTCTCCAGCCGTAGCTGGTGTCTTTGCTGGGATCAACACGACGGTATTTGCGTACGGCGCTACTGGTACAGGCAAAACATTTACGATGGAAGGGTCGAAGAAGAACCTGGGAATGATCCCACGTTGTATCAAGCGATTATTCGAAGTCGCAAATGAGTCAAAGTGTACGTTTGAGATGGATCTATCGTATTTGGAGATCTACAACGATCGCGTATTGGATTTGTTTGTTAACAAGACCCAGCAGATGGATCTACCAATTCGGCAGCAAACCGACGGGACGATTGCTGTGCAGGGCTTGACCAAGAAACGCATCACGTCACTTCAGGATTTTGAGGAGTTATATGATAAAGGTAGTGCAAGTCGAAAGAAAAAAGCAACCGATCTAAATCCAGAATCCAGTCGTAGTCATAGCATACTCATGGTGCACGTGCGCTCAACAAATAAGACAACTGGAGAAGACCGGAGTGGAAAACTGCACTTGATCGATTTAGCTGGAAGCGAGGACAATCGACGTACAGGAAACAGCGGTGCACGATTGACAGAAAGTGGGAAAATTAACATGAGCTTATTCGTATTGGGCAAAGTGCTCACGGCCTTGAACACAGGCGACATTCAGCGCATCCCATTTCGCGATAGTAAGCTGACACGTCTACTACAGGACAGCTTGGGCGGAAGCAGCCATGCTATTATGATTTGCAACGTGGCTCCGACTATTGGGATGTACCAAGAATCATTACAGACACTAAATTACGCTCAAAAAGCAAGAGGAATCGTGAATGGTGTCGTAATCAACCGATTTTTAAATGAAAAGAACGTCTCACTGTCCATCGGAAAGCCAACAACTCCGGTTGGGGCTACGTCTTCGAAAACAGCTAATGATATCAAAAACCATACCTCATTGGCCGTCGCAACTCCGACAAACAAAAGCACAGACAAGAAAAACAGCTCAGCTGTGGCTGTGGGGTCTTCAAGTGCAGGTACATCGACTCAATCTGAACAACATAAGCCGAAAACGCCCAGCGAAATGGAAGAAAAACTTCTTCTATGGAAGCAAGCGCGTCAAAATGGACGAAACAGCATTGAGAAGAGAGAGTCTAACGCACGTAGTTCAAGTATTGGAATCAAGCGAACCGCTACGAATTCCCTGTGTGTAACGAAGGTACCGCTATCATCATCTACAGCATGTCGAGCATCGTCTGCATCTGCAACCACTGCTAGCTGCAGAGTCTCTGCTCAAAAAAAGCCTCGTGTTTCTTTGGCTCCGTCACCATCTCTCACGTTCACCAAGAAGACCAGCTTTCCTACATCATCACCAAAGACTCCTACCGTTACCCTCTCTTCAAACGGAAGTCCTGCCGCGGATAAAGAGAATCGAAACACTAGGACTCTGAACTTGAACAAGAGCCCTGCTGAAGATAAAGAAAATCAAAGGTATGAAGAACTTAATGTATTATACTGGCCTAAAATGCTGAAAAATTCGTATGAATTACAGAGAGGACGACAAATCTGTTATGTTGGCAAAGAAGCTTATTGGTCTTGCAATTGATCTGGAGAAGAAGAGACATTTAATCAATGCCTACTGTGTCTTTAAGCGTGCATATCAAGTGCTTCCTGAAGAAAACACAAAGTTGTCGGAGCGTTTAAAGAACTTAGAAATGGAATGTCCCGAAGCCGTTGCCCACGTTCCTTCACAAAAGATGTCGACAGGGGCGTATATGCAGGTGAGTACGCCTACCTGTGTCAGAATTCAGAGGCATTCAAGTAACTCAATTTTTGTTATGTACACACAGTTAATTCTGGAACGAGATTTGATGGACATATTAAACAAGGGAGATTTAGAAGAACTTACTGAGCTACATTCCATCGGCGATAAGCGAGCAGAAAAGATTATGTCAAGTCGTCCATTTACACAGGTGAGTTGGACTAAATCGTTATATGCTTGTGGGCGGTAATGAAGCTAACCACGAATGATTGCCCATGTAATTTAGCTTTGTGATCTGCTGCAAGTTCATGGAATTACTGAAAAAGTGCTCCAAAAGCTGCGCGATCATCATACCAATTGGGAAAAGCTTCATTGATCCATCATGACCTTGGACACATATGAGGGGACATTTCTGTGTGTTGATTGGTAGAAATTATTTATATTTGTCAATTATATCCAACAACCGAAGTTTATGGTCTTGATTTGTGGGTTGACTTGTGAATGACATTCACTCTCATTTCTACCCAGGATGGCGTGGAAGGTAAATCAAGAGGAGCCTGACGAAGATGCGCAATGGGCAGACGTGGATTATTCCCGCGAGCAGAAACGTGTTTTCCGGCAGTGGGTGGATGTACGAACTGAGATGAACTTCCTCGAGCGCAGCCGCCGTCGAAAGCCTGGGGCTGTTCGTGCCCATGAACGGTATTTGCGACGCGATATCCATTGCGGCATTGCGAATTGCAATGTGTGCCGGCAGCGAAGTGGGGAGGTTATGTTTCGTCCCAAACGACTGATGCAGCGTGAAAATGCAACTTATATTGTGCCTGATGCGTTCAGTTTGCTGCAATGCATGGAGCTGCTGGAGGAAGAACTGTTTGGCCGCGTGGCACCACATTTGCTGGTGCTGGAGACAGTGTACACAGAGGCGCTTCGCATTGCACCGACTCGAGACGCTACACGATTGAAAAATTTATTTCACGAAGATCGACGCATGGTCGCAGATTGCTGTATCTACTTTTTCTCCGATCAACATCACGTTGAGACATATGCAGAAAGTGCATTAATGGAAACTGATAATGGAAATGTTCAGTTGGAATCTCTACGGTCTCGAGATGATCGAGCGCTTCTCAAGACATTACTATGGTATCAAGACGGCCATATTAACAGTTCGTCACATATCATCTATATGGCAAAGGATCCTCAATCTGACCTGAGTAAACTTGTGATGGAGCTGACGGGAGAAGAAGTGCTCACTTGTGAGGAATATCTGGACAAGACCCTGAAGAACAACGTTGGTGGCGCGAACTTTCTGAAGGAATTTGCAAGAAACACAGCAGAGGCAATCATTTGGTGGCAAGAGCGGCGCATTGTGGATGAGAACGGTGTCGTGATGCTGTCTAACGGCGAGTTTGCTCCACATCTACCATTATCTCAGCTGAAAGAACGCGTTGCACGTCACGAATTGTTCAAGGGGAAACTGGAGGTGAGCTCTCATAATCCTGTTGAAGCTTTTGTTATGATTGAGGGACACGGGTTTGGAAATCAGCAAATGGAAAAGGTGTTTGTTTATGGACGTGACTCGATGAACCGTGGCGTGCACGGGGATGTTGTTGTGGTGGAACTTTTACCTAAGTCGCAATGGCGGACTCCCCAAAGCGATCGAATGCTTGTTCATTACAGCACTGATGACAATGAAGAAAATTCAAAGCAGAGAAGAGAAAACAGCAACAATATTACAGAGGAAAATAGCGAAACCAATCCAACAGGATTCATCGTTGGTATCCTTGATCGATCGCCGCGTTTCCATGTGGCCACTGTACTTTCATCGACTGTAGGGCCAAATGACGACTATGCTCTGGCGATTCCTATGGACGCGCGAATCCCAAAGATTCGTATCCGTTCACAACGCATGGACACTCTCGTGGATAAGCGACTCAAGGTTGTAATCGACCATTGGGCAGTCGATTCTATGTATCCAAATGGCCATTATGTGGGGGTGTTGGGTACAACCGGTTCGCTGTCGACTGAACTTAGTGCATTGCTGGTACAGAATGAAATTGAAGAGGCTCCCTTTAGCGAAGCAGCACTAGCATGTCTTCCAGAATGCGACATCGAAGGCAATAAGATCGCCGAATGTTCAACAGCCAAGCGCCCACAATTTTGTAAACTATTGGATTGGCAAGTGCAGAGTGAAGAAGTATCGGCTCGCCGCGATTTGCGTTCAACCCACCGTGTGTTTAGTGTGGATCCTCCAGGATGTCAGGATATTGACGATGCCATGTCTGTTCGACTTTTGGATAATGGGAATATTGAATTGGGCGTACATATCGCGGATGTATCGTATTTTGTGAGTCACGAGTCACCGCTGGATTATGAGGCGCGTAGCCGAGCTACGACTGTCTATCTTGTTGGTCAACGCCTGGATATGTTGCCATCTGTACTCAGTGCAGATCTCTGTTCGCTACATCAAAACGTCGATCGGCTCGCTGTTAGTGTAATATGGGAATTAGATGGTCGAACGTATGATATTATTGAAGACAAGACATGGTTCGGCCGAACGATCATTCGATCATGTGCCTCTATGACATATGAGCAAGCGCATCGATTGCTTCAGGGCTTGAATGCTGATGGAGGAAATCAGAAGCGTTCAGGGCACCTGCCTTCGTCTTCTGCTACCTCAAGTTCGGTGCCGATTGGTGTTGCTGGTGGATTAATACCGTTAGAGCTGCAACGAGAGATACAGCATGATTTGGTGGTTCTTACGAATATTTCCCGTAAGTTGGCGCGCACGCGAGGTGAGCATGGCGGGTTGAATTTGTCAAAGCAAGAAGAAATGGGCTTCTCTTTGAACGTAACTGAGCTGGGTGAAGAAGGAGTTGAGATCATTGTGAAGGAGAGCCTGGAAATTCATAATACGATTGCGGAACTCATGATTCTTGCTAATAGCTGCGTCGCGAAGAGGATTGTGGACATATTTCCAACTAATGCTTTACTCCGTCGTCATCCACCTCCTTCGGGTGATCGCTTCACGCAGTTGATTAAGATTGCTCTCGCGAAAGATATTGTTATTGATGCCTCCAATAATTTCACCCTTCAACAATCTCTTGCGACAGCTCAAAAATCGGGTAATGTGGATTCAAAGACAATGGAGTTACTCAAATCTTTGGCTGTGCGAGTGATGACTGAGGCAGAGTACATATGTTCAAGCGAAGCGAGAGCAACATCCAACAAGAATAATGATTCGACCAGTTTTGCTCATTATGGCTTGGGCTTGCAGTACTACACACATTTCACATCTCCCATTCGTCGTTATGCTGATATTATTGTGCATCGTCAGCTGCTTTCATCGATCACTGTAGATAAAGGTAAAAATGCAAACCATGCCCAGCTCCTTCACATTGGTACCAAATCAAGAGTTGGTGAATTGACAGCTGAGTCGTCCATATCTCTTCCTACGTCGCTTGTGCCATCTGTTCTCAACGATGATGTGGATTTTTTGGACGATCTCATAGCAACCGTTGATAGTAAGCTTAATGTTACAGCCGGAGTGATTGACGATGAGAAGATGAGTTCGCCAAGCGTGCAGATAGCAAATGACACAGAGATTCTGTTCCCTCCAAACGAACTCGTGCCATTGACCAAACAACTGAACAAAAAGAACCGAAATGCAAAGCTTGCGGCTCGAGATTGTGATCAACTGTTCCTCGCGTTATATTTTAGTAGTCACACTGTCAAAGTCCAGGCTATTATCACAACTCTCAAGCAGAATGGTTTTATTGTCTACATTCCGAAGTACGACATACGAGCCCCAGTATATATTCGAGATAAAGATGGCTTCGTCCAGATGGATCCATTGCTATGCGGTGTACGAATCGTAGATACTCGGCCACCCACTGGGGCATTTGCCAATGCGAACTGGATCCGCATGATCCCACAAGCCCACATCAATTTTGAAGCAGACACTGAGCGACTGGAGGTTGTGTCACCCGATGGAAGTTGTGTATTCAAAATACTTGATGAAGTGGAAGTCCAAGTATCGTGCGATCTATCCGCATCAACTGCGCGTGTGCCGCAACTGCAGCTACTTCTGGTTGGACTCGTAAAACTGAAGAAAGGACAACGACGTGAAATGCGTTTGGTGCACAATTATGCGGAATGCGCAGTCATTGAAGCACAGCGCGTCGTCCAGAAGAATCATGATTTAGAGAATGGTCATCGCCAAGGAACTGTGAATAACTTAGAGGAGAAGAACGCTATTTCTTGTGAAGTACCAAAGAAAGCGAATCTGTATGAAATCCTGAACGTGCCAATCCAGACACTTTCTCCGGCAAAGTCAAAGGTGTTCCGGAAAACCTCAAAAACCGGATCATCTAAGCAGCCATTGATGAATAAACGTGGGCCTGGTCGCTTGGTTTTTGGCGACTACCAACCACCAACGAGGCAGCACTATTCGCAAAAGCTAGCGCACTACATGGATAACCGATCAGAAGAGTTGGAGCAGGAACTGAGCATCCAGCGCTTCGGATCATCTTCTACATCTACCCAAGATATGCGAAGTATAGAAAGGGATGCCATGAGCCGTACTCAGAAGCTGGCGGCTGAAAGAAGACACGACCGTATCAACAAGAGGAACAAGGCTGCTAAGTGAGGAATAGGAAAAATCAGTGGTAAGAGTGTGTTTTCCTGTACTTGCTATACAAAATCATGCAATTCCTCATTCGTTATGAATGGACGCCACAGTGCTAATCTCATACGCTTCCAATCTTTGCTTCAGTCGATGGCCTTACAGCTCCGTCTCCTTGATGGTCGTAGGAACAGCAGCGCCTGCTGTCGGATATTGCGCTGATAGAAAGCTATCATCCATGCTCCCGATCTCCGAGTCATCGCCGTACCCTTTGCGCTCCATCATGCTCACAAATTCTTCAAAACTAATCATTCCGTCACCGTTTGTATCGACTTCATTGATCACTTCCTGCGCTTGCTCTTCACTGCCCATGAACTGTACAAGGTCTGCTTTTGTGATCACACCTTGTTTCTTCGTATCGAAATAATTAAATGCGTTCACCAGGTACTCTTCCTTGTTCGCCAGGTTTCGCTTCATGGTCGCAGCCAGGAACTCAGGGTAGTCCACCAGTCCATCACCATCAATGTCGATGCCTTTAAGAAGTTCCGTCACTTCCTCTTCAATCATACCAAGACCCATATCCCGCAGCGCGTCGGCGAGTTCCGCAACGGTAATGACGCCATTGCCATCGGCATCCATAGCCATGAACTGTTTCTTCAATTCTCCGATATCCGATTCAGTCATTTGGTCGGCAATGACACCAAGTGCAGCCTTCTTTAGCTTGTTGTGGCCAGTAAAGCGCTTTAAGCTGTTGAAAATATTCGAATTGAGCGCAATCTCAGTGCTTGGAGCAGCACCCGAGAGCCAAGGGTGACGCAACGCCTCCTCTGCCGTCAATCGCTTCGATGGTTCGAGCAATAGCAAATTCGAGATCAAATTCTTCGCTTCCTTGCTCACGTTCGTCCATTCAGGCGAATCAAAATCGTATCTACCAGCACGTACAGACGCAAAAATCTCTGGATCGGTGTCTCCATAGAACGGTGGATATCCACAGAGCAGAATGTACGTAATCACACCGATACTCCAAAGATCGCATGACTTGTCGTAATGACGGCCAAGGACCTCAGGAGCAATGTAGTAGGGCGTGCCAACACGTGTCGTCATTACACCGGCAGAAAGACCATCATCCATCCGGGAGAGCCCAAAGTCGATGACTTTCAGCTCGGCATCTTCGGCCTTGGTCTCGAATAAGAAGTTTTCCGGTTTCAAGTCACGATGACAGATGTCACGATCGTGGCAATGCTTGACAGCATCGCAAATCTTGCGCACCAGTACGGCAGCATCGGCTTCACTATAATGACCGCGCGCGATAATTCGGTCGAACAGTTCTCCACCCGTGCAAAGTTCCGTCACTAGATGAAGATGGCGGTTACCTTCAAACACGTCGAAGAGTTTGATGATATTTGGGTGATCCAATGTCTGAAATAGGCAATAAAAAAATACGTTAGAATGAAAAATATGATCTAGTGACACAGTAAATAAGTACCAAACTTACCCGAAGAATGTTGATTTCGCGGCGCATGGTCTCCGGGCGACTCACTTTCGCTTTCGGAATGGTTTTGATGGCCACTTTTCTCCCTGTTTGCTTGTTGATACCCACGCGCACCGTCCCATAATGTCCTGCATCATCCAAAGCATGATATATTAGCCATCTTTATTCTACACAAAAGAAAAAAGCAGGGAAAACACCAAGCGTACCATGGCCGAGCTCTTTGTGTTCAATGTCGTAGTATTCGTTCACATCACGCAGCTCACCCGTGATCTATCCATCATTACAAGTAAATGAAATCAATCTCTCTCATACAAAGATCATAATAATATATCTGCACTAATACTCACCAGCTCCTTGAACGCTTTACGTTCACGTGTGACTGGATTCGCGTGTCTCGCGTTTGCAGTAGTGCCATGTGGGGCAGGTGGCGCCGCATGGGTATGGGGATGCGTGGCTACTGTCGGTGGCACATTCGGAGGCTGTGCACGTTTGTGCGCTCGCTTCCCCTGTCCCCGTGCATTGCTTCCACCGGTTCCACTACTGCTGCTGTTGCCCATACTGACTTGGTCTTCTTCTTGTTCCTTCTTCTGGCGTGAGCGTCAACTAGGAAAATGTATTTGTGTGATAAGAAAACCCACTCACCCACTCACCTCGAACTGCTAACCCTAACAGATCGCCGGTGATTTATTCGTTTTCAGAGATACCAATTCCTCTATTAAAGGACTTCCGGAAGATACTTAATTGAGTTGGGTATATTATCTCTTCCATTAATATTTTACATACATATGGAGATTTGTACAAGATTAGCTGTCACAAAAAGAAGGAGACGTTGATTTAATCGAGACTGCTGGATGTTTACCATCATCCTCCTAACTACATGGGTACAGTTGAGATCGCAAACCGTAATCAGTATCCAGTAATTGCTGCTGATCATGTCACTTCTTTTTAATTCGCGATCATTCCTGGTCTGGTGCCGGTGGGTTTGCGCCCTGCACGTGGTTCCATGGTAGCAATGTCTGCAAAAACAGTAGCAACGGATTCGCGTCGGCACGTAGATTCCCATTCTCCAATTGCTCCTGAGCTTGAGCCAACTGCGCTAGCATTTCGGCGTCAATCGGTTGACCATTGGGCAGTTGAGGCGGCTGCAACATCGGGTGATCAGCGGGTAATGTTGTGATCTCATCCGAATAATCTGTACAGGGAAAGAAAGGAAGGATGGTAATGCGTGGATTTTAAAATGGATATTTTTGTGCGATCACACTTACCGTTGATAATGGCCCGCCGGTATTTGCTGAGACACGTCGGAAGCTCCATCACCTGTGGATACGCAGAGAACAACGCGGGAGACGCGAGTGCGTGTTGTGCACTGCGTAGCAGGAACATTTGCACGTCGTTGACCTTCCAGAGTGAGTGATTACGCGTGACGTAAATGTCCAGTAAATGCTGTAGCACGCCGTCGGCTGGCAGGTGCTTCGCGTTCGCAAACAGGCGGCTGGCGAGGATCGGCTGCCACGAACCTATTTAGCGCAACAAACATATCTTATCTATTGCGAAAGAACGAAAGTGAACATGGGAGACAGAGCGTGGACGTACTGGAGGACGTATTCACGGCAATCTTGTCCAAAAGAGGCTTTAGCATCGTTGGGTATTTTAGCAGTGCTATCGCCAAGTGTTCCTTCGCTTCAGAGGAATTGCCCAGGAAGTAGCTGTAAACCATCGCAAAACAAATGGTTCAATCACGAAGAAAGCATCATCTCACCGCTTCATCTTTCATAAAACTTACTGAGCGAGTGCAACGGAGAACTGCAGATTCGGCAGCGCAGCGATCGTCGTGGTTTGAGTTTTCGTACTCTCACTCTTCCCACCGCTCGGTTTTTTCGAGTCTGTATTAGATGAATCGAAGCGATCAACTGCCTCTAAATTGGAGGTGGTGAGGTCGATCACAAACTGACATTGTCGAGACGTCAATGCATAGTAATCGATCGCTAGGAGTACGTTAATCGGATCTCCCTGTGGATCAAGACCGAGCAACAATTTCGCCGTCTCAAAGGCACTGCGAACGCACCCGCGTCGTCCAACTTGCTTCATCAAGAGGAACAACGTACGGAAGAAGCCATCGTTGTGTTCGGTACGCATATCCATGCGGCAGTTGCCCGTAGTCACATCGAATTGATCCGCCCATGCGAGTTCTAGCGCATACATGCAGCGCTTAATACAATCCGCGGCATGGTCCATCTGACCATGATGCTGAAAGACTTCACTCATTTGCAGCAGTGCATCGATGTGATACGGATACCGTCGTAAGAAATGACCAATGAGATTTGGGTCATGCGTTTGCTGGAGAATCTCAAATTCTTCTTGGGACTACATTAATCAACAGTCAAGCATCAGAGTATGGATGAAGTACAAATCCATAACCGAAGTGAGAACACTACCTTCTTGTACGCTATTGACCATGTGATTTCAAAATAATTGCACAAGCCGCTCCAATTCGGACCTTTAGGCTTATTTGCACGCGTCCAACGGATACCACCACCAACGAAAGTCGGTGGACGTGGCCATTCGTCATGTGGAGTGATCATAAACACTTTCTTGGTCGTCTTTCGCGCAACATTTCTATAATAACAAAGAACAGTTAGTACACATTCAGTAGTATTGGAAAATAGCATCTTTCAAACCCCTACCGTGGATCAACACGCTGCCGGTTGCTACTGCTCTCTCGGCCATCCTTCACCTACATATTAACGTGTCAGCTTAGTTCGCATCGTCCGAACTTTCGTAATTTTCCACACAACTGTACCCCAAAAATGCGCTTCATCTCTCTATCAGCGTTGATAAAGTTGAGCTGCACGCCAAACAGCGTTTTCTCGTTCTCATTGCGCGCAGAAGTAGAGGCATCCATGTCCAAGTCATTCGCTTTAGCAGCAAGTGCATCCAACAGCTGATCAACGTCTTCTTCGTCTACGTCTTGAGCATCGCTGCTCTTATTACCACCGCGGTTCTTCTTCTTGTTTTTCTTCTTACCTTTCCTATACCATTAAATACAACAAAAAGCATCGCTATCAACATTCCAAGGTCGAAAGAGACACGCAATATTGTGTCCATCTCATATTTGTACGTGGGTTTTGGTGGCTCCTTCACCACCACGATGTCATCTTCCTCTTCATCGTCATCACCAATAAATTGCTCCGTAGTCTCTTCTTTATCGACTGCATCCTCCTCTTCCTCTTGGCTACTTTCATCCGAGTCTGAATCCGAATCTGCTAAAAATGCAAACCCCACGTTTGCCGGACGCTTTTCCTCTAGTTCTTCCTCACTTTCAGATTCATCTTCCACATCTTTTGCGGCCAGATTTCCTAATCGCTTCGCTTGGCGGGCAGACCTACCACATCAGAACAGGATCACCAGTTCTATCGACTATTTTCACACACCCATTGCACTACTATCCACGCGCAACTGGGTTGAAACCATGGCAGCATCATTGTCTTACATCGTGTTGTGGGTCTTGAAAGTTTGTCTGCGGAACTTGTGTTTTCAATGGGATGAAGTATTGCAATATACCATCAGATCGAAAATAACAAAAGGCATTGATATTAAATATGGATTTATAGCGTTATTTACGGGTACAAAGCGATCCATTTTGATGCATCAATCCTTGATGGGTACAGCGAGCCCGAGATCGATGTGATCGTATTGCACACAGCCGACCAACAATTCGGGAAGCTCTTCTTGGTCTTTACCCTCGACAACAAATCCCATCTCAACTTTCAGTGACGTCGAATGCGAACGACAGAGCGCCGTGACTTGCTTGGCGATTCTGTCCGATGCAACATCCACTACCAGTTCCAAGTACGCTCCTGTCTGATAGTAGGGTGTGTCCAGCGCATTAGCAAGAATCACAGGCTTGGCACCAACACTCTTCTTCACGATCCACGGGCCCTCTGGAATTCCAGGGATCAGTTTGAGACGACTTTTGCGGAAAGCATCGTCACCATCGAGGAACCTCGCCCACAGCGCCTCTCCTTCCTGGTGAGTTCTCTTGCCCTGACCAGCGACACTTCTGAAGGCAAAATATTGTACGCACGCGACGACTGGGTTCCCAGGGATAAGCAATGTTACCGTAAAAATCTGTGGCACGTCGGCACCGTACTTTGCGATCGCCTTTTGTACGAAACTCTTACTCGACTTGCTGATATGGAACAAATCTTTGTGGTCGCCTTTAAAGAGCTCAAACCAGACCAGTTCAAACACTGTTTTGCCGTACAAACACCAATAGAATTGATTAGCACAGGGTGATATAGACTAGAAACTTGGGACATTGAGATAATGCATACATACATGGCGACTCGGTCGTAACTTTGACTTTATCATGAAGATAGTCTTTGGAGCGCACTTTGAAATTCACCCAATCAGGCTCTAGCCACATTTTCCGTAGCGTGGGGTTCTGTTCCGTGCATGAGCTCGCTTGTTGGCGCCAGGATTTGAACGTGACGGGCGATCTCTCAGCCGGTTGAGCACCATCCGAGTCGGAATCTGCACACATGGTTACCGTTACTAAAGTGATTTTCTTTTTCAAGCAGCACTCACAACTATTCAATGTGCGAGTAACGCCTTGTACCTTTTCGAGTAATCTTCAGTGTTTGTACATCCAAATCCAGTGTCTTGGACGTTTGATTGCAATGAAGAGTTCGCATGATGACAGCAAGATTATTTGACAATAAGACGCTGGAGGAGCTGCTTTATTGGTAGACGAATTGGCAATGAAGCGAATATGAAAATGATGGATACTCAGAGAGCAACACACGTGTGGGATTTCTTTTTCCATATTTATTATACCGCAATGCTCTTCTCCGCCCGACCAGAAATAGCATAATTCACCTTGCAACTGCTCTCATCAAAGCTATTCTCGTCTCTGTCCAACATCAACCTCAAAAACGGCAGCTGCGGAGAAACAAGCAATGGGTCCTGGTTTTTCTATCGGAACGGTGTTTGGGAATAACGCGGAATCCCTTACCGTCTGGAGACACGGAGGGTTACTCTCGCTCAAGCAGCTAAATGCAAGCATTGTGGTACCATACAGCCTGCAACAACTGATGTACATCCCACTATGTATTTTGAAATTGGCAAGCAGCGAACACCAAATGTACCACTTCGAATGTTTTCCATCTCTTAAAGATGGCTTTTAGTCGATTGAAGATTTGTTAGCATGGTGATGGTATATCTGGCACATCGCAGGTAAGAGCTAATCAGCCCATTCGTTCGCTTCTCTTCACAGATATGAGACGAAGGTGCCTTTTGTATGGGTTCACAAATTCAATTACATTTTCGATTTTTTTGTTTTTTTCATTCTGATATGAAAGTAAAATAAATAAATTTCAAAACGGTCAACATTTTGACCAATCATATGACGACTGGAAATATTCCCAACCCACCGTCCTGTTACTTGTCTCACATATGCATCTGGAACACCCATTGCAACTTCAACTGGGCTGTTGCTCCCAGTCATTTTTCTCGTCTTTTTGTGGCCAATTCGTTTTTGAATCGTGAGTCTATGTACTACAGTCGTTTCTGAACGACCGACGGCAAAAGGTGCGGTTCAAGTCACACGTTGCGCTGCGTTTTCTCTCACTTTTGCATTGGAAGTCTGAGCGCATTTGCACATAGTGCTGGGTTAATTTAAAGTGAGAGAGAACAGATGGCGACTCCAACCACGACCGTAGCAGTGCCATTGCCACTGCCGCATCGTATCCGTCAGGTAAAGAAGTTTCGCCACATCGTGTCGCCGCTGGATCCTGCCGATCATCGCTCAGGCATCCACACATCCGAGTTCCGCGGGATCTACAACCTTGCGATGATCAGCGGTGGTTTGTACTCGATCAGTACGGCTGTGTCCAATGTAGTATCGCGAGGCGATATGTGGGATCCAAAGCTAATGTTGTCAGTGTTTTATTCGTGGCACTTTGTGGAATTGTTGGCCACATTCGCTTGTCAAGTGCTTTTTTCCTACACGGCGCTCATTCCGGTGTATATGGCACGCACACGCTGGTTTTCTGGCCGGTTGTTGATCAACATTGTACATCACACGTTGCAGAGTCTACTTTTTTGGTTTACGGTGGCGTTTATCATCTATCGTGATTGGAATACGATCCACGCAGTGTCGGCGTTTGTCGAGTGCGTCGTGTTGCTGATGAAAATGCACTCGTACATCCGCACGCAATTGGAATTGGCACGACGGGATAACAGGAAGCCAAATCCACAACTCAAGGATTTTACGATGTATCTCCTTTATCCGACCCTTGTGTATGAACCCAATTTTCCGCGCACAGAGAAGATTCGATGGGGGTACGTTTTTGAAAAATTCCTGGCCAATGCGTTTGCGATGTCGGTGTTGTATATCATTGTGACTGACCACGTAATCCCAGAGCTGGAAGACTCGGGGATGGTGAACCCAATTTTGGTCATCATCAATTTGTTGCTGCCGTTTCTTGGTTGCTACTTGATGATCTGGTTTATCATCTTTGAATGCATATGTAATGGTATCGCTGAGGTCACGTACATGGCCGACCGAGATTTCTATGGCGACTGGTGGAATTGCACCACGTTTGACGAGTTTGCACGCAAGTGGAACAAGCCTGTACATGAATTCCTGTTACGCCACGTGTATCTGGAAAGCCTGGAAACGTACAAGTTGACACGTCGCAGTGCCACACTGTTTACGTTCCTCATCTCGGCGGCGATGCACGAGTGTGTGTTTGCAATCATCTTCCGCTGCGTCAAGATGTATTTTTTCAGCTTACAGATGCTTCAAGTGATTATCATTTTGTACGGGCGAGGCTTAAAAGGTACGCGATTGGGAAACTACATCTTTTGGTTCGGGATGATTCTTGGTCTGCCGCTGCAAGCAGTGATCTATTGCCGAGAGTACCACGGAGGCGACCCCATCTTCATAAACGTGATGATACCCATAATGGTCATGGGAATTGGTGGCGCGCTGCTTGCCTCCATGATGTGTATTCGTCCGCACAAGGACCTCAAAGCATGATTAATCCGTATAGAAATACCAATAAGTAGACCAACAATCTAGATCACCCTACCAATAGCATCCATGCACACGTTAGTACAGTAATACATTGGCTACTTTACAATCGGCATGTTTCGTCCTCTTTCACAGCAAGCCATGGAGTCTAGCAACATCGTTTAATGAGACTTCATATAATTCACAGTTGCGGAGCTTTCGATTCATTCGAAGCATGCGTTTGAAGAAGGCGCTGTGGCCCACAATCGCAATATGATGCTGCGGGAGAGCGAGGAGCTTTTTCAGCAGTGTGCAGATGCGTTTGTCCAAATCAACTGTGGTTTCTCGTAACCTCAGCACTTCTGCTGGTGTCAGTGGGACTCCAGATCCAGCATGCTCTTGTCGCATCTCCTCCTCAAGCCACCAAATCTCCTCTAGTACTGAGAAGTCCACATTCAGATTCTCAAAAGCACGCGCCAGATCTATAGTTCAACAACTATAACATGTATAAAGATGGAAAATTGTGCATAAAGGACTAGAGAAATGCCTGCCTCACCATGTGGTGATCGCCCAATGTCACACGCTGTGTCAAGCATTTCGCGGCAACAAGGTTCCACTACAGTGACCATACCGAAAAGAAGCATTAGAATGTACAGATATATCATATTATCGACATCGTTCAGTCTCACATATGATAGGAGTCTTTGTGTTGAGAAAACCACCCATTGCGGTTTGAATCGCTCGTGTCAATGGGCTAGTAATAATCTGGACAAGACAGAGTTTGATGAGAAAGCTCCTACACAATATCACTGCAACACCGTACCACTTCGATCTTCTCGTCCAGCTTCGAGGACACGACAGTTTGATGTAACTGAGCTACCTGATTCATCCAAACCACAGCCACATCTTGGACGTTTATGACGTTGAATTTCATACTCAAAGGAATTTACAAACATTTTCTCGCACCTGCGCTTGTCCTTTTGCACTGAGCGGCGCATCGATGATCATGGGGTCACGGATCCATATCCAGGAGAAATTCCACAGACTCTTCGTCCGCCATTCATTAAACGTCGACTCGCCATGTCGGATGCAGTAGATGTGCTTGGCTGAGTTATCCATCTCTTCTCCAACGCGATTATGAATTGTTGAGCGAGCCGACGAAGGTTGTCAGAACGTTGCACGAAGGTGTCACAATAGCTCTTCATTCTTCCACCATCAAAACCAATAACAATTCAACCCAGCGTGCAAATGACCTCAAGCACAACTCCAGATACGTGGCAGCGTCAAGTGTGTCCAAGTTGTACTCGCAGCTACAAGTTCTACTGCCCTACATGTTACGTCGTTCTCGGCGCACCTAAGAATGCGGCCGTGCCGTCAATAAAGCTGCCATTGGACGTGGACATTTGGTTTCAAGATAAAGTCCGAAAGAGTACTGCACCACACGCCAAGGTCTTGGCGCCGCAAGATGTAAACATTCTTCCGTATCCTCTGGAGAAAGAAGATATCCGATACGACCGAGAGAATACAGTGGTAGTCTATCCATCGTATGACTCAGAAACACTACCAGAAATGGCACCAGAGGATCTCAAGAAGCTGCAAAGGTTGGTGTTTATTGACTGTCCATGGCAGAAAGCACCAGTGATTTTACAAGATCCCGCGCTCGCACAATTGCGTTGCGTGAAGCTCGCCAAGCCACCGCGAGAGAGTAAATTTTGGCGATACCACCAGGCTGGTGCTGGTTGTGTATCTACGATTGAAGGTATATCACATTTACTGGATAGTTCGTGGGTATTTTCACCCGACTAAATACTTTGGCTTGATGTAATTTACTGGTTATAGCAATCGAGTTAATGCTGGAGGAGTATGTGTCAACGATGGCAAAGGTAGACCTTTGTCTGCGAGAAGGCTCCGAGAACACGCAGCTTACAGACCTCTTGTATTTCTTTAACTTGATGTCGATTCAAATTGAAGCACACTACGAGCGCGATCCGAGCCAACACTACAAGCCACCAATGGATGAGGCGGAGAAAGAGCGTAGACGGAAGCTCCGTAGTCAAAAAGAGATAGGACTCAAACGCAAACTCGCTAACAGGCAGGAGATGTGGGAAAATATGAAGAAAGCACTAGAATCGGGCGAAATTTCTGAGAAGCCACGCAATGGCCGCTGCTACAATTGCAAAGAACCCGGCCATGAGTCGAAAGACTGTCCAAACAAATGTCGGTACTGCAAGCAAAACGACCATTTCAGTGGAAGCTGCCCCGAAAAGCGTGTCCGGCAGCAAATGCAGCAGAAGCAACAAGCCCGCGTGACCAAAGCATTGTGAAACTACAGCTATATGGTATTTTCGTAATATACGTAATTATAGTGGCTATATCTGTAAAATTAAAGAAAAGAACGCATTTTGGAATTCACCGGTATACCGGTAAGATGGGTACCTACTTATTGTGATAGTGCGATTGTCAGTCAAAGTCAAGAGCGCTTTTGCGCGTAGGGAAGGAGAAGGGAAAGGAAGGCAGAACGTGCGCTGGATCGCCTCGCAGGTTCTCTTGTTAAGACAGTCTCTTTATCGAGACAGTCATAAGCGCATTTTCACCCGCACTCTTGTGGTTTGCACGTGCTGGTGGCTATTCTACCGAACTCTTTCCGATTTAAAAACACCAGGTCTCGTGACAGCAAGCATTCCATCTTGGAAGATTTGAAACGTGAAAGATCAATATTTGTTTTACGTGGAATTGTAATAAGGAGGGGAAGGAAAAATCGATATAAACAGTAATGTCGGATACTTTTTCGCGCTTCATCCCCGGTTTACGCAACCAAAGCAGCAGCATTCGGCAGCGCACCGCGCGAGATCTGCGGAACTACATTGAGTCTGAGTCACGTGATGTCTCCCATGGTGTGTATATGAAGTGGGTGACGGATATCAGCGCTCGTCTAATGGATCTATGTAACTCCAATGACACGCTCGATCGTATGGGGGGTATCGCTGCTATGGATGAACTCGTAGAACTCTTCATCGCCGAGCGGAACGATCAAACCATTATCGAGTTTGCACATTCACTGACGAAAGTGTTTGAAAAGATTCCGGCAGCGGATCCAGCGACATTACGGCTAGCATCCAAAGCGCTGGGTCATATTGTCTCCACAGGGGGTACCAGTTTGATTGAATTTGTAGAAGATTATCACGTGAAACCAGCGCTAGAATGGCTAAAGATTGATACGTTCCATGTGCGTCGTCATGCTGCTGTGATGATCTTGAAAGAATTATCGATTAATGCGCCATCGACGTCGTTTCGGTACATGGACAAATATTTCGACTTCATTTGGAGTGCGTTCTGGGACTCGAGGGTCGTTGTTCGTGTGAGTGCATCGGAATCGCTTCAAACATGTTTCTCTTTGATTCAACAGCGTGAATCGAATCGCAAGAATTCGTGGTACACAAGAGCATTGGATGAGGCAGAGAATGCATTCAAACGGAACAGTTCTGATGCTGCCCACGGTGCATTGCTGATTATCAATGAGTTGCTTCGGAATACTGGTGATTTCATGCATTCCCATTATACCCGTGTTTGCAGACTCGTGTTCGCACATCAAGACCACAAGAATGCCACAGTTCGATCAGCTGTCATCAATTTGTTTCCGCGACTGGCCAAGTTTAATACCCCTGTATTTGTGGAGAAGTGTTATCGCCCTTGTATGAACCACTTGTTGGAGGTGCTTTTTTCCGCGACGACAACAACCCGCCCGGATGCCTTACTTTCTATTGGGAAATTGTCTTTAGCAATCGGACCATCGCTTGCCCGAGATGAGCAAGCGCTTTTGGCAATCATGAATGGCATCAAAGGCGGTCTTCAAGTGCGAAAGAAAGAGAACGATACTCACCGAGAAGCACTGAATTGTTTACGGATGCTGGCAGAGACAGTTGGTTCGGCCTTGATTCGTGTCGATATCGAGTCTATGGTCAATCCGCTCTTTCAGAACGATTTAGATTCCGCTTTGGTGGAAACCTTAACAACGATTGTGAAGAAGATCCCGGCACTGAAGCCGCTGATCCAACAGAAGCTCTTCGAACGATTGAGCTCCATCTTAAGCACTCGTCAAGGGGATGGCGCTGGATCCTCTACGTCATCTTCCAGTCGTTGGGGAACCAAACCTACTTCAATGTCTGTTACGTCGGGCAACCTTCTTTCTATGTTCTCAAACGCTATCAACCAGACGAAAGCGAATGTCATTAGTGGAAGTGCCAGCTCTGATACAGGACTGGCTGCAATCTCGATGGACATATCCTCCGGTATTGCGATGCAAGCGCTTGCGTTGGAGACACTTGCCAACTTTGATTTTCAGGGAAATCGACATATCCCCATCATGCAATTCGTTCACGAAACGGTTGTGAGATTTCTGGATCATGAAGTCGCTGCGATTCGTAAAAGTGCTGCCATTACGTGCTGTAAGCTGTTGCTTCCACCAGGTGAAGAACATGGAGGCAGAATGATGACATCAGATGATTTTACAAGGCCAGTGAGTGCGGTATTGGAGCGACTGCTAACAGTGGGTATTGCCGACACCCAAGCAAGCATCCGACTCAAGGTTCTTGCATCGCTCGATACACGCTTCGATCCCTTATTGGCACAAGACGATAATTTGCGATGCTTATTCATTGCATTGAACGATGAAGTGTTTGAAATTCGCCAAACTGCGATGAGCATGTTGGGACGGCTAACGCATCATAACCCATCCATCGTTCTGCCTTCCTTACGACAGACTCTAGTGCAGTTGCTGGCGGAGTTGGAGTTTAGTGGAGACACACGTGGAAAAGAAGAAGGCGCATTGCTGATTGGATGTCTGTTGCGTTCGGCATCTCAATTGGCCAAACCTTATGTTCTACCGATATTGAAAGCCTTAATGAAGAATTTACGCGAAGATTCTGCTCGAAGAAGCCGTAGCCGCAGCACAGTTACCGTGAGTAAAGCTATTTTAGCTACTCTTGGTGATCTCGCCGAAGTCGGAGCGGAAACATTGACCCCATATTTGAATCAACTCTTACCGGAAGTCATTGATGAAATGCGTAACTCTAGTAGCCCTCAGATTCTCCACGTCGCAATCAAAACACTGGGGCAGTTGGTATCATCTACTGGATATGTAGTGCTTCCATATCATGAATACCCTGAGTTGCTTGATCTGTTGTGCCAGGCACTTCAAAAATCAGGTGATGCAAATGAAGCTTTACGTATTGAAGCCGGCCGAACACTGGGTATTATTGGTGCACTAGATCCATACAATCTTCGATTATTTCATTTGCAAAAGCAAGGAAAGCTAACAAACATTACAACGAAAGAATTCCGTGCTGGAGGCGCAGGTGCAGCTGCAGTCAATCTCTTGGGTGCTGCAGGAAACGCGTCGGATGTGGTGAAGATGATGAATGAAGGGAAAGTGGCGGACACAGGCGTTGGTATTAGAATTGGTGGAGACGGTCTTAGTACTCTCCCTGGATGGGGAGAGGAAGATATGAAACTTGACGTTCCTTTGCTGGGTTCAGAGACGAGAAAAGAAACGCAAAACGACAAGCAAACGAGTGGAAAACTTTCCAACATAACATTAGAAGCACCACTCGAGGATCTGCTACCGTCAATGATTGGCGATTCTACTCAGTACTTCCCTACTGTTGCCGTTAATGCGTTGATTCGTATTCTTCTTGAGCCACGCAACTCAGTTCACTACCAAGGAACATTCGTCGCAATTATGTACATTTGTAAAAGTCAGCGGAAACGAATTGGGCAGCATTTGGACAAAATCATACCAGCATTTTTGTACGCAATGGAAAAAGTTAATCGGTCGCTGCGGAAATTTTTATTTGAACAACTATGTGATCTTGTTCAAATCGTGGAGGAGCAGATCCAACCGCATTTGGATCATGTCGCCATGCTCTCGATTGTTCATAGCTATTGGGATGAACACTTGGAGGAGGTGCTCAACTTAGTTAAGAAGCTTGCGAATTCGATTGGAGAAGGATTTCGCGTATATTTGCCCGACTTGATTCCTCAGTTACTGCGTGTAATTCGAACGGAACGTGACAATCCGAGTCGTCCGCGCACATTGCTTGTTCTGAAAACGTCAGTTTCGCTTGGTCGCTTGCTCGATGGATATCTGCACTTGATCATCCCAGCGCTTGTCGCTTTAATCCAAAGTGATGCTGATCTAAATGCGAGAAAACAAGGATTAGGTTCACTGGGCTCTCTCGTCAAAAAGTTGAATGTCAGTGTGTATGCTTCGAAGATTATACATATGCTGGCACGTGTAATTTCTACTCAATCCGAACTGGTGTACCTAGCGATGGATTGTCTCTGTTGTATGGTGTACACGATGGGAGACGACTACGCCATTTTTGTTCCTGTCATCAGTCAAGTAATTGGCCGTCATACGTCGCGTTCCAATGATATTTTTGATCGCTATGACCTGCTTGTCTCCAAAATTCTGAAACATCAACCTCTTCCCGTTGCTTCTTGGGCCACAGATCCATTGAAGACACGAAGCGATACTGCTGATCAGAAAGAATCAGGTGCTGCTGGTCAAGAAGAAACGAAGAGTCTTCCTTGTGATCAGAAAAACTTGATGAAGGCATGGGAAGCCTCTCAGCGATCGACTAAAGAAGACTGGACGGAATGGATGCGGGCATTTTCTGTAGAACTGTTGCGTGAATCACCATCACCCGTGCTACGAGCATGCAAAGAACTTGCGTCAGTATACCAGCCTCTTGCTCGGGAACTGTTTAATGCTTCATTTGTAAGCGTGTGGCCACATTTGAGCTCACCGACACAAGATAATCTGATTCGCGCTTTAGAGTCGGCCTTCCAATCGCCTAACCTCCCATCAGAAATTCTGCAGACACTGCTAAATCTTGCAGAGTTTATGGAACATGATGATCAACCACTGCCAATCGACATTCGCCTTCTTGGTTCGCTGGCCGAGAAATGCCACTCTTTTGCGAAGGCTTTGCACTACAAAGAGTTGGAGTTTAATACGAACCCAAGCGCGGATGGAATTCAGGCCTTGATCAGTATTAATTCAAAACTGAATCAGCCGGAAGCAGCGCGCGGTATCTTAAAGTACGCGTTGGATCATCTCCCAGGTATTGAAGTGAAGGCATCCTGGCATGAAAAACTGTTGCGGTGGGATGATGCACTCGCAACTCATGATCGCGTGCTAAAGGAGCAACCAAACAATGTCGAATCGATCTTTGGTAAGATGCGCTGCCTCTTTGCAATTGGAGAATGGCGAAAACTCAATGACCATGTCCAAGAAACCTGGGCCAAGATTTATGGATCAGATCGAGATCCCAATAGTGAACACGCCAGTGAGAACTTATTAGATGTACCACCTGCACTGAAAAAGGAACTATGTAGCAATGGTGCACTGGTGGCATTCTCTCTACAGAACTGGGATGCCATCCCAACCTATATCAATTCAGATATGGATGAAACTGAAGCGCATTTATTCCGAGCGGTAGTGTCTATTCGTCGAATGGAACTGGAAGAAGCTATGAACTCTATATATCAATGCCGAAAGGTGATGGACCCGACATTGCGGTCATTGGTGAGCGAAAGTTATTCCCGAGCGTATATCCCTGCGATTGTGAATCTACAAATGCTAACCGAGTTGGAAGAAATCGTAGCTTACCTAAAAATGTTTACCTATAAAAACAACGGTGAGCTCACACTGTTGTCAAGTCCTTCAACAACGGTCACATCAAGACGGAAACAGAGTATCAGCAGTCTGAACTTTGTTTCAACATCATCGTCAAAGCTGTACGATCATGAAAAACAAGCTGCCTTGACAAAACTGCAAACAACATGGACAAAACGCATGCTTGGTGTCGAGCGGAATATTCAGGTGTGGCAGAGCCTCATGCTGGTGCGATCTCTTGTCTTCGATGCTCGTGAAGATGTTGATATCTGGCTTAAATATGCGCGCTTGTGTCGGAAATCTGGCCAAATAAACATGGCCGCCACTGCTTTGTGGCGCGTTGGAGCGCAACCCTTCATTCGAAGTGTCCAACGTGACCCATACGCCCCTATTCCAATCAATCTAGGTGGAAACGCTGGTGCAAGTCAAGGATTTGCAAATGGTCTACTCAGTTTGGCGGATGGATCCATGCAGGATCCGCGAGTTGCGTTCAGCTATTTGCGTCATTTGTGGGCTGAAAATCGAGAAGACGTCGCCTTGAAACAGATGTCGCATTTCATCGAAGCTCTCGAGCAGCATGGTGATCAAACAAGTGAAGATATGATCAAACTGCGTGTCCAAGTCTATATTCAACTAGGAGAGTGGCAAATGTCGCTCGCAGAACCACGCAAACAATCGGACGGAATCTTTGATCATGTTCTTACTTGTCTCGAGACAGCCACGAAGCTGGACCCGACAAACCATCGAGCATGGCATGAGTGGGCGTTGATGAATTTCCGAGCGCTGGAAGCAGCTATGAAGGACAATAATGATCCGAGTCAAGTAAAACGATATGCAGCGCCAGCGGTACAAGGTTTCTTCCGATCAATCTCATTTGGGCACACGCGATACGATGTAACCAAGGATGTGCTGCGTTTGCTCACACTCTGGTTTGCTCACGGACATCGCAACGATGTCCATGCTGCCATGAGCGTTGGCTTTCAAGATGTCTCGATTGATACATGGCTCGAAGTGATTCCTCAGCTTATTGCCCGTATCGATTCACCCAATCCAATGATGAATGAACTCCTTCATGAGCTCCTATCTCGTATTGGATTGGCTCATCCCCAAGCGCTAATATATCCAATTACTGTCGCATCGAAGGCATTAAATCCAACTCGAAAAATCGCAGCGGAAGGAATACTTGCAGCAGTTCGTCGGCACTCATCAAAGCTTGTATATGAAGCAGACATGGTGTCTCGCGAGTTAATACGAGTGGCGATCTTATGGAATGAATTGTGGCATGGAGCATTGGAAGAGGCGTCGAAGCATTTCTTTAACAATCGGGATGTGACAGCCATGATTGCCGAATTGACGCCATTGCATGAGAAAATGGAGCTTATCGGCATGGAAGAAGCTCCCACATTACGTGAGGTGGCTTTCCACCAAGCCTTTGCGCGCGACTTGAGACATGCGAAGGAGTGGACGAATGTGTTTGAGCAGACGCAGAACTTGGATGATCTTAATCAAGCGTGGGATATCTATTACAATGTTTTCTCCAAGATCAGGAAGCAACTTGCTAATCTCAATACTCTGGAACTTGCTAACGTGGGGCCGAAGCTTCTTTCTGTGCATGGTCTGAGTCTCGCTGTACCTGGTACTTACAAGGCGGGTGCTCCAATTGTTCGTATTCAGTCATTCGATTCGATGGTCACCGTGCTGACATCGAAACAGCGACCACGTAAGGTGACAATCAATGGAAGTGATGGCAAGGCGTATCCATTTCTGCTGAAGGGTCATGAGGATTTACGTCAAGACGAGCGTGTCATGCAGCTATTTGGTGTGATCAATACATTGTTGGCGAATGACAGCGACACAAGTAAGCGCAACTTGGCAATTGAGCGGTACTCGGTTCTGCCGCTTTCACACACGAGTGGTCTTATTGGCTGGGTGCCTAACTGCGATACTCTGCATCAATTGATTCGTGACTACCGTGAGGCACGGAAGATTCAGCTCAATGTCGAACATCGCTTGATGGTGCAAATGGCTCCAGATTACGATAAACTTCCACTTATGCAGAAGGTCGAGGCATTTAAGTATGCGTTGGGTGAAACCACAGGGCAAGATCTCTATCGTGTGCTGTGGCTGAAGAGTCAAGATTCTGAGGTTTGGCTCGATCGACGCCGAAATTTTACGCGCTCATTAGCAGTGATGTCGATGGCAGGATATATTCTCGGTCTCGGTGATCGACATCCCAGCAATCTCATGCTTGATCGTGTCTCAGGGAAAATGGTGCATATCGATTTCGGTGACTGCTTTGAAGTGGCGATGGAGCGTGATAAGTATCCAGAGAAGATCCCGTTCCGCTTGACGCGAATGCTGACCCACGCGATGGAAGTAAGCGGAATTGAAGGCAATTTCCGGTATACTTGTGAAGCGTCGATGCGTGTGCTGCGTGACAATCGTGATAGTCTGATGGCTGTGTTGGAAGCGTTTGTGTATGATCCGTTGATCAATTGGCGTTTACTTAAGAAGGACACTGTGCCATCCCACGCCCGTCCAGAAGAAGAAGATACCGACCGAGCGGAACCGAGCGGATCGCGAGCTGCTAACGAAGTGGAACGCAATAGTACGAGCCAAACAGATGAGGATAAGATGAACGACTCGGGGAGTGTTAAGAGCACGACATCCTCCGCTCCTGTAACACCCACAAGACGACGTCGTTCATCCTCGGAAGCTGTAATGTTCGGCTTCAACATGGACCGAGCGTCGAGTTTGACGCGTAATTCCATCCAAGATGCAGGACAACGTGAGTTCGACACCAAGAACATTGGTGCCTCGGTCATCACAACCGAATTGCCGCAGTTGAACGAAAAAGCGCTCTCGGTGATTGAGCGTGTAAAGAAGAAATTGGTCGGACGAGACTTTGACGATGGGAAGAAGGTGCTCACTGTGGATGCGCAAGTCGATCGACTGATCCAGCAGGCCACCTCGCATGAGAATCTCTGTCAATTGTATTATGGTTGGTGCCCATTTTGGTAGCTTGGTGTCAAAGAATTGGTGAAATGTGTGTTTGATATATAACAGCCGATCAGGTTCATAACTGTGTTTCATAACAATTTTGTTTATTTGGGTTTGATACTCGAGTTAGAATAAATCAAACCCACCCGTTCATCCAAAATATCTTGATAGAAATATATATATGGGTTTCGTAAATGGGTTTGACATTATATGGGTTTATGAAGGCCCGGCTTGAGCTGCTTTCAGTGATGTCCTTTGGTGATCCTGTCCATTTGTTGGTCTCAAGAGCTCTGCTCGAAAAATGGCGATGGCAACGAAGAAGCGCAAGCAGCCAGCGGCATCAACAGGGGGCTCTGCCGGAAAGAACAACAAGAAAGTCAAGAAATCAAATGCTGCAAAGGGAAACAGTGGTGCTATTAAAAAAAACCGGAAAAATACTTCTGTTGCAAAGAACAAAAAGAAGCAGGAGCCACATCTACAGAATGTCAATGAGGACGAAGAATTGGAAGTAGATGATGACGACATTGCCTTCTTCGAAGATAACACCTCCTACTCGTCTTTCCTGATGAAGATGGACCCAAAGGCGTTAAGGTGAGGTAGTGTAGTAGCGGGTGTTTGTATTTGCAGCAGAATTTCTTATGATTGCATGTACCTTACGTTTGATGTAGTAAATCTGTTCATTCAAAGGGTGACAAAGCGGCAAAGCAGGCGAAGATAGCGATAGAGAAGCAAAAAAAGAAAAATGCACATGAAAACAGCGATGAAGATGACATGCCGCTTGAAAAACTGGAGGCGCGACCACGGAAAGCCGGGTGGGAGACAAAGAAGCAAGACTTGACCAATAAGTTGCCCGTCAAGTACATGGATGGCAGTGTGCGTGTAAATAAACTACTAGTGGAAGATATAGATAAAAAAACAACCAAGCAGGAAGAAGATGATGAAATGGAGGAAGAAGGTGAAGATGATGAAGAAGAAGGCGAAGAAGACGAAGAGGAGGAAGGTGATGAAGGTGACGACGATAGTGAAGTGTCTGATTTGGAGTTTGAAGAGATTCTCACAGCCGACGAAGCCGCGGTTGATAACGAAATCACCGAGTCAACAAACCAAAAGCAACCGCCTCCACAGCTATCGGAAGTCGATTTGAAACTCCGTCGACAGCATCGATTGGCCGCAAAGAAAGTGGAAATCGCACAAATCTGCGAGAGCATCCTAGAAAACCCTGATGACGCATTCAAGAAGACCAAAGACCATCCTCAGAGTCTAAGCAAGATGCAGCAGCTACAATCACTTTGCCGTGATCCTGATGTGACAGTCAAGAAGCTCAGTATGCTGTCGCAACTGTCGGTATTTCTTGACATCTTGCCTGACTACCGTATCCGTTTGCAATCAGAAGAGAAACAGAACGGCCGCCCACTGAAGAAGAAAGTTCAGCAGATGCAGGATTATGAATCAGCATTGCTGTCCAATTACCAGAAATTTCTGAAGTTTTGTGCGCAGGTCGTCACAGACGGTTTGAAGGGCAAACAGCCATCACAGGAACTGACACCCGTGGACCAGCGTAATCTTTCACTTGCGGAAACAGGTGTCCGCTGCCTGGCCGAATTGCTCAAGGCCAAATACGCATTCAATTTCCATCTGAACCTGATCATCGCGCTCGTGCCGATGGCTGACGCGCATTTCGCAAATATCAGAAAAGAAGCCTGTGAGGCTTTTCAGGTCGTGTTCAAGAGCGATAAATCATGCGTGTGTTCTTACGAAATTGTGCAACAGGTCTCTTCTTATGTCAAGCAAAAGCAGTACAAGGTGAAGGAAGATATTATTCGCGCACTTGTCGTGATTCCACTTGAAGTAACGATGGAGCAGGGCGAAGAAGCGCGGAAGAAGGCGAAATCGGACCGGAAGAAGCGCCGGCGACAGCAACAGGAAGGTGATACCATCGCGGCAGGCTTGAAGGAAGCTGAAGCTGTGGTGGACAAGGCCGAGCGCGAGAAGACGCAGGCTGATATCTTGCACGAATTGGTGTTGATCTACTTTCGTATTCTAAAACAGGACACGTACTCGACCGCATTGCCAGCCGTGCTGGAGGGGCTGACCAAGTTTGCATTCCTAATCAACTTGGACATCATGATCGATCTGCTCAAGGTGCTCAAAACTGTGCTACGCGAAGACATCCTGCCGCTGCCTTCTGCGCTACAGGCCGTATTGACTGGTCTCAAAACACTTCAAGGGCCAGGTGTCGAGCTGATGGTTGATGAAAAAGAATTTGTCGACATTCTCTACCATTTATTACGCAAATTTACTGAAGGGGAGGATGTCACTTGTTTCCCCACGGCACTCGAGTGTATCGAAGCCGTTTTCCTGCGTCGCAAAGAGATCGTTGTGGACCGCGTGGCCTCGTTCATCAAGCGGCTGATGCTTATCACATTGCATCTGCAGCCGCATCACATGCTAGCAGTGATGGCACTTATTCGCAGTCTGTTTCATCGGTATTCCAAACTGCAGCAACTGCTAGAAAGTGACATTGACCGCGTGGCCTCGGGCGAGTACAGAGCTGATGTCGACGATCCAGACTTTGCGAATCCGTACGCGAGTGCGTGCTGGGAGCTGACGCTATTGCATCGGCATTTTCACCCGACTGTCGCTTCGTTTTCCATCGGAACTGCTGAGATGGGGCCAAGTCTTCCGAACGAATACCCTAAGGCCATGTTGACACAGTACAACGTCGAACGAACGGGCGAGTTCCACCCGAAGGTGCCGATCCCTCCACCCAACAAACTGTATCAGAAAATGGGAACGAATGGTCACCAGCGTCGGCGGCAACGATATGGAGAGCGCAAGTTCTTCATCGCGGACCCAGTGAAAGAAGGAACAAGAGCAGCCACTTCGTTCTACCAGTTTGCATTAGAGATTGATCAGCAGGAACCGACGAACGAGGAACTCCACTTTCGCTAGTATATCGACGATTTTTGTTCAAAAATTTTGATTGCCAACCCAAATAGATAAACAACGACACTTTCTTACATCTCTTCCATGCACACATGGCTACGACCTTTCTCGTGCGTTTATAATAGAGCGCTGGGAGAGATTTCCTACTACTTCCTACTCACTATATGCTTAGAAAAAAACGTTATAAAACTGTACTACCTGATATCTACAGACTCACACCGCCTCTAGATGTTTGTCGAAAGCTGTGGTTGCTGTCAGTAGTGATGATGGGATCTGCCGTTGTAACCCCTGTTGTATACGCATCATCATATGCAATGGTAGTTGTGGGATTCTGCGAGGAAAGATAGGATGTTGCAGTGGATCCACCCGTCGTATACTGCTGCGTTGGCGCCGCATATGTATTCGTTTGTGTTGAATACTGGTTGGATGCGGTTGCATACTGATTATTGGTGAAGTATTGATTGCTCCCATCTCCTCCGTATGCCGTGTGCATAGTGGAGTTGCTGTTCTGCGTGGATTGGACGGTCGTATAATGACTACTTGGCGTGGCGAAATTGTCTGTAGTGGTTGTATAATTATTATTGCCGTTATTGGCTGCAGATGCGGCACCAGGTGTAGACAAGTGGTTGGAGCCGAGAACAGGGTACAAATTGCCTGGCGTTGGATAACTCGATCGATAGACAGTAGTGGCCTTGCTCTGCCAAAGCACGCACGTCAATGCAAACACTGCGACGATCGAGAGCACAACCGCGACGCTCCCCCACAAGAGAATGGAGCTCCACTTCTCTATCAGCATGTACACGGCGTCTCGACATTCCATGAACGGCGCATTGGCTGTCATGGCGTTGTCTGCCCCCGCTGACAGTAGAAAATCGCCACACCACATCTGATTGGCGGAAGTTCGCGGACATTTCTCCTCTGCCCATTGCAGCACTGTGTCAAATTGTTCGTACTCAGCGACTTTGGCGCACACCTCGCATACTGTATCGAGCTGTGCAAGGCTCAGTTGCCCACAATAACTCGATACATTGGTCTGTCCGCTGGAAAAATACCCCGGGTCGGTCAGATTAAACATCGCAAAGACTTCTGTGACTTCCGCATCCACGCAGTAGTAAGGCACCTGTGCGAAGCAGAAAAGCTGATTAAAATTCTCCCCCAGCGACACTTCAGCGTCATCAGCTGGGTATGACTCGTCGCTCCATGTGTTGGCCTTGCTGCGTGTCGAGTTGGCACCAAACGCGACTACCACAAACGTTGCACCAGTAATCGCCAAGACAATCGCGTATACCATCAGCAGCATTCGCAGCTGCAACCATGCACCGAAACATCCGAGTGCTGACAGAGCAATAACGACTGCGCCTAGCACAAGAATGAGCAGGAACGCACTGTCACCGACCCAGGCGTAATCTCCTTCAAACGCGTCCAGCCATCCAGAGTTCTTGATGCGGTGACTGAAGTACACAAGCAGACAGCCGCAGACCATGAACGTCATGTTGACGAGCATCAGCACCACCTTGGCGACATTTGCGAGCACCATACCTCCGCTTCCAGCGGAGGTTTTTCCATTGCGTCCCCCTGAAGGGTATTCTTCCATGATCGGGATCCCTATGGTAGTGGAGGGTTCGCTTGTGAACGCCCAAGCGAGGAGCTACACAGCAGGGAGGGCAAGAAAAAAGGAGGGGGGGGGGGGAGGTATACGACAGGCCGACTCTTCTAAGAACACTACAAGAAGAATCCGGTTCGTTGTGTCTATTATTACTCCAACGTGACAACAGAGAGAGAGAAAGAGAGAGCGGTGCTGAAGAGGTTTGGCTTCTTCTTCTTCCGCCACCTGGAATGAAATGCTTCTACTTCTATCCGACGTTAGCACTTTGACTTGATTTGAGTATACAACCGATGATCGCTCGAAAAAAGAACGGCCGGCGCTGGCTTCTGTTCGACCAACTGACTGCTGTTCGTCCATCGTACAGATCTGAGCCATTGCCGAAGGCGGTTGGGGCTATTCAGAAGTGGTCACAGAGTCAGAACTGTCCCTAATTTAACTATTGATTTGTTAGGGATCTGTCCCTCAATTCCATAACTCCCGATAAAAGCACATATATAAAAATACCAGTAATACCGATGGAAAAAACGGTATAAACTCCAAATGCCACTTTTGAAAATGGAGGAGCTGCCGCAGGTAAATGTGACAACCATGCCTCAGCACCAGGATGCTCGTGTGCGCTAAGTAATGCAAATACTGTCACGCAATTAGGAACTATTGGAAGGCGAGTGGCCGTTCCAAAATGAGATCACGCTACTCAAGCGTATGCAGCAGATGCAGCAGCAAATGGAAGGAAAAATCCGCAAAATCACGCGCGAGCTCCGTAACGAGCACTTTTATCCGCGACGGACCGAGACAAAACAGCTCCGCTTGCGCGTATACCATACATTCCGTCCACCTGTGGAAGATACAGCGGAAGCACCGGGAACTCCTGGCCAGTGGGCGCTGCGTATTGAAGGTGTGGATACAAACGCAGGTGAACACAAAGTGGTGGTAAGTGAAATTATAGGTTTCGGGAACAGGAAGGTAGTCTTATCTCTTTCTTGTGTGCATGCACAAATGAGATGCAGAAATTCTCTAATTACTTTCGCAAAGCCACAATTGAACTGGATCCAAGGCTCTATTCCGACTCCGTCATCAATGTGAGTTTCTCTATGCTACTTGTTTTAATTTCTGGTATTTTCTTATCGACCTTACTATCTCTCTTGATTGTATCATCCAGTGGACGAGTTTCCAGAAGACCCACCATGAAGTCGATGGACTGGAGATCTCCCGTGCTGGTCACACTCCACATACCGTGCGCATCCAGTTACTGCCAGCGCATACACCGGAGCGCTTCTCCATTTCCCCAGAGCTGGCGGGAGCCATTGGTGAATACTTGAGCGCTTCCAGCGCGTACAGAAAGCAGGACATCATCATGGCCACATGGGAATACATCAAGCGACGGAATTTGATTAAAGAGGATGATTGTCGCGTCGTAGTCTGTGACGACACACTCACGCAGGTCTTTAATTGCGTGTCGCTCCCTTTTACGTCGATCGTTGTAGCACTCAAGCCACATCTGACTCCTGTGCATGCGCTGGAACTGGAGTATGCGCTTAGTCTATCGACCGAGTGCTCATCAGAATTGATTGACGAAAGGTTTTTCGACGTCGACGTTGTTGAAGCAGATGAACTGGAACAGACAAGGAAACGCATCTTGGCCGAGTGGGAGGAACTACAGCAGGAGCAGCGACAGGAATGGATGATGTTGAAGCAGCAAGAGGTGGACATCGTTGCACGACTGCATGAGAACACGAGGAAACACGGGTGGATGACGCAGTTTGCTCAAGATCCGTGCGGGTTTATGAAAGATGTAGAGAGATCACAGCAAGGAGATCAGCAGGTACGACGACAATTTTGAAGGGCTACGCGCATGTAATGATGATGTTGATGATGTCGCTGATATTTTCTCTTTATCCTTTGAACAGATCCTGGTAGCGGAATCTGAGGCAGATGAGTTGAATATCCCACACGCGCATCAGTTTTCTCAGCCATGGGTTCGTGAAGTGGTCTCGGATCTCCTAACACTGACAACACAGTAAGCACTACATAGCCCATGATGGCCTTCGATTACAGAGGTACAGTTCTAATCAAAAGCACACAAATACATGGACACTCAAAACAATCATTCGCGTGTGGTTACTCTGTGGAGTTTCTATTATGCGATCCATATGAATCTATTATGGGTTCAAATCTGCGCTGAGTTTCATGCGTGCGACGGTTCAAGATTGAAAGCAATGGGTTCGTAAGGGGACAGAAACACACGCACATCCAACTTACTTGAGTGTGAGTGCATCTTCGGCGAAGCTTCTCTGATCGATTAGAAAGTCTCACTCCCATGCAACAGTCGAACACCCGCCTGCGCTGTGACCCAACAGACTATGCCAGGAGGCAGCAAGAGAAGAAAGAGCGCGCCAAAGACATTCGAGATCAGCGGCAGCGCGGCGTCTTCTCGGACGAACACACTTTCACTCCGAAGTGCGAGACGTTGGTCAGCGATAAACTGTCGCTGGATGTTTGTATCTGCCTGACGCATTTTGATATTCTTCGTACAGAGTAAATCCACACAAGTCCAGACTTGCTTCACCTTCTCGTGAAGAAGCGGAACAGCGGCAGTCTTCCTCTCAGCTACAGAGTTCAGCAGTCAACTCATTCGACGAGACGCCCATTCGACCAAGTAAGTCTCTGCTTGCGTCGAGAAAGGAAATTCTCAGTCCCGAAGAGACTGTATCAAAGCGAAACTCAATCCACCGTTCTCACAATAACAATAATGACGAAGAGGGTATGAACGGGAGCGATGCACTCGACAATCTCTCTCGCAGGTATCCGAAGAAAGCGCCGCCAGTCCCCACTAAACTCGCATCACCAACACCACTTGAACCAGGTGAGAAAGAATTGATACTACATTCACGTATGTGTTTCTTTTTGTGCATGGCTAATTGACCTGGACGGAATAAACGAACGGATACTCAGAGCATGATACTTTGTTTCGAGAAGTGAAGCGCACTACAGGGAAAGAACTGGACGACCTTCCGATCAAGCGATCGACGGGGCCACCGCCTGGCAAGCACACTGGTCCATGTCTACGCAATTCCAGCTGTGGATGTCCGCAGTGTTCAGGCATGAGTACAGGTAGCACATCGATGCGCGCAGATCCGCCAGTTCGACGACGAGAGCCCAAATCTGCGCCGCCAGTAGAGCAGGACACATACGCTAGCCAGTCGACTTCCTCCCGATCATTCCCGCATAAGAGTGAAATGGAGGTGCGTGAAGAGCATTTCATATCGCATAAGTGGTTCCCTATTGCTAACACAGACACCGATGTGATTTGTAGAACTCGCTATCGCTGTTGAAATCTAAAATGTCGCGACGAAAGGCAAGAAGTGCACCGTCAAACCAAGCTTCGCTGTTTGTCGAACAGAACGCACCGAGTGCTATGGTGCATTCTGCACGAAATCCATCGACATTGCCTCACAAAAATACTCCACCACCTGTTGCGGCGCCTCGACGAGCGGCTCCTCCAGCGGCGGTAACAAAGAACCCGCCAGTTCGAAACGATAATGAAGACAACGAATCAACATATTATCCACCCCCCATCTCTAACGGTTCCAAACAGTCCGAAGAACTGGTAGGATCCTCTAACAGAAACCTCTGCTATCTTGTTTTTGACGGAGTCAATAACACTTGTCCACTTTTGCTATAGGATGAATATGCTACTGGTGATGAAGAAATGGAGCAATGCAGTAGTTGTCAGCGGCGTTTTAACGTCACGGTGCTTGAGAAACATCAAAAAGTCTGTGCCAAAGTGTTCATGGGGCAGCGCAAGGTATTTAACATGGCAGCTAAACGATTGGAAGGCACCGAGGCAGAGAAACTCGCCAAACAGGCGAAAACGAAGGGAGGGAGTGGTGGAGGTGGCAAGAAAACCACCGGTGCTGAAGAGCAGCCAATCAAGGCCAAGACAGCGGACTGGAAGCAAAAGAGCGAGATGTTCCGCAACGCTATGAAGGCGAGCCGAGATGTCACTATTGCACTGAAAGAGGGTAAACAGTTGCCTCCACCAATGCCGTCAGCACCCGATCCGAGTCTCATTTTGTGCGACTACTGTGGTCGACGCTTTAACGACAAAGCTGCCGAGCGCCATATTAACTTTTGCCGGGAGAAATCACAACGTGATAATATTGGAAAAGGACCCCCAAAGAAAGGTGCAGCAGCACCGGCTGCGAAGCCCACCCGAGCTCCAGTTAGGAAGAAATAGAGATCTGCATTGGCATCAAATTCTTTACTTCGCGATCTCACATGCTTCAAATATCAGTAGACATAACACAACAGAGCTCTTACTACAGTGAACAAATTCATTTAGTCGCCATGTGTGCAATATTAATACTTCTATACAGGTTTATATATTTCCAAGCTCATCCAAGAACGAACAATCGATCGTTCGCATGAAGAATGGCGTCCGGAGGAGGGCATGTATATACATACGGTCGTAGATTGTTCAGTGTTGGGTTTGGTCGCCGGAAAATACCGATCACAAGCATTTCTGCCACAACAAAGTCGAGAAAAACTTCGATAAACCGCTTTCCAACGTAGTGATTTTCCACTTTCACACGGAAAAGACGACGATACTTGGTGTTTGTATCTCGAAAAGAACTGGAAGCTTGTTTCGAGCTTTTCTTTTCAATCCCTTTCATATCCCTATCGCTGCCTATGTCGAAACTTCCGCTTCCTGCCGCCAATGCTTCAACTACGTCCGTAATGTAGGGATTGTAGAATGTTTGACAAACAATTCTATCCAGCACACACGACAAAAACACATTACTGCCGGCAACAGCAGGGGCAAGATACGGATAGAAGTTTCGAATGGCTGGGTCTCGTGGTCTGCAGAACTTTGAACTTCGTGCATAATGTAAAACCGCGAGTGTGTTCTCGCTTTGTACAAATTCTGATGAGTAGCCAAGCTGGTCCGATGGCACCTGCGCGTCATATTGCTGTAATGTTGCCTCAATCACTTCCTTGTTTTCGTTAAAGACAGCTGGATTAAGCCCAGGATATCGGTCTATCATGCGCAATTTCACACTCGCCAGCGGCAATCCTTGATTAATTTCATGTTGATAGGATGTTGACATCCCATCAGCAAATGGAACGTTAAACTCATAATTTGACATTTGACTGCTAAGTCGCCGACACAGCGAAGTTGAGGCTGATCTGTAGAAACCATGTTGCTGCCTTGTAATTTCGACAGCTAAAAGGGAGCTGATAACACCAAAGTCCGCTAGACTTTTCTCATCTTTTCCGCTTCCGTCACTCATTGAACACACCTCAGGATCCGCCGTGTTAGCTGAGCTATTTTCCAAATGAAATGCTTGCTTCTGTGATGGAAGAATTACTACTTGGCGCGCCTTATGTGCAGCAACACGAGCAAGATCTGCGCTTTTCGACGAATTTCCTATGACAAAGAGTACATCTTCCAAAATGTCGACGTCTTCACCCTTTTCTTCTTGCAATGCAATAAGATCTTTCGCGTTCGGAAGCCTCTCTATCAACACAACAAAGCTTCTCACGGAGAGCCGTACGGAAGGTTGGATGGTAAATGATTTAGAGTGATGGCGGTGGCTGGTGTATCGTGATTGCTCATACTGAAAATATGACCTTAGGTACCATACCAGTGAGAGTGCATCGACCAATCGTCCTGCACAAATCACATAATGGTCGCTCAAATGCTTTAATTGGATTCTGCAATAGTCGCGCTGAAATATTTCCTGTACTTCTTGGATATTTTGCATTCTCATTGCTGTTTGAATTGATGAGCTATGTGGGGTTGATAAATCACGATGAAAGGATGACATGCTCCTCTTGTGGCTCAAATGCGCTGCAGACTGAAGATTTGGTAATCCCACTGAGCTATTCATGAACTCTGAAGTGCTCACCGAACCTGATTCTACATTGGAGTCAACTTTTTTTAATTCGTTCCAGCTTGTATCATTTTTTTGTTCGTCTTTGTTGTCGGCGCAGCCTTCATCATCTTCAAATATGTCACTGAAAGTTGATTCTCGACTTTGCCCACGAAATCGACTGCGAGGAGAAAGCCGTCGCAGCAAACTATCGGATGACACACGAACAGGCCTTGCAACTGTCTTCGAACCGAGGCGTTCACCCCAATACCCGTATGAGTTGGCTATATGTAGGACGTTAGATGCACTTTTTGCAATCACAAAGCCAATATCCCTGCATTACAGTCAAAAAGTGTTAACAAACATCGCCCTATAACTTCCACCTCTATGTGAAAATGAACAATATTACTGTGGTGACATACCCTTCACGAATCTGAGTTTGAAATGGCACCAGCGGAAGCTTGACGTGAGTGTCATCTTGATAACCTCTTTGCTTCCAGCGCACGGTGATAAGTAATGCGCCGTAGCGCTCGTAAATATTACGCACCACATCATCATATTTTTCACCCTCAAATCGATTGGAGAAGACCATCGGAAATATCTGATTACTCAAACCATCCACGTACTAATAGAGAGCACACGTATAAATTAGATCTGGAGAATTATTGCATAAGAATCTAAAATTCGTACCTCGGCCAGCCATGTTTGGTCCATTGTCGTCCAGCTATCACTGGTACTGGTATCAACGGAATGGAGAAGATTTGATATGAGCGTACTCGCCCCAGGACAAATTGCTCCACGCGCTAGGACCATATTCTTTAACGCAAATGTTTTTGTAGCATTTGCTCCCAGCAGAAAAGTTGCCATATCATACTCATATTCATCCGAGAGCAGCTGCACATAGATATCCAAATGCTTCCCCAAACAATCTGCAAAGTTACGAACGGCCATTGTACGTAAAATGGTCGTAGCATCTACTTGTGCTGAGTCTTGATGTTGTTTCTTATTTGCGAGAAAGAACACTGCCGTGGCTGTCTCCAATCTCACTCGCCTTTGGTCGTTCCCGCTTGTTAAAGTGCCGCGAAGGTAACATGTCCGACGTCGATACTTGTCTGTCCCTAATAGACGTAATAGTTTTTGAGAAGGCAAAGCATCTCCAATAAATACTACTTCCAAGTGGATGGTTCCTCGACTCGCGTGGTAGAATTCTTGTAAAAAATCCAGCACTAGGTCAGCCGAGAGGTCGCATCCAGAGACAATCACATGTCCTGAAGATTTGTGTTTTGGTTCGTAATCTTTGTCTGCCGGATGGCTTTGCTTTGCGAGCTGATTGAGCTTATTAACCTGGCGAGGTATGATTGTGAAAATGCCCAAGATAAGCACAATCACAAAAAAATGCCCGAGTGTCGTATGCGGAGTGATATCCCCGTAACCTGTGCATATAACATGATGAGTACAATGATGAAAGGATAGAATTCATTAGCAGTGCTTACCGATCGTGGATATGCTGACCATAACGAAGTACAGTGCTTCGTGAAACGGAAGTACTTGGTTAATGCTAGTATAGTACTGCTCTTCCAGTGCTTGGAACATTCCGGCTGCGCACAAAGTGACAATAAATGACGAGAACACAAAGGCACCCAGCTGTATTTGTACGCACATTTTAGAGGAGTCAATGAGTGGCAACTAATTATGGCAGCACAATCAAACACAATGCTCACCTCATACTCAAAGCCATGCTGCTTGAGCCGCACAATTTGTTTCAGCCGCAGAACGCGCAATGCTCGAAAGATTCTTAGTACGCGGAGCACAAAAACGACTTGAGATCGGCTCGACGGAACAAAATACTGCATTTTGTGTACAAACGGCCGTTGTTAATGCATTTTTGTTCCCTTTACCAATCATTCTGCTTCACTACGCACCACTATAAGAGAAGGGATGATCGTCAGCATGTCGATGATGCCATGTCGCGACACCATATACTTCCACGGCGTTGGGGCTACGAACAGATTCAATCCCTACAGCGTGCATATACCATGGTCAAACTAAAATAGCATGGGTAAGCTTGGACCTGCTCAGCAGCACGTACGAGGTCTATAATGAAGTAGATCGTCACAATCAATTCTATATTCCTTCTCACTGGAGACGCATATAAATTTGGCTCATAAAGCTAAGCACATTGAATATCAGTCCAGCTCATACGTACATAACCAAGGAGGTTAACCAGTGATTGTTATACCTCTGCGATGTAGATCGAGAAGATTCCGACACTCAGCACGAGATTGATCAACTCCAAGTACAGCCCCCACTTCCGCTCCATCATGTGTTGTGCACGTTCCTGTAGCGAAGGCTCGTACACATGCACCACGGTCCGCCCGACGTCACTTCGCAACACATGGCTGCTTGTGTCACTTGCAGGTCCTTTTTCCACTGCTAACTCCAAGTGATCTACACACAGCAATCACCCACATGTACACCATCAGTCATGGGCTGTTGTAGATACTGTAACACCTTATCCCGTACGTTTATCGATACGCAGAGGCTGTTCTGTCACTTCCTGTTCACATGTTCATCAATCATTCTTAGCCATACTATCTTGTCACAATTGTGTCTGTCTATGTTGCCTTACCTCAAACTTTGAGTCTTCATCAAAAGAGGCAAGAGTATGTCGGCGCCGTCCATTGACAGCAGGCGTCGTCATCTCTGCATACTGACGTGGCATGTCTCTTTACTGACTGTCTACCACGTAATGATCGATCGTCACGGTGTCTACAGACTTCTTAGCACGCACACGCGCGCAGACTTCTGTTCATGCTTGTCCTATCACATTCTAGCACTCATGAAACGATGTGTCAGGTGAAACGGTTCCGAAAATAAAAGAAATAACTGATTCAAACATGAAAATAGGGTCAATTTAGCCAAATATTTCCTTGTTTGAACTTGTATTTAGTTTAGACCACGCTAATGTAGTACGAAGCTTGCTCAACGTACAGCCACCATTCTCCTCGTCATCTTGATCGCGGAAGCGTAATCTTGGAGGCAGCCAACTTGAACAAAAATGAACAACGGTGGTGTGGCGTGTGTGACGCCTACGTGCGCAAAGAGCGGTACATTAGTGTGTCCGACATGTAAAAAGCTCGGTATCCCACCGGCCATGAGCACCTTCTGCTCGCAGGAATGCTTCAAAGGGTACTGGGCCACGCACAAGGCGCTGCACAAGATGTTCACGCAGGCATTGGCAAATGAACAAGTCACTCAAGCAAACACGTCATCTTTTGACGGCTACGAGTTCACGGGAAAAATACGACCAGGCGTCGTGTCACCTATGCAGACCGTGCCCGATCACATTCAGAAACCAGATTACTGGCAGACAGGTATTCCCGTTTCGGAGCAACAGGCAGACAACAAGATTCCTGTGTACACCCCCGAGCAGATCGCCGGTATCCGTGAGGTCTGTCGCCTTGGTCGAGAAGTGTTGGACATTGCTGGACGAGCGGTGCGTGTGGGTGTCACAGGTGACGAAATTGATCGCATCGTGCATGACGCCTGTATCGAACGCGGATGCTACCCATCGCCATTGAACTACTACCACTTCCCAAAATCCGTCTGTGTGTCTGTGAACGAAGTGATCTGCCACGGAATTCCAGACTCCCGACCGTTCGAGGACGGTGACATTGTCAATTTAGACGTGTCAGTGTACAAGAACGGTTACCACGGCGATTTGAACGACACATTTCTTGTGGGCAATGTCGACGAAGAAGGCGTGCGATTGGTGAAAACTGCGTTCGAATGTTTGCAGAAAGCGATCAGCCTTGTACGACCAGGCATGATGTACCGCGAATTGGGCAAACACATCGCAGCGGTGGCGAGTGCACAAGACTTTTCTGTCGTGAAAACGTATTGCGGCCACGGCATCGGCAAACTCTTTCATTGCGCGCCAAATGTCCCGCATTACGCCAAGAATAAAGCCGTAGGTATCATGAAACCAGGTCACATCTTTACGATCGAACCGATGATCAATATCGGTACATGGCGAGACAAGATGTGGCCAGATGACTGGACGGTCGTCACAACTGATGGGCTGCGGTCGGCACAGTTTGAACACACAGTGTTGGTTACCGAAACCGGGTATGAAATCTTGACTGCCCGGGAGAATGAGCCTGAGATGAAATGGGATCTCGCAAAGGTTCAGCGGCCGTTGTAATACACATTCGTGGACAGAAAGATGCAGTCAAAAAGATCACAGTCAATATACGCAGTAGTTAATGTACGCGGCAAGCTCTGGAACCGCTTTTACGGAGTGATTGTGAACTATACATCGCTTAATGTCGTAGCCAGTACACATGGTTGTAAAATTTGGGCTGACGGAGCTTCTCCACAGTGTGAACGCTGCAATAATAGAAAGAAACAGCACCTGCGTTGATACATACGTTATCACTTCAAATTACTTCAGCACTTTCAATATCGATCATGAACTCATGTACGTACTCAGTTTTTGAAGGATGGACAGGAATGTGTAGCCTTGCACATCCCAAATATCCTCAAGAGCTGTTCCACTAGTTAGCGCATGCTAAATAGATAATAGATGCAAGCCAATCAGGATTGAAGGATGGAACATGCAGAAATACTTTTGTTACCGATCGAACGGATCCGAGAACGATTGTGAGAAGTAGATAGAGCGGTTGTAGTAAGAACATTAGGCGAAATTGCATGTAGAGAATGCTAAAAAGACCACTCCGGAACAGAAACGTCGCGCCAAGTAGCGTAAAAAACGTGACGATCACAAATATCTGCAATAAAACCTGCACACTACATGCCATACACAAGCAGGATTTGTGAAGAGACATAAGCGACCAACGCATGATAGTTGCCTAACATGGTGAGGATGGTGTCGTTGTTCTCCTTCGTCTCCTTTGCACTGGGTAGGTCATTGTACTCAATCGATGCATTTAGCACGATATCCACAATACATAGACAGGAAATGAACACACAGCAGAATCCAAAGAATGAGTTATGATGAGCCACCACATCCTCTGCTTCGTGATCTTCTCGTTCGTCTTCTAACTTCGCATGTTGTTGCTGTAGGGGCATTGGTTTCTATGTGCACCTCCAATTCAATCTAACGGATCCGTTGAAAATAACGTTGGTTATAAGCGCTATTTACGTTTTCCCGCCAATTTTACGTTACATTTTCGAGTTGGTTGCGTGACGCCAGCAGATCCAAACGACGGAAAATAGGAGGACGAGGTGGTCTGAACAGCATCGCGAGATGGGAATTTCCGGGCTGTTACCGGTGCTGAAGAGCATCACTGAGACGAAAACGCTATCGGATTACCGAAACAAGACGCTCGCCATCGATGGATACTGCTGGTACGCATTCGTATTTTTATGTATTATTGATTCGAACTCTATGTAACATGCTTATTTGTCTCATAATGTATTTAAAATTGATAGGCTTCATCGCGCCATTTACTCATGCAGTCAAGAAATTTGTCTTGGTCAAGAAACAGACAAGTGCGTGTGTATAGTTTGGATCTTTAGTCATTCTGTTGTCGTAAATTCGGGATTGAAGTGTACTCACAGTCTTTCTTTACTGGTGATGGTGCAGATATGTGACGTATTTTATAGAAAGGATTGATGTCTTGGTTCGAAACGGCATTACCCCATATGTAGTCTTTGACGGCGGACCATTGCCGATGAAAAAAGGAACTGAGGAGGAACGAAGAAAGTAAGACGTTTATCCTGATGGTCAGGCAGTTGATCAATGGAAGGTACTGATCATACTGATCGATGTACCTGCTTCTTTACACCCGTTTTCAGATCTCGACAGAAGAACAAAGAACTAGGCATTCAATATTTCAAGCAACAAAACTTTACGGAAGCACGGAAGTGCTTTGTAAAGGCGGCTGACGTGTCGCCTTATATGGCTCATCGTGTAATTCAGGTCAGTTTCTTTGCTTTGTGGAATCGGCAGGTTCATACACTTACCGATATTGGGGATTTGCTTATTATATAAACAAACAGAAACTGAAAGAGCGCAATGTGTCCTACGTTGTGGCTCCGTATGAAGCTGACGCACAGTTGGCGTTCTTGATTAAAAACGGACTCGCTGATGGTGTTATCACCGAAGATTCTGACTGCCTTCCTTTTGGCTGTGGGACAGTGTTGTTCAAAATGGACCGTGACGGAATTGCACAGGAGATCCGCACGGACAATATCAATAAAAACAAAGGAATGAGCTTCCACATGTTCACGGATGACATGGTATTCACCGCGCTATCGAATTGTTTAATCTGACACTGTAATTGGTGCAATGCTTACCGAATCTTCTGTGTCGTTTGATAGTTTTTAGAGATGTGCATTTTATCAGGGTGTGATTACTTGCCCAGTCTCACTGGATTCGGTTTGAAAAAGGCGTACGCAGCTGTCAAGCAGCATGGATCGTTTAAAAAGGTATTGTAAAACTCTCTTCTTTAAACAGTTTGAGCGTACTAACTCTATGGTTCATTCGATTGACGTAGATAATTCGAGCGCTTCGGCTCGAAGGTAAAGTACGTATTCGTCCGTCATACGAAGCGGAGTTTGAGAAAGCGAAATTAACTTTTCGTCATCAACGGGTTTTCGATCCCAAATCGCAAGTACGTGGCCATGTGTGAACTTATTGGTGCACATTGACGTATTATCATAATGTGTCTCTATATGGTAGAAACTTGTTACACTCACACCTATTCCAGCCGATATCATCGCGTGTCATGAGTCACTGGACTTTATCGGACCAGATCTCTCTAATGAGGTTGCAAAGGCAATTGCCGAAGGAGATATGGATCCTATCACTATGATCCGGTTCCCTTCCATCAGTGTCAAAGATGTTTCTACTGGTTTCCCCAGCGGCAACAGATGCTTATCAGGACCATCAGTACGTTTATCATGGACGTCGAAAGCCCCAATAGTGTCGAATGTCATCAGAACAACACAAGCAACTCGACCAGTCGCTCCACAACACAGGCTGTCAGCCTCCTTCTCACAAATATCGGCTTCTTCATGTGTCCAAACGCCAACAGTCAAGTCGCCGACGACGAACGCAAGCAACAACCAAAACTCCGTCACTCCTATTGTGAGCCGATTCTTCATGGCTCCTCAACACAACAAAATGTCACCAGCAGATGAAGGAGACAAGAATATCAAAGAACCTGATATTGGGTTATCAACATACAAAAGTCAAGACGTACACGAAGTGAATGTGGCGAAGAGCATCTCGTTTGATCCCTTAGAAGAGAAAGCCCAACAAAGTCACCACGATCAGAAAGGCAAGGAGAATAAATCACCGAAAGATTCCACAATATCAGATTCTACTCCCCCAGCACCGGAAAATGCATTTTCGAGGATGATGCGTGCCGGATCGATGTTACAAAAGCAATCACTCAAGAGAAAAACTTCGAAATCGCAATTCTGCTCGAGAAAACTCTCAAAAAATATACAAACGAAGACGCAAACATCTTTGCTTCATCGCATCCAGCAGCACGCTTTTTATGACAGTAAACCAAGTGATAGCGCATCGATATCAACGACTTCTTTTGCCTCTAACTCCGCGGTAGTGGAAGTAGACGATTGTACAGTAGCAGCAGTATTTGAGAAATCTGAAGAACCTGAAGTGGAACCAGAAGAGCAAGCAGAACCACTCGTCGTTTGTGGCGCGTATTTGACAGATGGCAGCCAAATCCATGATGAACACAGAGAAACTGTAGTCTTTAGAGAAAGCGAAGGAACAGAGACATTAGGGTCTCCAATTGCATCGTTTGACCGCTTTCGGTATCAACAGTAAAAATAAAAAGCCTCAATGAAAGGCTAACTACATTTTGTTCTCGCAAATACAATATAGTTCTCTGCACTACTGTTACACATCTGCAATCTCTAACTTGCACAGGGGGCAGCTGTTGTTTTCTCGTATCCACCCATCCACGCATTCTATTCACAGCACCAGGAAGCATGAGCTGGTAATCCCGAAACAACTTATCTGGTGCAGAAAAGCTATGCAAACCTTCATGAAATACATGAGCGCACGGTAGCGTCAACGCTCGATCGTTTTGCATGAAATTGTATTGGCAAATGATGCACCTGTGTGCATATGTACGGAATACGTTGTTAGCAACAAGATGCCAACAGATTTCACGATGAAACTTCGTGGCACTACTTACGTGACATCGGCGTCGTGATCACCATTCCAGCGATGGGTAGGAAGGCGAGAAAGCACGTGAACAGCCATTTGACGCCATCGCTCTTTCTTTACATCTCCATTTTGCTCTCCAAGTTGCAAGAGCTCTTCATACGTCATATTATCCGGATCAATTGTTCTGTGATCCATGATCGATGCTCGCGGCGACGTGACTTGAGATTCATGTTCTGCTAAAACCTGACGGCGAGCCATATACTCTTCAAAAGCAGCGATATTCTATGAATGAAAGGAGGTGAAGAAATCCATAAGCAAACTGATAGTAGAGTGGGCACCTCAATTGCTTTTTTCATACCTCTTGTTGCTGGAGATATACAGCTAATGCAACAGATGCTGCCTCATCATCGTCTGCAGCCGCAGCAGCAGGAGGAGGAGAGCTTGCTGCAGATGACGACGCCAATGACGCCGTGGATGGAGAAGCCATAGATCCAGAGGAACGAGATACCACCGATGCTGTGGATGGCGAGCGTAACGATGTTGTTGGTGAAAATGCATACACTGATCCTGTTGGAGAACCATCTGGAGATGATATGGAAATGAATGGTGACCGATTTTCACCAGAGAATGGCGATCGCTCACGCTCACTCTCCCACCCGTATTCACGATGAGTGCTTTGTTCCGGTAAAAAGCTATCAAGCCCCAGTCGTGGTCGAGGTCGAGTGAGTGAGTTTGATGTTCTTTCACTGAAGAGTGTACTTCGTGAAGGGTTCTCTCGTGCACCTGCGCTATTAGTTCTCGTTGATGGGAACTGCAATTGTCGACGGCTTGCTCGCGCTGCTCGTGTTGTCATCCGATCTGCATATTCCACTTCGCTATCGGGTGAGTTGGGGCTCTCCGCGCAGATTTCATCTGATAAAGACCGCGTGATCGAAAGCGAATTCCGCATTCCTCGAGAGATGGTTGGTGTTGATGACACGGAGGAGGAACTTCGTCGTCCATTGGTGCTAGTGCTACTTTCTCGCCGGGATGTTGGGCTTGTAAGATCAATCACATCCGCAAGCTAAAAGCAATAAAAACATCCCAATATGCAAGTCACAATAATGGATTGGTATATGGGTGCGAAAGGATGAAGAATTACCCGTTCGATAGATCGACGCTCTTCACGTGCAATCACACGAGTTGAAGAAGTCGCACTCACGCGTGTGTCAATACGTGGCGAGGTAGTTGTAATACTCGCACTATTGTTCATCTAGTTAATCACAAGCAAAATCCATGTAAATGTGCCATACATACAGCCAAATTATTTGTATGTCCTTCTAGAAGCTCTGGTGGATCCATACATGAAAAACGCGCCAAAAAATACCAAAAAGGCAAACCAACTCACCCCATGAGCTTCCAAGATCATCCGCGCGTGGGCACGTTCTAATCGAATATACTGTCGTTTAAGTCTCGCATACTTTTTCTGCAGCTGATCGCGCTGGCGGCGCTCTTCTTCATACGCCCGCTCCAGTGCATTCATATGCTCTTCAAACTGTTCAAGCTGCATGCTTTGATTCGCTCTACTCAACGAATCCAGTCAAAAAATGGCGCCCCTCGGCCAACAAGACCCTGATAATCATACCGGTTTACCGATATGTACTACAGGAATATTGCGTAATTATCATATCGATATACCGATATATTCTGAGAATTTGGAAGTGGTTTGGTAAGAGCGGAATGACGGTGGAAATGCCGCTGCTAGGTGACCCACGGCTGGAGAGACTCGCGTACAATGTAGCGCTCTGGAGCGTTGTGTGGGCACTACTTTTGAATGCCATCCCCGTGGGTAAGAGCGGCCGCAACCACATCGTCACGCTCAATGCGGCACATGGTGTGGTGTCGACTGTCGTGGCGACGCTAACGATTTGGTATGGGTACGAAACGGCCATGTCTACGGCAGTATCGCTCAGTTATTTTCTCGTGGATTTGGTAGCGATGGTACATGCGGATCGAAAGATGGAGTGGAAAGCGCTTAGTAGATCGCGCAAAATGGATTACGCGCACCACGTTATGGGGGTCTGTTGGGGTACGGTGTTCTTCCATCATGAAGCGACTGTGTGCGATACCAGCCTTGGTAATCCGTATGTGTGGATCCAGACAAATGAAGTGAGCACGCCATTCTACAATTGGTTCCGTCTGACCAACAGCACCGTCGCGGGTATTTTATTCGTGTTGTCGTTCTTCCTCTCACGGATTGTCTTCAACACTCTTTACCTGATTCCGAGGCTGTTGCGCGTGTGCGACCACCTTTATTTCTACGGCTGTATGCCATTCTTCGTGCTGCAATACATCTGGTTTGTGATGATTGCCAAGAGAATGACAAGAACAGTGCGCGTTGCCAATCGAGTCCCACCACCCACCATGACCAACAGCAGCAACGACGACCTTACGCTGCTTAAGAAAGACCAGTAGGATCTGTGAGTTTTCCTTGTAGCTTTTTTCTTGAGAGAAGAAGTACTTTAATGAGAGGGATACTTACACGAAATTACATGGAACGTTTCGATTTTCTTCTGTTAACGCTACTATCCAGCTGGAAAAATCGAATTGATCGTGAGCACCGCTACTTAATCAGACATGATTACCTCGAAATAGAACGTCTAAGTTGCTTTTTATGGGTTATGTGTGAAGAACCACGTTGATCTGCAGAACATTCCTGCTTCCAGTAGCCCGACCAGTGCGTATCACCTCTGTTTAATCGTTTATTTATATTTCGTTTCAATAATTAATATATGTATTAAAACAAATGTAATGTTTTTAAACCAAGGTAATATTTCGTTGTCGTACTTCCACTATTTTGGGTCGTTCCATGGAATTGGCCGCAGTTTTTGCTCTCAATGTTGTATGGCCGCACATGTGTGGCTCGTCTTTGGCTCGGTCCGTCCTTTACCCCAAACCCTAGGAAACACTTACCCCAAAAGAAGGAACAAGAGAAACGGCTTATGTTGCTCTTCTGTTCTTCTGTCTCGCTGTACATACAGCTAGAAAGCTCCAATAACCACAAGAAGAAAACCAGGCTCATGCATCAGCACTTAACCACGAAGCGGTACGCTCCATCGCACTTGTAATCTATTATTTGCCTGGAACTCTTATCGCTTGGTTCTTATGAATGATCTAATAATGTTGCGGATGGTGAACAGTCTCGTAGAGAGCCATGCTCCACCGATTCTCTCTACTGCTTCATCTTCGACATCATCAACTTTTTCTAGAGAAACAGGAGCAAAAGATTATACAGGAAGTGTAAAGGCGGAAGTACCCCGAGTCCCATTGCTGTATCCATCCCGAATTGCGTCTCCACTTGACAGTATGATCGCACTCACAACGCTAGCAACCCATGCGGGAAGACAGGAGCCGATTCTAGAAAAACAGACTCAGCTTCAAGAGCAGTCAAGAACTCCAGTGCATTACCAACCACCCTGGCATCAGCCGCGCATGCAGGCGGCCTCAGGCACGTTTGTGCACGCACAGACCCCTGTAGAGTCCATGCAGATGCATTCAATTGCTTCCACAACCCAGACGCACAACCAACGTCCCATATTGCTGCCATCAGCGATAGGAAACAGCAACGAACAGCGTCATCGTTCTCCTTCTCCATCATACGTTGGCCAGCGCTCCCATGACTCCTATGGTCCGCTGGCGGCGACTTCGACGGTGTCAGTTTTGGGGCGGAAACACAAACGCGGAGAACCGCGAGGGCTTGACAGCACGGCGTCTCCTACATCAGTGTGGGAGGATACGCGGTATGGCCGAGGTATTATCACGACAACCAGCCCTCAAAGTGAAGGTGAGCGAATGCACTTCCATTGGAGTAATAGTCGTCATCATATGAGAATGCATGTGCTAATGATTTATGTTGTCATGTTGCGGAGAGTAGCAAGCAAGGTCTTTCCGGCTACTACCGGTACTGTTTGGAGAGTTCAACCTAATATATCTGCCATGGACCCTCTTCACAGCGCTTCGAGTCCAAGGAATATGAGAGCAACAGCGAAAGACGCTGCCTCCTCATCCACGGTCCCTTTGGACCCTCTCAAGTACGTTTATATCGGACGTATTTTTGGCGTAACTTTTGTTGCTAATTCGTCTACTTTACACAGAACGCCTCCACTAGCCCCGATGGCTCCACCACTAACAGCGGCCACAATCCCCATGCAGCCACAGCTTATACGACATGTATCCTCAAAGTGGCGTCAGGATCTCTCAGATGAGGACAGAGGAAAGACAAGAGAACGCATTCAACGAGCACTTTATCAGCATAGTACGGGTGAATACGAGACGCTCTTACTTATCGTTGCCGCTATGGAGGAAGAGCTGTTGCATATTAAAGCAGCCTCAAAAGAGCACTACGATCATCAGACGAGTGCTCTTAGTGACCAAATCAGAACCGCCATATTGGAGCGCTGAATATAATGAAACACATGCGAATGTATATGCACAAATTATCACCAGGTAGGAACTTGAGAAGCTTCTGATCGCAACGAATGCGACGGCAATTGTTAATATTAAAAGTGTGAAAAAATCCAGTTGCAAAATGAATAGGTTGAGCAGTTTGAAAGAAATTTAAAACTATAAATTAATTCAAGACTTGTCGAAACATCCTGGAATCCATGGTTCTGGCAGAGACGATCGCGTCTTCTCTTGAAACTACTTGGCATATCTGGGAATAGACGATGTTTAGTGTGTTGCCAGAACTTGTCGAGAATTTTGTTGAGCCGACCTTTGGGCTTAATACTCCACTCTACTTGGTTTTTGCCGCTACTTTAGGAGACAATGGCGACAATGCAGCTACAGAACATCCGTCAGATGGGTGAGGATTTCACCAGGGCTCGCGAAATGTGTCAAGAAGCACAATATGAAAAAGGATTGGCGCTTTACGAATCGACGCTGCAGATACTGCGCCAGTTCATTCGCCGTATGACGAAAATGTCAGAGCGCCAGCCTTGGCTGCAGGTTTTTGATTTGCGATCTTGAAATTGTTTTTCGAAACATATGGCTGCATTCTTGTTTATTGTTGCTTCTGTAGATGCAAATCGAATTGGAAAATGAGCTCAATCTCATTACCGACTACATGGAGCTCATGCAAGCATTCAAAATTCCGCCAGGGATGGGAAAAAATTCTCTACATGCACACCATCAACCTCCTCTGAACCAACAGCAGCCATATCAACATCATCATCATCGACCTCCACGAGAAGAGCCAACATCTTCTGCTGGTCCACGCTGGGAAGTCTGTGTGCCAGAATCCAGACGTCAAGCACCAGAACAAGGAGTGAGCAAAGACGTTTTTTCTTACTTCACTAGGACCATTCTTTGTGTTCTGTGTAATGACAATTTTTGCCATGTCTAGCAGGATCGTGATCCTGACGTATGGGCACCACCATCTCCTGACCAACTCAGCCGCGCACGCGGAATTAACAGTGGTGGCGGTGGAGCTCCAGGTAGCCGAGCACCACCTTCATGGGCAGCAGATAACAATCGCAACAAGTACGAAAGTTACGATGGTTTGTAGTGATTTATGATATCTATACTAATCTACTTTGATAGCCGGGTTGTAAAACCAAGTGCCAGACCAACAGGAGCTGGACGCGGAAGCTCATCGGCGGATCAACGTCCGTCTGGACGTCGTACTCCAAGCGAAGATCAGCAGCGCAAGCCTCGGCCTGCGCAAGAACCACGCCGTGCTGGTGGCGGTGTGGGCAACAGTGGCAAACCCACCAGCAGTAACAGCAAAGATGGTGGACTCAAAGCTGCAAGACGAGAGACTGACAAGGTGAAAAATGCTAATGAAAAACCCAAATACTCAGAACTGGCGAGAGAAGAAGGTTGGGTGGATCTGGAACTGATCGAGATGATCGAGCGTGATATTGTCGAGTCAGGGCCGAAAATCACGTTTGAACACATCGCTGGACACGAGCACACTAAACAATTACTTCAGGAAGCGGTTATGCTCCCACAGATTGCCCCACATCTCTTCAAAGTATGTCACTTACCATTGCACATCTATAATATGAGCTCAATAACAAGCACATTTTTGGATAGGATGGTCGCCTGAAGCCATGTAATGGTGTGCTTATGTTTGGTCCACCGGGCACTGGCAAGACACTCTTAGCTAAGGCAGTCGCGAATGTCTGTAACACGACATTCTTTAACATCTCTGCGTCGACCTTGGCGTCCAAGTATCGAGGCGAATCGGAGAAGATGGTGCGTATTTTATTTGACATGGCGCGGTATTATTCTCCGTCCATCATCTTTATGGATGAAATCGACGCCATAGCTGGTGCGCGTGGTGGGGCTCAAGAGCATGAATCCAGTCGACGGTACGTACTTACTTATATATGGCTTTTGATGTTAAGCATGTAGTGCATAGCTTAGTTTACTGAATCTGAATACGTAGGGTTAAGACGGAGCTGCTCGTGCAGATCAATGGCGTATCGTCAGGGGATCCAGGGGATCCAAACAATCGTGTGATGGTGCTAGCAGCGACGAACCTGCCGTGGGAATTGGATGAAGCTATGCGTCGACGTCTAACTAAACGTGTCTGTAAGTACTGTTGAGCTCAAGTTACTAGATATAATTGCAGCAAACTTATGAACGATGCCAACGTCAATGTGTATATTGGAGACATTCCATTACCAGAGGCAGCTGGACGCCGGCAACTATTCAAGATCAATCTGGACAAGGTTGATGTTGCTCCCGATGTGGATTTCGACAAGCTGGTGGCTGAGACGGAAGGTTACAGTGGCGATGATATCTGTGGGTTATGTGAAACAGCCAAGATGATGCCGGTGAAGCGGCTCTACACACCCGAGATTTTGAAAGAACTGCATCGTAAGAAGCAGGAAGGAGCGTCAGAAGAAGAACTGAAGGCACATGAGAAGAACGCATTGGAAGTGACCTGGGTAAGTGACCACACGATGATTATTCAATCGATAGTTATTGCCAAGAAGATCGGCTAAATACGTGGTGTGTATACAGGCAGACTTCCAGACAGCACTGGAAAATGTCTCCAAGTCGGTGGGGCAAGACCAATTGGAACGATTTGTCAGATGGGAAGAGGAGTTTGGCTCGAAGTAGAACAAACAAACCGAATCACCAATATTCACAGAATTCGTTCCATTTCCGCGTTATTGTTGCTTCCTCACTTTGCGCTTATAGCTTCCGCTTAAGCAGACCCGAGAGAAAGTCAAAAGAGTTACCATCTGGGTACAATTCAAACTGGGCTCCTTCCGATTCTGCCAAAAGACAGCCTGTCGAGGTGAGTCCTTTAATGACAGCCGGCACGCTCTCTTCTCCATTGGTATCACTCGCCACTTGTACAGTCTGGCCAGAATGCAACCATCGTTGGAGGTAGTCATCTTTGAATGGCTCAAAGCCCTGCTCTTGGAAAAGCTCTTCCATCGGCTCATACGTGTTGCAGAACGCTGCCAGAAATTCCTCTCTACATGACAACAAACACGTTTAGACAATCATAGAAATAGATTTAACTTTGCTCAGCAATGAAGATAGCCGTACTTGGTGACGGTGCAGCGCACGTCGGTGCTGAGCACATCCTGCAGACAAACTGTCGGTTCGCGATTGGAGATGTTGATGCCGATGCCTAATTACAATTATATCATCACAGTAAATCCACACATAAAGGTATAAAACTCACTCGTCCACGGATGCACTCTATAACTACATAGCAATCGGATCATACCAGTAGTGACGCGGAATTTGCCGTCCGTAAACTCCGACTGGCATAGGATCCCGCCAATCTTGACTGTGTCCGCGTAGATATCGTTGGGCCACTTGATGCGCACAGGACTTTTTGGTCCACTGACGTTATGCACCGCCTCCACAGCTTTCACAATCGCCAGTGAGACCAAATACTGCACGAATGGCAGTGTGTTGCCATCCACGAAGCGGCTCGTGTAGGAGAATGTGAGGCAGCCCTCGGGGGAGACCCACGTATTGGTACCACGACCTTTGCCCTGTACCTGGTGATTTGTGTAACATACCACGCCAGGTGGAGGTGACGGACGCAGCGTGTCGTGCAGCAACATTTGCGTGGACGGAAGCGCGGGGCTGAAGAGCACGAGGCCGCCCAGCAATTTCGTCTTGAGAAGCGGGAACAAACGCTTCGTGACTGCGTCCGACGCGTGTTCACCACCCGAGCTGGGTGTGGACGCGATAGTAGACGGATAGGAAGGCGTAGTAGCGCTTAGCCATGCCTGGAAATGCCGCAAGTGCCGCTCAGAGCTGGCGTAGTAGCGCAATTCTTCCACCATTTGCTTTGGTGGCATGCGGTGATAAAAGAGCAACTGATTCGCATGTTAATATGTCACTAAATAGAAGAATAGAGTCACTAAAGCGAAGTAGTTCCAAGATGGCTTGGTGAATGGGACGTCTATTGATCAATTGCCACACATGCTTCCATTACCTTCTTTGCTTTCTACTGTTTGATTGCTGTCTTTATTACTCCGACATTATGTACGGTCTTCATCAAATGTGCTTAATCGAACCGCATGAAATACGCCGAAGCAGGATCAATGTATTTGACATCCAAGGCGATGCCTGGACCCATGGTGGAGCTAATGTGAGCAGCCTATACAAATGGAGCAAAATAAAGGTTAAAATATACTTGAATATATATGTATAAATATTCAACACAGTGAAATAGTCAGTGTGAACGTACCCTGATGTACTTGCCCTTTGCGCCTTCGGGCTTGGCATCACCCAACGCAACCATGAAGGCACGCACGTTTTCCAGCAATGCCTCTTCCGAGAAACTAACCTTGCCAATACCAGCGTGAATGATGCCCTTTTTCTCTGCACGGAACTCTACTTGGCCACCCTTGGCCGCGGTGATAGCGTCCGCAACGTCTTGAGTCACTGTTCCAAGCTTTGGGTTAGGCATCAATCCACGAGGACCAAGGATCTGAAATAGTAATATCGTAGATCCATTGTCAAAAAAGTACTCTATCTTGCTTGGATAGTGGATAGAAATCATGAACATGAAAGGAAACGTACTCTGGCCACACGGCCAACGAGTGGCATCACATCGGGTGTAGCAATGCAGCGATCAAACTCCAGCTTGCCGCTTTGCACCAATTCTACAAGATCTTCGGCACCAACGATCGTCGCACCGGCAGCTCTTGCTTCATCTATCAGCGTCATAAGCAAATACCGATAGCAAGTTCATGAGCAACATATGATATACTGTGCCAAGAACATTTCGATGGAGACTCACCTGCTTTTGGGCCACGGGCGAACACAGCGACACGCACCACCTTGCCCGTTCCATTGGGCAAACTCACGACACCGCGAACACTTTGGTTGGGCTTTCTTGGATCCACACCGAGCTGCACAGCGATATCAATGGTCTACAAAGCGCACACAAGACGTATTGAACTACATCAACACTATTTGACATTCGTAGGTGAAATGACAAAATGTACCTCGTCAAATTTTCGTCGTGCAGCGTCCTTGCATTGAGCAACTGCACTCTTGATATCTAATTGTGGCTACGATCAGCAGCATATGCAACAACCATGTACACAAACGTAAGTACTATCAATAATGCTATCACATGTATCACTCAATACTAAGAGTCGTACCTTTGGCAATCCAGTATTGCGTGGTTTCAGGCCGAGCGCCGTGGGGGAGCGCGTGGATTGTGCATTATTCTCAAGCGTCGATGCGCTACGGATCCAGCACGAGGATGCACGCGCGATGTGGTTCTTCAGCACCAGTACACGCATATTTCCGTTCACTTGCTGAGCTCGTCGGCCAGTGTATTTGACTGGATCCGCTCAATGGCGGAGCTTAAAATTAGGGACATGTCCCGTATAAACTTTAAAAGTGCTTTCATATTCGGAACAATAAACCTTTATAAATTGAATAGTTTTTCGTTAAAACCTGTTATGTGTTCTAAGAGAATTGTCACACAGAAAAGTATTTGATAGGCATGTCGAAATCGATGGAACAATAAAACGACATCAATAGACGATGACGGCTACATTGGTCAAAGTGTTGGTATTTGCTGCTGTGCTACTTGGACATACGACAATCGGTGCATCTGTGGCGGCGTGTAGCAGTCTCGATGGACCATTCTGCAGCAATATACTTGCAAAAGCTCCTCGACCACCAGGTCACGACTCCTTCAATCTCGACCAAATGGACGATGTATGCAATAACAACTCCTGTCGGCTATGCATCATCAGCATTGTATGAAAGCATTGTGTTAAATCGTGCTTGTCTATGTGTATTGGGTATCGGTTTGCTAGGTAGTGGAGCAAGAAGATCTTATCAAATGCGTGAAAATCGAAAGAGTACTAAAGCTGTACGAGGTCGAAGTTGTGTCAGATACGGATCAAGACGAGCACAGCCAAATATTGGAAGAGGTACCAGCACTACTAGACGAAAGCAGTGCACTCATGAATGGAGTGCAAGACGATGAATAGAGTTTGGTTGCCGATTCTTTTGTATTCAACAGTGATTATGGAGCGTTTGAGCTGTTGGAGAAGCTGGACGGCAAGGAATTCCAGATATGAAAGGCGAACGTATCATCACTTAAACGTTGTAGTACGACTGGCAAATTTGGGTACAGTGGGCAGAGATTTGCGGAGATTCTTTGAACTTGCTCTAGAAGAAGTGATTTGATCGTTTGTAGTGTCTCTAGCGGATACCTGCCCTGAGACAACATAGGAACGTCGAGTAGTTCAAAACTTTGAAAGAATTCATCACCTATTCCTTCCAGCAGTTAGACGAGCGGTACTGCATAGCCATCAAACATATACTCACACGTCATCGACTCATTGGGCTGCAGCAAATGTCTGGTCGACCAATTATTGCTTGAACCAAAATGGAGTGATAGCTTGCATTCGAATCGGTAGCTGTTGTAACATCAAGTATAAAAGCAGCAAAACAAGCATAAAGTCCTGGACCCATGAACAACTCTCAATAATATCTGTAAAGTCCTACCAGAATCCGTTCTTTTCCAGAAAAACAACTTGTATCCATGTTGTCTCTGAACAAAAGTATCCGGAATCAGTTTTGTTTGTATATCGAATCAGATCTGATCTATCAGTTTGCTTTATCCAAGCAGTTCAAACATCACCATGGCTGGGCGCGGCGGTAGGGGCGGCCGTGGAGGCTTCCAGATGTCGGAAGGAGACTGGCCGTGTCCGAATCCTGGGTGGGTCATGTCCTCAGACTTAGTCTTTCTATTGCCTCCGGCTAACATTGGGATTGTTGGTTGTGCGTGTGTGCAGATGTTCTAACATCAATTTTGCCCGACGAAGTGAATGCAATCGTTGCCACACTGCGCGTCCAGAGGAACATGGAGGAGGTGGAGGAGGAAACACGAGTGCTGGTGCAGACTTTCGTGGTCCACCAGGTCTCTTTAAACCAGGGGATTGGACCTGCAACACGTGCGTAGAAAGAGCAGATCTTGTGTTGTGGTTGAATAGGATGATGTTGACACAAGGCATTTTTGTATCTCTCGTGGAAACATGTACAATCAAATGTGTTACACAGTTGTGGCAACGTCAATTGGGAACGAAGAACTGAGTGCAATATTTGCAACAGTGCAAAGCCAGGGATGCCTGGGCTGGTGAGTCGATTTACAAATTTGCTTCATTTCAGAGGCAATCCTCACACTCACACTTTTATCCATAATAGGACGAGCGAAGAGATGGTGTTGGTGGTGGGTTTAATGAGCGCCAGGAACGGTACGTCCGGATTTAGTCTTTGAAATTCAGAAAGGACACGCAAATCGAAAGTTGAATGAGTTATTCATGTTTTTTGCCACGAAAGCGTTGCCTCGGCCAAGACCGAGATCGACGAAGATGGCTATGATGATTTCGGCATGAAAAAAAAGGTATGGAAGCCCATGTATGAGTATCTAGAATAGGATAAGTCTGAATTTGGAATTAATTCGACACTTTCGTTCTATTCTACTCTTAGAAAGTGAAAGCGTCCAAAGCTGAGCGGGAAGCTGCGGCACTAGCGCGTTTGCAGCAATCGTATAGGTATGTCTTCCAATGAGTTATACCTCCATGTCGGGTAATATTTCCTCATCAAATCATCTTTTATGTATTTCATAGCGTTATCGTCCAACCGTCTGAAGTAACAGGAGCTGCATCTCTCTCATCATCATCGGCCACTGGATCAAAGGGTCATGAAGAGTTTAAAAGTAAGGAGGAATCTGAAAAGAAACGACGTAGTCGCTCCCCTGTTACCAACAGAACCGATGAGAAGCGCAACTCTAGTCGACGTAGCCGGGGTCGAGATCGATATCGCAGTCGAAGTCGAGACAAGGAGAGACGGAGCCGAAGTCCAGATCAAATGAGTAGTAGTAGACGCCGCCACCGCAGTCGAAGCACTAGTCGAGAGAGAAGAGGTAGACGTCGAAATTATTCACCCGCTCGTCGCTACTAATAATTTTTAGAAAAACAATGGACAAGACGCGGAACACAGCTTCAGGAAAAAAGAATAACTTTATATGGATTCACCCCAATATACAGCAAACGGAATTGGTACCGACAACAAACGCACTATCAACTACAGCAGTTTGTTCTTCGCTTTCGCGTAACCTTGTTAAGTGTGCTGCATGCTCCCACGTGCGCGGTCGACGATCGCCTTGACATACACCGGCGAGATTTCAAACAAGTTCTTCAAAATGATATCAGGCACATTAGAGCTCTTTGAACGCTCGTCGACGTCTTTATCGATTATGACCTTCACGGACCAGAGCATGAGGCAGCCTGCGCCAGTGGAATCACTGAAATTACGAAGTGATACACTGTAAAGCCACAAAAGACATAATTTATGAGCATCAAGTACCCCATAAGGAAGCAGGCATAACGGGAACAGGAGAGCAAGACTTACGCAGTTGTTTGGTTGCGACGAATATGATCTGGCGCCTTCGGGTGACTCGGATCATCACGCACAGTTTGCGAGATATAATAGATGCTGCCATCAGCATTATCTCGGCGTTGATTTATGGTCAAGCTGTCTTCCTTCATGGTGCCACCACTGTGGCCAGCGTCATTGGAGATTGTCAGGTTAATCACACGCCGTAAATACTTCGTGGTGGGATTCACTTCTTCCAAAAGCTATTTCACATACATTAGCAACCAATTAATATGAAAATCTCTGTGCATTGCCATTGCACTATTTACACTCACCTCCACGCTGTCCATGAACGGAAACTTCTTCTCAAAGTTCACATCGCCCAGGCTTTCCCACAGATCATCTATTACGGCATTGGCGTCGCAGTTGTAGAGATGGTGACGGAAGAAGATGCCCATTTCGTTCTTTCCCATCTCGTATTGCACCTGCAAGCCAAAATAGGTCATTGTTGGGTTCTTGGGGCTGCGGAAGGCAGCTTCACATTGCGTGAGTTGTTTGTCTGCGCCAGACATCGCATCTGAGGCAGTCTGCAGTAGCTGATCCTGGAGCGAACTGGATTGAATTTGAAGCGTTGATGACGACGAAATGGTGTTAGACAGAGCAGCAGGTGTCGTAGCAGCAGAAGACGACGAATTGAGAATCATGTCTAGCGAAGGCATCTGCATGTGATAGAGAAGGATATAACAAGATTAGTATACATGAGAGTCTAAGCAGTGAACACAGTATGTATGGACGGACGTACATTTAATAGCGGCTGCTTGGTGAAGTAATCCTGGAGACGTTGAATAAACTTCATCTGTTCCATCAATGTCTTGCGCAAGAATTCATTCTCTTGGTCCACACGTGCACGAATTTCTGCATGCTGCTCGGCTTCCTGCTTCCATCCCAATTCGGTATTGTGTTCCGATGGTTCCGACGATTGCAGTACTTCAATCTGCTCCTTGAGGTCCTTTACTTTCGCTCGCAACGCAATCAACTCGTCCTATAGTCATTCCAACACAAAACGATCCATCAGCATCTCCACTCGCTCTCTCCACTTAATCACATCACTTCGTACCTTTTGACGCTGACGATGCTTACGTGCAGCCTTGGCAATCTGTGCACGACGCTTGGCCTTCGGGTCCTCATACTCCTCGGGTTGTTTAGAATCATCTGCGGAATCCGCATCGTCTCCGTTTGTGGAGGATGCTGCAGGCGCCTTGCGTTTCTTCGTAGTAGTCTTCTTCTCCTTCGCTGCCGTTGTTCCATTCGATGGAGATGGAGATGTTGCCGAAGCTGAGCCAGGAGACGTCAGTGACGCTGTTGGTGGTACGGGTATGCCCATTGAATTTGTTCCCAAGCTTGGGAACATTTGTGAGTTCCCGCCCATAAGTGGGTTCATTCGATGAATTGGCGCCAAGCCATTGGCATTGCCATTGAGGTTCGCAAGTGGTAGTGGTAAGTTCATTCCCATGGACATTCCGCCGCCATTTGCCATCAATGTTTGTGTCATGCTCATCGGCTGTCCCTGTAAAGCCTGGGTGAGACTTCCTGAGGAAGGCAACGCGGATGAAGTTCCTGGATTGTTTCGTGGGTTCGTGGCTTCTCGCAGTAGATTATGAAATGCATCCATGGTTGTTTCTGGTGCTGAACAAGCGCGTGTCTTCTCGGTGGGATGGCTCACGAAGGTCAGATGGCTTTGGATCGCGTTTCTTCCCCCTGTTGGTCGATCACGAACGTTGCCGTTCAATTCGTAGCTTCTCGCGCCGGTGATTACGGAGTCCAATGGCGGATTCACGGGCTCACTGGGTTTACGTAAGCGCCTGCTCAGTACCAGTCAGCGAAGAATCAAGAAGTGGAGCGCGGGAAGAGGCGGAGGAAGGGGAGGGGAGAGGAAGAGGAGGGAAGAGGAGGGGAGACACATCTGAGAAAAGCACCAAGAGGATCCAATCAAAATCTTAGAATACCAAATAAAAGAATTTTATTGGATGAAAAAATGTATATATAACAAAATGCATCATCATCAACATCTCAGCGCAGTATGAGCCAATCATTTCTACACCAGCCAATGAGAAGTCACCGATGCAGCTGATGAGTGAGGATTGTTTCGCAATACGTCAGCGCACATCTTCACTTTTTCCTTTTTATCTCCATGTGCATGATTGTAATTCCTAACAATCAATTATCAATTTAGCGCTACGAGCCAAATGCGAGACAGCGAAAGTGTATACGCTCAAGAAGTTTTGCCTCTCACATCAAATCGAGATAGAGAGTTCAAGAGCGCACACCTATACGGGGTAGGGTTGAGTGTAATCATCCTTTTTTAGCAACAAGCTCAAAATACAAGGTCATGCGAACTTAACTGACTCTTCCAAGCACCGCCGGACGCACTTAACGACGAAAGGTGCAGCCTCCAGCAATCGAACATCAACATGGACGCACAAAGCGAAGAACCGGTGCAACCATTGCGATTCTCAGGGAAGAAACCAAGCGCTTCAACCGAAACGTCATGCGGTAATGATGAGAATGAATGCGGAAACAATTGGTATGTTTTGCTTAGTTGATGTGATTCATATAAAAAATGAACACCTATGGACTCGGTGAATTTCTGATAAAATGTTGATTGGTAGCTGTGAAGCGATCGTCGTGCAAAAACCTAAGGCGAAACGTAAGCCATCACAAGCAGCTTTAAAGCGACGCATGGCGAATCAAATCCCAGAGAGTATTCAGAAAGACCCAGACTTGACTAAAGCCATTGAACAGGTGTGTGTGTGTGTGTGAATTTTGATTGATAGCATCAAACTTGCTGTATTACTCACCTATTGAAAATGCTTGCATTATGGCTGCAGTTGCCATGGAATTACAACTTTGAGATTCGCAAAACGATTTGGCGCATTCGTCAAGCGGAGGCCAAGAGAGTGGCTTTGCAATTTCCTGAAGGGCTACTTCTCTATTCGTGCGTGATTTCCGATATCATTGAGCGTTTTACAGGAGCTGACACAATCATCCTTGGAGATGTACGTTCGACTAGCATCATGCTTTGCTAAAGTAGTTGGGTTAGTAAGAGAACTAAATGTTGTGTATGTTGTTGCGCTTTTCTAGGTCACATATGGTGCCTGTTGTGTGGACGATCTCACTGCGATTGCACTTGGAGCCGATTTTATGGTGCATTATGGCCACAGCTGTCTTGTGCCGATAGATGTCACTACGATCAAAATGCTTTACGTGTTTGTGGATATTGCAATTGATGTTGATCATGTAAGCTTCCTGCATGTCCGATATCATCATCGATCTCTTTGCTGACTTCTTGCTGCGAATACAGCTTGTGGAATGCATGAAGCTCACGTTCACATCAGAGACTAAGGTACAAAAGGATAGCAATACAATCTTGCTTTCTCTAGATTTTCCCTATCTGATTCTTCTGTGTTGATTATGATTGTAGATCGCTCTTATGGGCACGATTCAGTTTGGCAGCTCGATGAATCTGGTCTCGAGTAAGCTGAAAGAGCATTTCGCCCACCTTTCTGTTCCACAGATTAAACCACTTTCGCCTGGTGAGGTGCTTGGCTGTACATCGCCAGTTATTGAAGGTGTGGATGCTTTGGTCTTCATTGCTGATGGACGCTTCCATCTTGAGGTAGAGATATCCATGGTTATACTCTAATGATTTGGTAGCCATACCACTAATCGTAACATATGCTACGCATAGTCAGTGATGATTTCCAATCCCACTCTCAAAGCGTATCGCTACGACCCATATCCAAAGGTGTTATCGATCGAAAAGTATGACTTGCCGCAGATGATGGCAATTCGTCATGACGCGATTGTAAAAGCCAAGTCAGCGCACAGATTTGGCATTATCTTGGGTACGCTCGGTCGTCAGGGCAATCCAATGATCCTGGATCGACTGAAAAAGCTTCTTGAACAACATGGCAAGGAGTACTTTGTGCTCCTGCTATCTGAGATCTTTCCGGATAAGGTATAGTCAACAATTATGCTATTACGATCCTCTTTACACGGTTTCTGAGATTTACTGTTTTTAGCTCGCAAGATTTCAAGATGTGGACGCGTGGATTCAAATCGCTTGTCCTCGCCTCTCTATTGATTGGGGTTATGCATTCTCAAAGGTATAAACAATCAAAAAGATAATGTAAGGTGGAGTAGTGACTCACGCGCGTATATGTGAATCAATTGTAGCCATTGTTGTCACCCTACGAAGCCGAAGTGTGTATGGAACGAGCTAAATGGCAAGAAGGCACGTATCCAATGGATTTCTACGCGAAAAATAGTGGTCCATGGACAAATTACCACCAAGAAGAGCAAAAACCAGTGATGGCATAGCGAGAAAGTAAGCGATCCTATGCGAATCCAATTATTTTGTATTTTTGTGCTGATTTGCGTCTTTCTTTAGAGGTTATGCATGGTTAAATCAATGAAGCATTAGTTTCGTATGCATATGCTCCTCTCATGCTGTGTGGTATATGTCCGATAACTTTATGCGCTTATTCCTTTTCTTGCGAACCTGTGCTGCTGCAAGTGATATCACATCAACTCTTGTTGTCCATCTCATTCTACAAAATCAAAAATCTTTTCTTACCTTGGACTCAACAACTGTGCGAGTTTGTCATCTGTAGGAAGGCATTCGCTGGATGGAACCTTCACACTTCCATAAGCTGCTTGCTGTATCTCTGGGTGGAACTTGCACACATCCCTATTTGTTACAGAGATCGATTAGCCGATTATTGTGAACACTAGAAGGTAATGTTCATAGCACTTACTCAAAAATAAGCTCCTGAAGGCGTGTCTTCGTCAAATTTTCTTTTTCAAAGTCGAAGCTAAACACCGAGTCAGCTACAGGTTCATCTTCAATGTTGTGCAACGAGTCCAAATACGGATGCTCCAGTGCTTCTTCGACCGAAATGCGTTTGGCAGGATCAAATACCAGCATTTTCTCGAGCAAGTCAATCGCTTCGGGTTTAGCTGTAGGGAAGAGCCTAGAGAACGGCACGCCTGGTTTCATTGGCTGATTCTTCATGAAGCGCTTTGCTTTCTCGCTCGTAACAAAGTGTAATTCCTCCTCTCGCGGGGTACCGAGTTTGTCGCAAATAATCTGCAATTGATGAATGTAGTCATCTCCTGGGAACAGTGGCTTGCGACCTAAGAGTTCTGCGAAAATGCACCCAGTGGACCAGATGTCGATGGCCTTGGTGTACTCCTTGGTGGAGAGCATAATCTCTGGTGCGCGATACCAACGTGTGACGACATATTCGGTCAATTCCATATTGTCTTCGTCCGGTTCTACACCACGTGCAAGTCCGAAATCACAGACTTTCAAGTCACAATTGGAATTGAGTAGTAAATTCGACGGCTTTAGATCACGGTGGAGCACATTAGCTGAGTGAATATATTTGAGCGCTCGCAGAATCTACCAAAGGGAAATGTCCGAAAAGAGAGACGTAAAGACTTAATCACATATTCAAAAGACAAATCAAAACAGTGACTCATTCTTACCTGATAAAGGAAATATTGGATATGATCGTCTGTGAGTGGTTGACGCGAGTAAATGATGCGATGGAGATCTGTTTCCATCAAGTCTGAGATGATGTACACGTCATCAAATTGGGACACCGAGGGTGGTGGAAGCAGATCTACGATGGTGATCACGTTTTCATGGTCAAAGTGTTGTAGGAGTTTAATTTCACGGAGGATGCGTTTGGCGTCCACAATGTCTTCGAATGCCTTGGAAATTTTCTTAATCGCCACTTTGTCGTTCGATTCTGAATTTTCCGCCGATCTGTAATGCATAGGATAAGAATGACTTCATTAAAATCGTTTATAACACTAAATGGCTTACATTACGACGCCATAGGCACCATGCCCGATGGGCTTGAGGAATTTGTACTTGTTATCAATCTGGAATGTCGTGCCAGAGACAACAAAAGAGTACGTGCCAGGACGATCGCACACGGGCTGGGTTACCGACGAGGTTGAAGACGAAGAGGTTGTGCTGGCTTGTCGGGTCGTGACTTGAGAGTCTTTAGAGCCACCAGCGGGGGTATCGGATCCAGCTTCCTTCTGCTTGTCGTGAGGGAGGCTGGAGACAGTCCCAGCTGATGATATAGTCGACGATGTCGAACAAGTTCCGTCAGATTTGAGACTCGACATGCCGCTTTGAACGATTGATTGGTAATAGACGCTGCTGCAATTGGTCGAAATGGGGCGACCTTCGCTGAACCAACAGCGACAGTACGCTAAGAGTGATTCTACACAATTCTAAAAGGACAACCAGTGTTCTCCTAAAGTGAGCACGGAAAAGAGTTCCTGTGCAGCCTAAAACTCGGCCTCTCTCATAAAACGTTGCAGAGATCTATCCGTCGAGCACACAGCAGCGATCTAATTTGGAAACACGTTGCAGTTGAAAACGGATTGCTCTGCCACCAAGCAAGTCTGCGCGAAACAATGACCTGCACGACAAAAAAAAGAAGCAAACACAAATACCTTGTTGGTGCATCCCTCATCTCAAAGCGATTGGCGGGTGTATTAATAGCCGCAATAGCGACCCGTTTGGCATCCTGCCAGGAAGTTCTGCCTGGAAACGGTTAGCGACACGAAAAACGACTTCGATGGCGCAACAGATAGAAAACCACCGGATATAAGGGAGCGATCTACAGCAATGCTCGTGTTGGCACCAATACTGTGTCAACAGTATTGACAGTGGCGGCTATGATTACACCAAAGCTGGGGGGCTATTCATCGTAGTCTCGAAGATGTGAGCTCGAAAGAAAGAAGTGTATCAACATGTGGATCGCTTTGACATGTAGATGTGTCGTTTAGAGATCCTAGTCGAAGAGTAGGTCATTGTTTACTAATATATTTTCAATCAATCATATCCCGAGTTTTGTGTATCTTGATTTCTATTTGCTAAAAATATAAAAAACCTCAAATTTGTTGTATTTACTTGATTATGAGGTTTTATTGGATCTTTGGTACCGTTGGGGGGATATCTTTTCGAGAAGCTCCGAGGGAAGGAAGCTGAGCAGGAAGGAAAATGGGTCAAGGCCAAAGCGGACTGCCGCGCCAGTCGCGCGAAGAAGCGGCCAAAAAAAAGGATGATGCCGCCAAGAAGAAGAAGAAATTTGAGCCACGAGGTGGCGCCATGACACGCAAGCGCCGCAAGAAGAAAGGGCCTTCTGCAGCCGTGCGGATTCCTACAGTGTATCCGACTGCAAAATGCAAGCTGCGGTTATTGAAACTCGAGCGCATTAAGGATTTTCTGCTCATGGAGCAGGAATTTATCCAGAACCAGGAAGTCATGAAGCCCAAACATGAGAAGGATGAAGAAGAACGCTCGAAAGTCGATGACCTTCGTGGAACACCCATGGGCGTAGGTACATTGGAAGAGATGATTGACGATAACCACGCCATTGTTTCTTCGTCTGTCGGACCGGAATATTACGTCGGCGTCATGTCATTTGTGAATCAAGACATGTTGGAGCCTGGATGCTCAGTGCTGCTGCATAACAAGGTGATGTCGGTCGTGGGTATTCTCGCTGATGACACAGATCCAATGGTCAGTGTAATGAAGGTGGACAAAGCGCCGTTGGAATCGTATGCCGACATCGGTGGGCTAGAATCTCAGATTCAGGAAATTAAAGAAGCAGTGGAACTCCCATTGACGCACCCAGAATTGTACGAGGGCATTGGCATTCGTCCGCCAAAGGGTGTAATCTTGTATGGTGAACCAGGTACAGGCAAGACGCTGCTGGCCAAAGCTGTCGCAAATCAAACCTCAGCCACATTCCTCCGTATTGTCGGATCCGAACTGATTCAGAAATACTTGGGTGATGGGCCGAAGCTTGTGCGTGAAATGTTCCGAGTCGCCGATGACTTGGCACCATCTATTGTGTTCATTGATGAAATTGACGCCGTCGGTAGCAAACGGTACGATTCAACTAGCGGTGGCACACGTGAAATCCAGCGTACAATGCTTGAGCTGCTGAATCAACTGGATGGTTTCGATGAACGAGGCGACGTGAAGGTGATTATGGCGACAAACGCTATTGAAAGTCTGGATCCTGCGCTTATTCGACCGGGGCGTATCGACAGAAAGGTACAATGAAGCTCATTTCTTTCTCTCTTTTCCTTTGACTCGTTTTCCTTATAATTTTTTGTTTGTCCTTTTATGCAGATTGAGTTTCCGTTACCAGATACCAAGACAAAGCGTCGGATTTTCAACATTCACACTGGCCGTATGAGTCTCGCCGATGATGTCAATTTGGAAGAGTTTGTCATGGCCAAGGACGAGCTTTCCGGAGCCGACATCAAGGCAGTGTGTACGGAAGCCGGTCTGCTGGCGCTTCGTGAACGTCGCATGCGTGTAACGCAAGCGGATTTCCGAAAGGCAAAGGAGAAAGCGCTCTACAAAAAGAAGGCCAACATTCCCGAAGGGCTCTATCTATAGAGCCATAAAGCTCGGTTCATCATTAAGCTGGTTAGAAAGAAACAAATGCTGGATCGGTGTGCTGCATGACATTAAACTCACAACTGATTTCTCTTTCATCTTTTTGTCTCACTCCATGTAATTTCATTTACTTTACGGAACTTCTTGCGAGGTATTCATTCGCTGGAACTAAATTATATGCTAATTCATCATCGTACATCACGCACTCAAGACATCTGAATAAAACTACGCCAAAAAGATCATAGTGCACCGGTCCTGGCCTTGGACGATATGGATGATAATGCTGAGGGGAGCAGTGCAGACAACCACCTAGACTTGAGAACACCGGCACGAGATGGATGGATGGAAACCAACCCGCTCTCGGTTTTCTTCAAGAGTGTGGCGTCTGACCTGGCTTTAAAGAATCCGCCGCGCAGTTTCGGACTGGACGCAATATGAATGTCGAAGCGATTGGCAAGACTGACCAAGTTCGTTCGCTCCTGGTCGATCGCATGAGCTCGGATAGCATGATCCTCTAACGCCATATCACGCGTAGGGTCATCAAACCAATGACGTCGCCAATTGTGAATCGTATTACACCATTTGCGCATACTTTGGAACGATGCAGCTGCGAACACATGCACCTTTTTGCTTTTCTTCTCGGCGACAAACGCTCCCACGTGGTCATTACGCTTCAGTGCCAGCGCCGACACTATGAAGCGATTTGGACATATTGTGTCGCAATCCAACGGCTTTACTGTGATCCGATGCCGCGTCAACTCGATGGTCTCAACCAATGCGCCACCACGGTCGTCAAAGAACTTGATACTACCGCTTTCCAAGACACAGTACCGCAATTCTGCGACATTGTTCTTCGGAAACGCGAGAAGATATCCTTCCATGTCAACACTACCGCACACTCGCTGATGTGCAAGCGGCGGGTAATTCTGTACTGACGAAAAGCGAGAAAGCTAATGATGGATGGACGTACGCACCCACTGTCGACTGAGAATCCTTGATGCAAAGTAGCACAAAGGCGTTGCCATGTGGGGCAAGAAATGGCCGCAGCGTCCCTGTCTTTCCCATCTTTTCAGTCATTTCCGACTTGCAATGGCACGACAGAAGAACAGCATATTACGACAACGGCTCTTCACGCAACGTTCGCGCAACATTCGAACTTGAGCACACGTTTCAACGTTTCCAGCGAAACATACGGACCCAATGAGCTGCTCATCTATATGTCAAATGGACATGCGTCCGTTGCAAACAAGTTCCATTAGCTTCCTTAGCCTCATAAATACAAACACGACAGCTGGTACTACAGAATGATGAGCTTGGCGGTGGCACAATAGTGACTGGCATCCAATATTTTCCCCAACATAGCAAACTAGACTCCTGCTCACCTGACTAGCCCATCAGTGATCTCCTTGGCTTCTTGAACGCATATTCGCCTATTCAAGTGACACATACATGCAAGAAAATGTAAACAAGGTAAACCATCATGCGATTGGTCCGTACACTCCAGCATACCTTTACACGTTCAAGTGCGGCAGATCGATCCGAATTCTGTGGACGGTAAGGGTAGTAATTGTCTGATGGAAATTGTCTTCTCGCTTGCGTTGGCATGGTATAATTTGTTCTTCCATATTGAGCCGAGTGAGTGCCATTTGAATATGCCCATGTATCACCATTATTGCCATAATATTGCCCGTAGTCAGAACCTGGTTGGGAAGAAGAGTACTGTACGATCCGTTCACGGCCAGAACTATACATGTCCGCTTGATCTCCGTGTTGCTCGGTATGCCCCCATGCATCGCTGGAAGATGGTCCATATTGCTGGTATCCATTCCATTGCGGCGGGCCATTCCCATATTTCGCGTACGTTGAAGGTTCCTCTGTGCCGTTGCTGTACTCTCCGGGCTGTCGGCTCGGAGAGAATCGACGTAGCTTCTTCGATCTGTTGGGACCTCCACGATTAAAACGAGGATCCATCGGACGAGTGTACATGTCATTGCGTAAAGTTGCTTGTGGAGATTCCATGCTCCCTGGTGCGGACTTGGTTGCACTGCTATACAAGTCTGCTACTTGGATATACGTGGATGCAGTTCGTTCGTGTAAAATTGCGAGCAACTTCTGTGCTCCTAGTTGTTTCGCAATCTTCTTGGTTGAGGCGATGCCCTACATTTCAGCAACGCAATTGATGTCCATAACTCAGATCTCTTTCAGTTAGAAAATACTTGAGTGTCGTCAATACATACACACCTCTGCTGCGGTACTTCCAGCGGTGACGATCGTTTTGAAAAGCTTTACGCCATTGTTTTCAGTCGGAATAGTATTGTAATTGATCGAGATGCCACGGTTCCTGTTCTGATATTCCTGGAGAACTTGGGCTGGTGTCTTCACAGATAGCTCCATGCATGCCTATCACAAGAACAAGCAGCCAACACTTCCTTCAGATAATTCTCACCTACAACGGCCAAGCACATACACTAGTTATACAATAAGTAAATACCTGAAGCACTCTTGAATCTCCAATGGAGAGCGTCCTGAATTCTTCCATCGACTGTAATTCATAACGCGCATCAGATGCTTTATTTATTGAACATCACAAGCAATTGGGTATTGCCACATTACCATGGATGAACTGCTTTCTACTGCTCCTCCTTGATTTTGCAGCTTCACTGTACGCGGTTGCTCCGCAACCTCCAGCTTTCGTTTTTTGTTTTCCTTCATCTGTGCGAAAATGTTAGACCAATCAACAACAACATTATTGTTCTGTATCAAAGATATCAATTATTGATGCCTGAAACCCAACATTTTCGCTTACATTACTACGCTCCAACACGCCCACACTCGGTGGTGGGAGTGTGGATGTATTAGTTTTGTGTTTTGCCTTCACGTCAGATGTTTGAAAAATGCTCAATGGGGGGACATGTATCTTCACCGCCCGAATGAATTCCTCCTGGGAACTCATCCGATCCAGTTCATAAGGTTTCGACCAGCACACCACACCAAGTTTGTCGTGCACATAGCAAGGTACCCCAGAGTCGTGAATAGTCCTTTGCCATCCGGGTGGTAAAGGCACGTCTGGGCGTGCAACACTGTTGCTATGGTATTCGTCGTCCATGGATTTCGTTGTCGTTATGACAGCCGCCGAGCTGAGTTGCATTAATCCGGCGGCGGTTTCAATACTATCTAAGTGCGGTCCGCGGGTTGTTCGATGATCTAAATTATGAGAAGAAGCACTCTGCGCTGCTCTCATGGTTCGCAGCTCCTGAATCTCTGCTTGCAAGTTCTCCAAGCGCGCCATTTTCCAGTGCCTTCCTTGCTCACCAATGTGCCGGTCTTCCAGTTAGAGTGTAGTTTCTTTCCCACATTGAATATTGGCCAATTACCGTCTCTATGCTCACTAAAATTACCCAATTAGAGAATCCATATATTAACATAATCAATTACGTTGGCTAAATAGGAACATGGACTAGATACCTTCCGCTCAACTCATGCTCTTCTACGCGTAATGGAAACCGGCGAACACCTCACATTGTTGCTGCTTGATGGTGACATGGTCTCTTGAAAAACACCCGAATCCTCGGATGACGATCTAGACCACGTACGCGCCATCAGTTGTTCTTTATCATTCTGTAATCGTTCAATTTCTGCCTCCAAATGCCTGTGACGACTCCACATGCGACGAACAACCTTGATGTGTGGTGTGTCCCATTCTTCTTGCTCTTGTTGATCGTTACCCTCCAGTAATAAACTCTCGCTTAGAGAGGAAAGCTCGCTGTCCGAGTCATGTTGGGGCTCCAGAGCGTGCACTTTATATCTGAACACTTTCCCTTCTGCGTATGCAATCTGAGATTGAAGTTCACGGATTTTTTCGTGCAATGCCACATTCTCCAATTTAATCGACTGTAAATACTTGATTTTTTGCTGTGGATTGGAGTTCCCCGCCAATTTTGAGTTTTCGGCCCATGCGCGATCAGCAGAGGCAATGGCTTCGTCTCGTTGCATCTTCATGGTATCTCGCTCAACTCGGAATGTCTCTACATATATTTTCAGTGTTCGGATGGTCTGCCACAGCTCATGGATCTTTTCTTGACAGCGTTCATGGTTCTTCAATGTGGCGGTACTGAGAATGACATCGTGGTCGATGATGGCATCTTCCTCCTCAGCTTCTTCTGCTACGTGGTTGTTAGTGGATGTCGAAGAGACGCCGCTTTCTGTGACTGCATCTTGCAGGCGTGCGTTTTCAACCTCGAATTCCTGGATCATTGCTCGCAGATGACTGTTTTCTTCCTCGGATGTAGCTAGTTTAAGTTTCAATTCTGCCACCTCTGTCTGCAAATCGGCAACAACACTGGAATGTTTTGGATCGCTCGAGCACGAAGAGATACTTTGCTCCTGTACTATGTTGGAAGTACCAGTAGAAATATCGCGATCAACTATTTTGCTCGCTTGCGATGCTATCTTATCGTGATCAAGTTGCAGGTCCAGCCTATCGTCCAGAACCAATTCTTTCAGCATATCCAACTGATTGGACTCATCCTTTGCTGCTGGCACTGGAGATAAGCAAGGAAACGCCAATTTACTTGCTTGTTCATCCTCTGCACTGCTAGTACTGACATCAAAAAGCAGTTTCTTCTCACGTGGTGAGATCTTCTGCAGCACTTCCTGCAGGAAATGCACCTGAGTTTTCATCGACTGCATGCACTCATGCAGATGTTTCGAGTCTGGTGAAGATAGTTGAGAGGAGTGGTCAACTGCGCATTCCTCTGTCAATCCCTCCGCCTCCGGTTCAGCCATCAAGGAAGTGTCGTTGGTGCATATTAATGCGTCTATTGGGGCAGCTATGGTCTCCGTTGCCATTTTTGGTTGCGGTATATTCTCTTCAACACTATCATGTTCAATCATGTTGGTCTGCTAACGTTTCTTCTTTGCACATACCATTAATTCCACGAATGCGAACTTAACCTTCACAGGGTCCCAACGGAGAATACCGTGCTTCACAAAAAGAAAGATTTGAGAGCACGAATGTGGCCCTAACCTACCCTCTAGCAAATGATGGCCATAATAGCCTTTTTTTTACGAAAAAAACTAACAAATGAAAAAAATATCCATAGAAATTATTTATATATTTATACATCCAAATCTGTATTACAGGTCAGAATTTGCCCACCAAACGATCCAACAAGCAGACGAAGCAATTCCATCATGTAAATGGTAGCAGTGTTCAAAGCTAGGATCATGAGCAACATCACGATGTCGAATTTCTCAAGCTATTTCTGATTGATTTTTTGCTCAAAGAATCCCATGTGCAACGAATGTATTTGCACAAGAAGATGTATTTTGGGGATTGAAGGCTTGGTCATTTGTTATGCTCTGATATTGCGCAATAAGTGCGTAAGGATGGTACCGTATTTGCACGATACCACTGATTGAACAATGACCATTTCAGAATTGCTTTCTCACAATAGGCAACAGAGAAAATCGTGCAGCAGTTCTTTTCATTTCTTAATTTGCGCTCTATCAATCAAGTCAGGCTTTCCCTGTCTGATCGTCTCGTTCGTATTTTCCTTCTTTCCTTGTCTCGACCTTGTTACCGCCTTTATCTCCTGTGCTCGTCCACCATCGATCAATAGTTGCAATTTTTGTCTAAATTAGTGTTTACGATGTGAATTTCCATAAAACATATACACTTCAGAGCCTAAACCTACTCAGAATATGATGCTGATTGGTCAAAACACTACAGAAAACCCAAATTTGCGGGAAAAAGTCGCGCATTCATTTTCTTTTGTGCACCCAAATGGCGACAGTGCTGGGCGAGGACGATGGCAATGAGGCAGCCTCGTTCGATGCGGAGCTCTCGTTTCTGGACGAATTTGTGGACGATATCGCCGCAGTAGATGATCTTCTATACGCTGATGAGGGCAAGAATGACTTTACATTGATCCCATCAGGAATCCAGTTGGAAGAGTTGGGGCTCTTTGAAGGCAATGAAAAACAACCGGATGACGCTATACTACTTACCAACGATAGACAACTGTCCGTTCACCACCAACCAGATCATCAGCTTATGCTGGCAAAAAAAGCGACAAAACCAAAGAGATATACTAAGAGTAATCCAAATCGAGCACGCGATGAACGCAGACAAGAACTGATCTACTTGCGTAACAAAGTGCAGGACATGGAACAGCAATTGAACCGACTGAAGGAAACCCCACGTGATTGTGCTCGCTCGCGTACTGGATTATTAAAGCAATATCCTTCTGACTCACAGCTCTCATACAACAGCCAGTATGGTGTGCTCGTGCAAAAATCATCGAATAACTCATCAAAACCGGGTTCTGTGTCGAGCATTTGGGAGGAAATCGCTCGACGACAATACGATCAACGAATCGATGTGGAACGGGAGAATATCCGACTAAAACTTGTCTTGGAGGCACAATTGAAAGTCGCGAAAAATTTACAGTCTATTCTGAACAAGCGTACAATGTCTCGTGTACGTATTTCACTTCGCCAGGTTACTGTGTCAGATAGTTTCGTTTATTTTTTTATTTTGTGCTCTTCTGTTTATGGATGTAGGCATTAGAAACGTTCGGCATTGGCAATCACTCAAAGCGAGTTCATGATTCATCACCTAGTCATTTCGATCGCGCTATTTACATGAAATTGCTCGCTGGTGTGGAGAAATGCTATGCAAATATTGACACCATTTTTGAAGCAAACGGCCTTGCGCAAATGGAATTCGCACACAACGGTGCTCATGTCAAAGAAGGCGGGGCGAATGGCATGTATTTGGAGATTTTTGCCAACAAAATCCTGCCGTTTGAAATGCACACGACGGGGGAAGCGGTATGGCAACACTTTGCATATAATATGGACCAGCTCTCTTGCTCGTTTTATTGCCGAAAAGACTCAAAGGTAGGAATGACTTTCCAGTTAACAGCATTGTAACTTCAGTCTTACTCGTAACACACGATCTATGGATATCCAGAGCCCTGAAAGTACAGACGACACAGTGTTTGAAAGCTTCCGATTGGAGATGAGGAATATCAATCGCACATGTGCGGATTTCGGGGTTAAACAAGTTTTGCGGCGCTATGTGGAAGAAGATCGAATTGTCGTCGTTTGGGCATCTTTGGTAGATCCGGTGGAATTCGCGAATGAACCAGCACCAGGATATCGCTTTCACGAGGAAGGCTACATCATCATTAGAAAACCAAAGAATCTATCGTCTGACTTTACGATGCTTCAGACGTGCTTCGTTATCACACCGGATTTCAGCGAGTTTAACCGAAGCCAAGTGACGAGAACAGGCGAGCTGACCAATTTTTTACTGAATTTTATCGCGATGAATATCTCCGCGAGTCATCAGATGATTGAGAATGTTTTACTTGAGCAGGCTCTAAAGGTCCAGACCCTAGCATGATTAGAGTTGCTTCCCTTCTTCACGCTCAAGTATTTGCGAATCGGATCATTAAAATACAGTGTAGATCTTGCTCACTGTAAGTTGCCCTTTGCATGACTTCGACACAATAATATACTAAGTAAAATATTGAAATAAATCGTAATTGTTAACCGTACTTGTACAGGATCATTTCTATAGTACAAAAGCTAGCTTAAACAAGACGACCACGGAGTAGGCGTCTCCAACACCTGGATTCGATGAGTTCAGGAGAGTAGGTGTTCATTCTTAAGAATGATGTTCCTCGCAGCATTGACGTCCTTATCAAGAATGAACTTGCAGTGAGAACACTGAACGACTTTTTAGTGCTCCATCATGTGGTTGATTCTCTCACACGATTGAACAAGTCTTTGTTGTAAAGTGTTCCTTACAGTCGTATCTATGATGCTTGCCTTCCTTTCGCACCAATACTACCGTGCCACATTTTCTGGACAGTCACTTTGATTCTCCACGCACTCGATCTTCTCGGGCATGCACTGTCATCGCTTCACATCCGTTCTTGAAAAGAAGAATGGCGCTCATTGCGGATAATTGGAAACAAGTTTCTGCTTCTATCGATAGAGAGAAAAAAATACGTCAAAGTATATCCCACTGGTGGGAGAAGTGGGGGAATAAAGGTTAAAAAAATATTTTATAGAATATCAAATCAATATGCGCTTATATAATTTAGAATTTATTTAAGTTTTGTTTGTAAATAAGTGACCAACTTCGGCCGTTACGTGCACATGATTGGTGAAAAATGAGTCGAATAGAATTATTTCCTTCTTTTGGGAAAATGTCAAGGGCGGTGAACGCGTTGGAAGAGAGTGAGGATGCATCCTTCGATGCAACACTGTCGTTCCTGGATGAATTCGTGGAGGAAGTTGACGCAGCAGACACGTTACCAGACACGCCATCAGACATTATTGTGGACGGTGACATCCATACACTGATCCCATCGGATTTTCATTCGGATGATCTAGCACATATTTTTCAACCAGATGCGGAACAGCATTATCATAACGAAGGTCAACTGTTCGTCAACCAGCAATCTTCTTTATTACACCACGACAGTCAAGAATCCATCCCACACCAACCATATCAGCATCTTACATTAAAGAAGAAGAAAAAAGTCAAGAAATATTCACAGACTAATCCAAATAAAGTGCGAGATGAACGGAGACAAGAGCTCGTCTACTTACGCAGTAAGGTGCACAACATGGAACAACAATTGAAGCGATTGAAGGAAGCACCACGCGATAGCAATCATAGTAGAATTGCACTACTAGAATTGCGCTCACTGGAGTCACACACTGCCCATCAGACCGAATGTGCTGGGCTGCAGTTGGATTCGATGTGTCCATCATCTGCACTGACTTCTGCATCGAGCGTTTGGGAAGATATTGCACGTCGGCAATATGATCAACGTATGGATGTGGAACGAGAGAATGTCCGGTTGAAGCTCGTCCTAGAAACACAACTGAAAGTGGCAAAGAGTTTGCAAAACATTCTCAACAAGCGAACAACATCACGTGTACGTTTTCCACCCACTATAGGTGTCGATTGTTGGACAGCTATTGACTGTTTGTGAATGTATAGGCCATTGAAATGTTTGGCATTGGTCACCACTCGAAGAGAGTTCACGATTCGTCACCAAGTCAATCTGATCGAGCGATCTACGAGGAATTAGCTGCTGGGGTGGACAAATGTTACGCGAATATTGACGCCATTTTTGAAGCTAATGGGTTGGCGCACACAGAATCTCCCCATAGTGGAGCTGAAATCAAGGAAGGTGGTGCAAACGGAATTTACTTGGAGATTTTTGCGAATAAGATCATGCCGTTCGAGATGCACACAACTGGCGCCGCAGTGTGGCAGCATTTCGCGCACGATATGGATCGACTACCTTGTTCGTTCTATCGACGAAAAGATTCCAAGGTAAAATCGCAACGCATCATACTATCAACTGTTACTCGCATTGGCTGACATACGAAGTTTCCAATGATGCAGAGTCCTGAAAGCACAGACGATATTGTGTACGAAAGCTTTCGCCTAGAATCGCATGCCAACAAGACGAGCGCAGATTTGAGTATCAAGCAGGTATTGCGGAGATACGTGGAAGAAGAGCGCGTTATCGTGGTCTGGGCGTCCATCGTCGATCCAGTAAAGTTTGCTAGCGAACCAGCGTCGGGGTATCGCTTTTATGAAGAAGGGTATGTGGTGACGAGGAAGCCCAAAAGCTTATCATCTGATTTCACGCTGGTCCAGACCTGTTTCATCCTCACGCCAGACTTCTGCGATCGCAATCGCAATCAAATGTCGCGCACAGGCGCACTTACGAATTTTGTGTTGAATTCCATTACGAAGACGCTCTCGGTGAGCCATCAAGTGATTGAAAATGTTTTGTTGGAGCAAGCGCTTAAAGCCCGGACGATAGAATAAGTGACGCGAACCGGCAGAATATAGATGAACTCTCGCTGGTACAAGCTCTTAGACATATTGGATTAGATACGATTAACATAGAATGGTAACCTAGCGTAATCATGTACCCGTCCATTCACCAACCATTTGCGAACGAATGTCGACGATCAAGATTCAGCTTTAGGTGTTGGTGGATGGAAGTGCAACTTGAACTTCTGTCACGTTCGTCCACGAAAGCTTAAATTACATAGTGTGGTTCACATTAACCCAGTGACCTTTTTCTCTCCCTCCTTGAATTTCGCGTCAATTTTTTCCATTGGCTGTAAATTAATTTTGACGATATTTGATTGGTTATAATCTGTTTCCATTGATCGCACATCAGGTGGCTTATCAGTACGCACGCATGTCAGTTGGTGAAACACGGTCTTTCTGTACAAAGGGTCAAAAAAGAGTACAAGACCAAGAAAAAAAAATGGTCCTCGATTCGCCATTGCTTCTAGAAGAGGAAGGCGTAGATCTCGAGAGTGAATCATCACTGAATGCGGCGTTGTCTTATCTGGACGAGTTTTCTGAGGGGATCACGCTGCCGCGTGACCAGATCCAGTCACTTTTTGACACACCGCTGGACTTTCAAGCACATGACTTTGTGTCGTTTTCTTCAGACGAAGGCGATAGCAACAGCTCCACCAACTCTCAACATATCAAACGTGCAGATATAAAGGAAAAATGGTTGTCACCTTCTCCATCTCTTCACCAACACCAGCAGCGTGTTCAACCACCGCCGACGCAGCGGCGAATCACTGCCGCAACGAAGAAGAATCACGGTCCAAGACTCAAGAATCCACTAAAGAGCAATCCAAACCGAGCTCGCGACGAGCAGCGCCAGGAGCTATTTTATCTGCGCAACAAGGTGAAGGATATGGAAGATGAGCTGGAGCGACTGAAGAGAACTCCTGGTGGATGCGCGCGACCGCGTGCTGCACTCTTGGAATGGAAATCCCGACGGTCAACCCCAGCATCTTCATCGAAGCGTCATGCTCGAATTCAGGCGCGACCGACGCCACCGTCGTCTCAAACGGCAGTATCCAGTGTGTGGGAAGAAATGGCGAGGGGACAATATGAACGACGGATTAATGCGGAACGAGAGAACACACGTCTCAAGCTTATCCTAGAAGGACAGCTGAAAGTCGCCAAGAGTTTGGAGAAAATATTAAACAAACGCACAACATCACGTGTCAGTGCTTTGGATGTCATGCAAAAAAATTGGTGTGTTGTGTTTGTTTGCTCACATGGTTGTGTGTTGTATGTAGGCACTAGAATCATTTGGTATTGGTAAACAACCCACTTGCGTTTACCCTCCTGATACAAACCAGTCAGATGCATCCATTTTCGGGGAGCTCTTGAAAGGTGTGGAGAAGTGTTACTCGAATATTGATGCTGTCTTTGAAGCAAACGGGCTGGCCAATATTGAGTTCTCCCACAAAGGCGCCCAAATTCAAGAAGGTGGTGAGAATGGGATGTATCTGGAAATCTTTTCCAACAAGATCTTGCCATTCGAAAAGAACGCTACCGCAACAGCAGTGTGGCAACATTTTGCTCACAATATGGAAGGGCTTCCTGGTTCATTCTATCGTCGCATGGACTCAACGGTAATGATCGTCTGTCAGTCCTGTAGTGCGGCTTCTAGTCAGTCTTACCATTTTTTCTCTTTGTGAACGTAGAGTCTCAAAACCGCGGATGACACTGTATATGAAAGCTTTAGTCTGGAGATGCATGCGAATCAAACAATGGCGCATTTTTGTGCAAAACAATTATTACGCAGATATGTGGAACAAGATCGAATTATTGTTGTATGGAGAGCAAAGATCGATCTCGTGGAATTTGCAAGCGAACCTGTGTCGGGTTTTCGGTTCTACGAAGACGGGTATATCGTGATTAGACAGCCTCGAACCATGTCGTCGGAATTTACGCTTGTACAATCCTGTTTCCACATGACTCCGGATTTCAGCGAACAAACGAGGAATGAAGTTGCAAAAACAGGGGCACTCACCGACTTTGTCCTCAGTTCCATTGCTATGAGTATCTCTACGAGTCATCAAATGATCGAGAGTGTGTTATTTGATCAAGCTTTGAAGACTCAAAACGTGCCTTAACTTTCTGTCATGAGTAGAGTGTTCGTAACGTGAAAGCAACAACGGGTAAGCAAATGTATAATATATGCAATCCGATAAGTAGGCTGTGCATGTGTTTGGACTATTGCGTGGCATTTCTTCTTGTGTCTCTGATTGCCCATGAAGACATAGTATGTGTGCGTGAATGGAATAGAAGTTTCAAGCATTTCCGATTGGGGTTTTAGACGAACACATGGTTGAGCTGAACAATTATTGGCCAGGGAGAGATTTTTATTCCGAACCCACCTCGCAAACTAAATATGATTGGATATAAATTTTATTTATTAAATTTTATTGGATGAAATTATTTTCCGCCGATCATGCGATTGCTTCCTTGATTACCAATATCGCAAGTCCGTCCTTACGCGCATTCTCAACCTCAACATGGCAATGGACTCGCCGCTTCTTTTGGAAGAAGATGGAATGGATGTCGACTCATCACTCCATGCGGCTCTGTCATATTTGGACGAATTTTCCGATGGAATTACATTACCACGCGATCAGCTGCAGTCGCTTTTTGACGCGCCATTGGATTTCCAGACACAGGACTTTGTAGCGTTCCCATCAGAAGAAGAAAACGGCAATAACAATTTAATCAGCTCACATGCAGTCGCTAAGAAGGGCGTACATGAATCATCGCTCAATTTACAGCAACTTCAAGTCCAGCCAGCTCAGATGCAACGTCGAGTGATGCGGAAGAACCACGGTCCTCGATTGAAGAATCCACTTAAGAGCAATCCGAACCGAGCACGTGATGAACAGCGACAGGAACTGATTTACTTACGCAACAAGGTAAAAGATCTTGAAGAAGAGCTAGAGCGACTGAAGAATGCACCTGCGGGATATGTACGGCCATGCGCAGCACTTCTGGAATGGAAATCGAAACGAGGGGCTCGGATGTCAACGTCAAGACGGCAATCGAGAAAACTCTCGGTCCGACGAAAACTAAAACCCTCGTCGTCATCAGCAACAGCATCGAGTGTATGGGAAGAAATGGCGCGAGGACAGTACGAAAGACGCATCAATGCCGAACGGGAGAATACACGGCTTAAACTGATTCTGGAAGGGCAACTCAAAATTGCCAAGAGTCTGGAAAAGATCTTGAACAAGGACACGGTCTCACGCGTAAGTACTTGGCACCTCACAGAACTAAGGTTTATGTATGCTTATTTGAGCGTAATTTATGATCATACGTTGAATGCAGGCTCTGGAATCTTTTGGTATTAATCAGCAATCCCCATGCGTCTATACTCCCGACACGACTCAATCCGACGCCGCTATATTTACTGAATTACTAGCGAGCGTAGAGAAAAATTACTCAAATATTGACGCTGTATTTGAAGCGAATGGTCTTGCCAACAATGAATACTCACACAAAGGTGCTCAAATTCAAGAGAGTGGGGAGAATGGAATGTATTTGGAGATTTTTTCCAATAAAATATTGCCGTTCAACAAGCACACAACCGCAACTGCAGTGTGGCAGCACTTTGCACACAACATGGACGGACTGCCTGGTTCATTCTACAGGCGGAAGGATTCAACAGTAAGATCTGCACTTTGTCGGCGTCTTCTAATGTAAACTAATGGTGTGTTTATTGCGTGCGCAGAGTCAACAAACTGCAGATAACACTGTGTTTGAGAGCTTTAGCCTGGAAGTACACGCTAATCAAATTACGGCGCATTCATGTGCGAAACAGTTACTACGAAGATACGAGGAAGAGGATCGGATTGTCATTGTATGGAGGGCTAAAGTCAACTACACGCAATTCGCGAACGAACCAGTGAAAGGGTTTCGTTTCTTTGAGGATGCTTATATCGTGATTAAACAGCCGAGCACGATGTCTTCCGACTTTACGCTTGTAAAATCCTGTTTCATCATTACACCCGATTTCAGCGACAAAATGCGGAATGAAGTCGCGAAAACTGGTGCATTGACCGATTTCGTTCTCAGTTCCATTGCGATGAGCATCTCGACGAGTCAACAAATTATTGAAAGCGTTCTCTTCGATCAAGCAATGAAGACAAAGAGTGCATCATAATTGTCCAGCCCTGTGTGCGACTCAATGAGACGTCTTGTACAATCGAGCAGCAGTCATAATGTACCAAGTTGCGAAGATTGGTGACTGAATGAGCCCGTGTATTATATATCCAACTGTTTGTCTACATATTCTGATCAGAATCCTTCGCTATTCCTTTTGATCAGCAAACATCACATTTGAATTTTAGTTGTTGATAAATCAAAATTATATGCATTATAATGATGTTTTACCAAAACTCAGAGTGCCTGAAGGATATAGTTGTCAGTGTCGTTACAACTTTGTTGTCGATTAAATACCTGCAGATATAAGAATATCCGCCTGTATGAATGATTTCACGTTGACAAGTAGAAGATGAATAATCTTATTGCGAATGTTGGAACTGCAAATGGGAACAAAGATTCTAATTTCACTGGTGCATGGCAGCTGATACATACTGGATCCGCATTGGCGCCGTGGATTCATTCAGATCAGTACACAGCACTACCCAAGCGTCTCCAGTACGGTCCAGTTCGTCTGCTCCACGATGCACTGGAAAATGCTGACTCCCCACACATCAGGTATGGAAACTTTTTGACCAATTGAATGCTCATTGTGAATTACATTTTCCATTGATCTGTGGTTTACATGCAGCACGAGGTTGTTGAACGACACATTGGTCTTGTTAACATTTGGAACAAAGTATCTGAAGGATTCTGGATGTCAAGAGGATCTGTTCAATCGACTATGTGACCTTCAAAAGCAACGAGAGATGGATCGAACAGATCTACAAACCCAGGCTCTTCGAATCCAATTGAATTGGCGCTGTCAACGCTTCCCAACCCATCGCCTTCCACCTATAGATTTCAAGCCATGCGAATCGCTCATCCCAGAAGCTCAGCATCTGATGTCGGTAACAGCAAATCCGCTTTCGGTAATGAAGATGGCACCAGTGAGTGTGAACGAAGAAGAACTGCAAACACAATTATTGAAATATTCGAAGGAATTGATGCGGCGTATGGAAACGAGAAAGCGAGAAAACGAAGCACTCAGGCTCCGGATCCAGCGAGAGCATCATCAACGAGAAGAGAACAAGAAGAAAATGGTAACGCTGCTTCATGTACTCGTGTGGAAAGCGATTATATTGATCGAAAAAACCTCCTTAACGGTGGTTTTGCTTATAGTTCTACCAAAAGAAACGGCGACATGAGAATGCAATTCGCCGGTGGAACTACTTTGCTGTTCGAATATTGCGTGCCCATCGTGATGAAATCAAGCTGGATGTTCGATCGCGTATTGATTCCAAACAAAAGCTTGGTGCCTTCACAAAACAGTCTTCGCTATACATTCGACAGTCAAACAAGTCTATCTCGCAGGTTCACCAACAAGCCAACTGGCAACCAAATCAGAGACATTATCATCCCATCCGGCTGAAACATGTCGTATATCGCGACTTTATCCAAAACTTTGTTGCCCAAACTATTACACATGGCCTCAATCGTGTGCTGTGTGCGCTTAATATGGAATTTCAGGTCGAACAAGCAGCTTTATGTACCCCCAATTTGCCAAATGCACCCGTGCCAAATGGACAGGAGGCATTCAGCAGAAGGTTACGCATAGGGATATTACTTTGTGATGCTCTCTTCGGTGAGAAGTATATAGGATTTTATCAGCGGTTTTTTGAACGAGCAGCGTCAGCAGCAGGTGTCGCCATATCGTGGGAGTTGTTCAACTGCATCAAGTCCCAGCTTCCGTCTAAAGCATGGCAACGCGCACTTGACGGGTTTCTCGTAGCTGGTGGTCCGAACCCTGGTTGGATGAGGAATTACAGCACGGATGGGATGAGATCGAGCAATAATGCTAGTACTCAACAAGATGGCGACACTTCGAGAAGAAGCAACGTCAGCAGTGTTTGGCGCCATAAGCTGGTGAAACTACTTCAATATTTGCACGGTCGTACTCTTTTATGCGGCCTTGGCTTTGGACATGTTCTCTTAGCTGAGTCTCTCGGTGGCAAGATTGCTGTCCGGGACTGGGTTGATGGATGGACCATTTTGGAGCCAAGTATTGTGGAGAGAGAGAGCATCCATGCATCACTACTATCTGACAACAATATGGGGATCAAATATCTTCATGGTGAGTTTGTAGAATCGATGGATCAAGCAAAAGGTGGAAGAGCGTGGCTGAATGCTGATCAAAACTTCGTATCCTGCTATCGAGATAAGTGTACACTCTCGTTCGATGGCTTTCCAGAGTGTGGCTCCATTGTTTTCGACACGATGAGTGAACTGTACGATTGCGACAAGGGTCAGCACTCCCGGGAAACAGCAACACAGTGTGGTTCATTAAATGCCACGACAATCAGGAACTTGATCGACGGAAGAAACCGCGGTATAGCAACACCAAAAATTGTTCAGCCTCTTGAATACAATGCGGAGATCAGTTTAGAGAAAAAGAAGAAGCTGGCTGACGTGACAGATGCATCGCAACTCGTTGCACAATTGTTGCTGGAGCATTTTCTGTCCAATATTTCAGAGGAACCCTTTGGTACATCAGTTCAGCGATTGAGCTTGCAGACAACTTCACAGCCAATGTCTGGGCGTCTAATAACCGAAGTGATTGCCATGATCAATGGCTACAGTGATGATGACGATCTGGAGAAAAATATCGGTGCAGTAGCGTCGAGTGGCAACATTTCAGCTGTATATATGAGCGTCCGGACCACGGTGGATGGGCACTTGGCTGTCCTTGGACGTTCACTTCGCACACTATGGGCAGAATGTGAGAAAGATCAGCAGGCATCACGTGCAGCGAAACTGATACGAAGACACAGCGGGAATTCGCAGCAACCTCATTCGCCAATGACACTTCGAGTACTTCGGGATCCAAATTTACTTGAAAAAGAGCACCAGCAAGTTAGTGGTTCGATGGTCAACTTGCCTGCCATACGAACAGCAATCGGTACTGTAGAAGATATGGCATTTGTTGGAAACCCATGCGATATCTTGAAAAAACAGTCGTCCATCGTTCACCAGCGTGCCAAGAGCGCAGGTCTAGGAGTCTTGACGCTCTCAGAAGTGCTCGTTCAGCTTCGATCGCGGCACATCGCTTCTAGAGAAGAATCGAACAATATTGATGTGAACAGGCAATCATCACTACCAATAGTCATGCTTCAATTCGCGGATGAGGAATGCAGCCACCCTTGTAAGTTACAACGCCAATCTCCACATGAGCTGCGGGTGTTGTGGCTTCGACTCGTGGCTGCACTTCGACTTGGAGAAATTCCAGATGAGCGAACGGCTATTGTAGCGAGACAGACAAGATTGTTGGATTATTTCCGACGGCGTCAGCCACTGTGGACGTTTATCAAAGATTGTCGACGGTCAACGACATCATTGACCTACGTCATTCAGAAAATGAGATGGCATGCGCGATATGCAGACGTCTTGCTCTTTGATCACCATGTTCTACTTGCTCACTCTGCTAAGGATGTCGAAGCGCTCTTCCATAACGCTCAGTATTATGGACTAAAAGTGTACGTTACTCATCAGGAAAGAGCAAAACAATTTGAAGACAGCAACATCGACAACGTCGTCGTCTACACATCTCCAACACACCGATCATCCTTGATAATAGGTACAGAAGACCGTCGTTATTCCAGTAACTCATCCCTGATCCGTTCAAACTCATTATACCGGAAGATGAGTAATATTGGTGGAGATATGATGCCGCTGATGGAAAAGAGAAACCAGAGCGCTTTTACTAAGGAGAAGGACATAGCGGAGCTGATGATTCTTCAATTTGCTGGTGTCCACGGAATTATCACCAGTGCACCTGAAATCGTCATTGACGCCAAGCAGAAGCAATACAACGAAGATTCCATGATACGAAAAGCTGAGAAATTTTTCCGCATTTGGCAGTCTAAGCAAAGTGATAAAAAAAACCTGGATAAGCGTTTTTTGCTACGCAGCGATAATGATGAGCCACTGGACGAAACTCACGAAGATTACATTGACGAAGATGTACTATCTGATTTGGACGACGTGCTTAATTCCGCGGAAATTGTTGCAGAGATGACACAGCAGTACTCGGAACATTGTGTTCAACAACCGCCCTCGTGCTCGTCATCATATGTGCAATTGCGTCCATTGCAACCGAAATGTGGGAATCAAGTACTTGGTGGACGGCGACCATCTAAGGTGAACAAGAACGCGGAGAGTATTGTTGAAGGCACGTCTCCGCTGCACTTGATCGGATCCTGGAAGAAGCCATTGAAGCGCAGCATGACAGTACAAGATCACACGACAATACTGCTCAAAGGTGCATCTAAAGACAATCACCAAGCTTCGATCCGTCCAGCAGAAAGTGCTGTACGAGGAGTGCAGATAGGTTCAGCGTTACTGGCCAACCCACCTCCAATGGGGATGATGCACCGCAAAGCTCCACGATTGAGGCGGTATGGCCAATCCTTTGTGGTGCAAAGATAACGAGACTTCGTAAATACGTTATAGAGGAAGAGGAGGATGTAATTCTGTCAGCTAACAGAGTATTAATGGGTAAGCAGTACAATGGGATGAGACGTATCACAATTACCTGCTTGTAGCTTCAACACACACCTACAATCGAGGTATCGATGCAGAGAGAGAGATAGAGAGGCTATTTGTCTTCAATGACCATCATCTCTTCGCATCTGTTTCGGGGCATCCTCATGAAAAGATTCAAAATGGCTTTTCTTTATCCCCGCAATCTGTCGTCGACCGAAAAAAGAGCCTTGCAACTGGATCGAACACGGTCGGCATCACGTTAGCAATAAGATCTGTGCAGATATGGTAAAATAGAAACTTGGTGCACGTAGCTTTGATTGGCATGAGCAGATAACGGTATTCTCTATACCCACGTGATCCCACCGAATGAAAGGCGCTCAGTTTCACTTGGATAACAATTCAGTTACTTTACCACATGTTCTGTACCGCGTCTCAATTAAAAAAGGAATTGGCGAATCTGTGTAGAAAGCAAGTGAATGGGTCAGGAGCTCTGTCGGAAGTGTTTTGTTATCATATGCGCTGGTCATAAATCTCTCTTTAGCTGTGCGTGGGTGTTCCCCTCTCAACTCTCTCTCTCTTCAACATAACATGGTCTCTTCACGTGAACAGTGTCATGACTGTATCAGTTTTCAGAGGAGTGGACACACAAAATGTCAGCAACCGCAGAAGATTCAAAACGACTTGGTTTAGAGCTTGTTCACTCATGGATGTGAGAGTTGCACTATACGACACAAAGGTAGCAGCGAGTGTGATACGCGAGAAATTCTGAATTTCTCTCTGGCCTCACTTGTGTTTCTTCTGGCGAACGAGTGACAGACGGGTTGAAACAAACGGATGGTGAACTACGAACATTCGACTTCGCACGGTTCAATCCGCGTGCATCAGGATGGACGGATTGCCATTTTATCGGAATCTGACGAAAGCGAAATGGACCTCGCAACCGCTCCGTAAGAATCGATCATCATATTGTTGCGTTAAACAACAACCTAGAGATGCTGAGTAAAAGCTGATCGGTTAGGACAATGTGTCGACCATGTAGTACTTTTGAGCAGGAATTGGAAGCCATTGACTTACTCGTGCGGGTGAAAAAGCGCCCGAAGAACACAGCAACAGCACTTAACCTGTATCGATATCGTGTCATGGGCACATGGAGTGTCTTGGGCGTCTGCTTCTTTTCTGTAAGTAATATTGTGGCTTTGTGTCCTATCTCAGATTATAGTATATACTGATGTGATTGGGATCATGTACATCGGCAGGTATGTGCAGGACCACTTGGGCCGGAGACAATCATCATGGGTGACCCAGTGACAGGGTCGCTTGGATTAGTACTCTTTCCTCTCTTGTGTAGCGCCCCGTTTGCTTGTATTGTCGCTGAGCTATCGTCTGCCGTACCCGAAGATGGTATGACCACCAGCTAGCAATTTGAATATGAGTGAACGCTAATTAAATTTATTTGGTACAGGTGGATACATTGTCTGGGTTTTGAATGCCTTTGGTCCGTTTGTCGCGTTCCAGGAAGGATACTGGGCGTGGCTCTCTAGTGTCTTTGCCCGCGTTCTCCGCATTGGGCTGGCATATGATCTCGTCACAACGGCATTTGACGTGACGTTCTCGAGGGGTGTTGCCTACGTGATCAAAGCGGGAATGGGGATTGTGCTCACGGTACCAAGCCTCCTTGGTGCTCGGACACTTTCCATTACACTATTGGCTTTCTTGGGGATTTGTGTCCTGCTCCCATTCACCATTCTCACAGCATGGGGTTACTCACAAGCTGGAATTGGTGATGATGGAGAAGACATTGTGACCATGTCAGATGAGTCTATCGACTGGATTGGTCTCGCTAACACGCTGTATTGGAGTTTCAACGGCTTCTATTCGACGTCTGTGTTCGGAGGCAAAGTGCTCAATCCAGCGAGAACCTTTCCGCACGCCATCTACTTTACGTATCTCCTAGTCTTCGTGCTCTATTTGTTGCCACTCCTGGCATCATATAGCGCAACCAGAGAGCACTGGCTTTCCATGCCGGACGTATCTTTTCCAGCATTAGCACAGCGAATCGGAGGATCGTTTCTGCATGGATTAGTCGTCTTCTCCTTGGCTGCTGGAATGGTGGGAATGGGCATGGCACAGGTTTTCTGTGAAGGATACCAGGTGAGCGGAATGGCTGACGCTGGATTACTTCCTCCCGCGCTAAAAAAGTAAGTACGCTTTCTTGCCATAAGCGCTTCTGCTCGTAGATTTTACTTATGCATGAATGTAATATTTTGATGATGTTAATGACAGGCGAAACGAAAAATTTGGAAGTCCACATGTGTCCATCTTATTCAGCCTAGTGGCGGTGCTCATTGTCACGGCGTTCGATATGTCCGACTTGCTACAGATCACCAATACCTTCTCTGCACTAGTACAATTGTTGATCATCGCCGCCGCTGTGGAACTTCGTCGGTCATTGCCGTACATGCCTCGCCCTGCCAAGCGTAAGTGAATTTGTTGACTTGCTCTATGTGCATTCGGTACGCTAACAGTGCATTCTATCTGTTCAGTACCTGGTGGAATCCCACTAATGATCGCTCTATCGACTTTTCCGGTTATTGTGCTTGGGTACATCATTGTCAAGACTTTTACGCAACCATTCACCGCTGCGGTCTGTGGCGGCTTACTATTCGTAGGCTCGCTCTTTGCTGTACGCAAAATTTGTTTCGGCAAGAAAATGAGCAGCTATTATTGATCCACACAGCCGCTCGGTGTGCAAGAGCGATATAATTGACGTATGTAAATGTAACTAAGTAAACGATGGAAGAATCATCCATGCCCCCATGTACGCGCCATGCCGGTTCCATACTTGTTCATGTTTCCTTCAACTCTCGAAAAATGATCATCACTCTGTTAGCATGACGTGATGTGGGCCACCTTATTTTCACCCCAACCCAATTACACTATTTATCGTTAATACTATTCTGGAACAGGACGGATGTCATGAAAGATCGACGTTTGGTTGGGTTTTCCAATATTGGTGTCAGGCATTCAACAGCAACAAGCAACAAGTAACGAGCGCCAAAACAAATCAAAACAAATGGATGGAACTGCCGTGCCAGCAGCAGCAATAGGGGTCGATAATGCCACCGGAGGTGTGGATGCGAATGCGGCAGCGGTGAAGAATCCCATTGACCGTTTCCGCGAGGACGTGAAGAAGAATCCACTTGATTTTAACACGTGGGTACAGCTGCTGGCACTGATGGAAACCGAGGTAAAGGGAAACAAAATACCCCATTTTGATGAATTAATATTAACTTCGCACTTCGCTGACCCTTGGTACCCTTTTATGCTTTGCAAAGCCTTCCCTTGCTCATGAGGTCGTGGCATCGACATTTGACCAATTTTTGACCGAGTTTCCGTTGTGTTTTGGCTACTGGAACAAGGTAAGGTGGTTGTTTCCGTTTTAAATATATGGTGAATTTGCTCTTAAAAGTTCCTCTAATGGTTGTGATTAGTATGCGCAATATATGTATGGATTGGGGAAGCCCGACGCGGAAGGAAAATCTGTTTTAGAACCAACAGAAGCGACAAAACAAGCGAGGCAGGTGTACGAACGCGGCGTCGTCGCTGTCAGGCATAGCGTGGATATGTGGATGAAGTACTGCGAGTTCCTTATCCAAGTGATCCAAGTTCCTGTAGACGAAGCTCGCAAGTAAGTGTTGTTTATTATTGTTAGTTATGTTCATTGGTGCTGTTTTTTATGTCTCTCTGGGATCATGTCTATTTTGTTAAAGTGCCTTAGAGAGCGCCATTGTTGCGTGTGGAAGCGATCCATTAGCTGGCCCATTGTGGGATCTGTATATCCAATTAGAGACTGTGAACGTATGTAATTGTATCTGTGACTCGTCATCCTCTGCTGAGCAGAATAATCCTAACATGGTGTATTTGTGGTCTTTAGAATGATATGCTTCGCCTTAATCAAGTGTTCAAGCGCATCATGTATCAACCATTGAGCAACTTGGAGGAGTTCTGGGAGAAGTATAACCACTTCGTACTTGCTCAGCAACTTCACACTTTGGCCACGACCGATGAACTGAACGCACTTGCTGGCGAAGAAGAGATGATGGATGAAGGTCTGCTTCGTGTCAAAGTCGTCAACAGCGTTGAAGCTGTTAAGAATAAGACCCTGGAAGGAATTTACCGTCGTCAAGCTTTCGAAGCGGGGATCGATCGTAATTACTTTCATGTTACTCCCGTTAGCACGGCCGCACTGAAGAACTGGCACAATTATCTCGACTATGAGGAAGTCGCAGGTGATGACGCGCGCTGCAATGTTCTCTATGAGCGCTGTCTTATTGCTTGTGCGAACTACGAGCAGATCTGGGTTCGATATGCGAACTGGAAGGACAAAGTTCAAGGATTCGAGGCTGCAAACGAAGTTTTCAATCGTGCTGTGACGATTTTCTTGAAGTACCGTGCGTCCATTTACCTCGAGTATGCCGTATTTCTAGAAGCGCATAGGAAATTTGATGAAGCAAAAGCAAACTACATGAAAGTTCTTAATGATGTGGCACCTCAACTTGCAGAAGCATATATCAAATATTGCAATTTCGAAAGGAGACGAGGTGATGTCGAAGCTGTAAAGACGTGGTATGAACGCGGCATGGATGCTACGAAGAACCAACCGGATGTGTTTGCGTATGTGGCTACATCGTATGCGAACTACGTACATAAAAAGCTACGCGATATCCAACTGGCGCGTTCCATTTTTGAACTTGCAGTGGAGAAAACGACTAGTTCTCTGGTATTGTGGTTGAATTATATTCACTACGAAACTAGTATTGGCAGTGAAAATTTCGTTGCTAGTGTGGAGAAAATTTACCAGCGAGCGCTGACAGAGAGCTGCAACCTTTCCAATGATGAAAAAAACGATTTATGGTTCCAGTACGCTGAGTTTATGGAGACATACAGCGACAATGTGGCCGATGTTCGTGCAGTGTACGCGAATGAGCTAACTTGGAAGCGCAAGAATACCATGCCTCGTGATCGCATGTTAAAGGTCTTGTGTCTCGAATCCGATTCTTCGTCCACACAAAGTAATGATTACGACTCGAACGTCGATCCAGGAACGAAACGAGCACGATACGATACAACGGCAAATGGGGTGGCCACTCCTCAGACCGCGGCGACAAATGGAGCGTATGCCCAATACTATCAAGGCTATCAGGTAACGTTTTGTTGTTTCGTGATATTTGACATAAAGTGTTGATGTCATACCAAGAAAGGGGAACAGTGTCCAGATGTGATAGAATGGGGGGATACTGGTCTCCTCCCAGTGCTAGTTGCCAAGCATGCGTGGAGCGTCCAATGATGGAGTGCTGCGCTTCTTCGCATTAGTGTTACTTAGCTTGTCTTTTTTGTATTTGCATGGATTTGTTTGCGGCTACCATTGCTGAATACTGACACGTACGTCTTACTTGCAGGGATATGGAACGCAAGGTTATCCGCAAGGTGATGCGAGTCAGGCAGCTGCTACTGTCGCCCAACCTGCAGCATATGGACAATATACCCAAGCGCAATATACGGCATACTATCAACAGCAACAGTAAACGCTATAGAGAAAAAGAGAGGAAGAGAAAGAGAGCTTGTTCTGGCTTCAAAGGAGGCTGGCGAGGTCCGGTTCCAGTGGATGAGGGATGTATTTGTCTCCTATGTGTTTGTGGATGGCTGAAGTTTCACTCGGACAATGCTGCTACCCAAATACGCCATAGGTACTAGTACAATCATTAAAATGAATATGAAGATGCACTCTTTCTACCTTTCTAGTTTGGTGTCCTACTGATCTCAACATATCCTTCCACACCAACTCATGAGAACGGTATCATTTCCCGAGCAGGTCAAGTGCTTGCTTGCTTTTGAGAGTCTGGACTTGTGAGAGATGTACGAGCCGTAACTTTGAAAGTTCTTTCTGAATACCCGTAAGCGCCGCTGGATTGACGAGTCGGCATTCAGCATATTGTTGCTGCAAAACCTGAATTTCACGGTACTGCTGCTGCATGAGACGATGCAATTGGAATGAGTGCTCCATCTTGATCTCTTCCAGCGATTGTGTCGGTCGTCGGTTGGTGTTTAGAGCTTGCACACCTGGGATAGCAGAAGCATTTGGTTTCTGAGCCGACTGATTGGACTGAGGTGTGGTGGTACCGGTGCTGGAACCGATCAGCGTCAGTGCATTAAAGGGCACCTGGAAAACTGCGTCATGCTCGTCAATGTACACAGAGTAGAGTTCCTGGCCATATATCTGCGGTACTGACACGATTCGTCCCATTTTCCCAACTAGATTCCGAGCGCCACATGCAACAAGATCTGCCGTATTCTACATCCAGCCGAAAAATCAATTAGTAAAACACCATAGGCATTCCTACAAACTAAAGGGATAAAATAACAAGCACAGTAGTAAACTCACTCGAATCATGACGTTAGTGCCGGAAGGGAAGTCATTACGCCTTGACAGTGCAGGCGGTGATGGACGGACTGTTACTGGTGTGGGAGTAGCTGGAATCACTGGTGGAGGAGTTGGAGCGGCTGGTTTGATTTGTGGAGGTTTCACAATGGCAGGCGGGCGCGCAGGAGCTATATACGATGGCATGACTAATGGTGTTGCAGCGGTAGCTGCAGATGAAGCACCCACACGTGTCCCATAGGGAATTCCGATAGACGCAGTCGAAGTGGTCGTAGATGGAGTGAGTCTGTATTGAATTCACCTCTAAGCAACAGAATCAACAGCCGCAACGAATCGAATAACCCAAAGGACATACCGAACACTTGCTCGCTTCTTTCGGTTCAATACAGCTTCGTATCCATGATATGACACATTGCACTTGCGCTTTAGATTGTACATCCTCCACATAGCAAATCACAGCACGTCAGTCATTATTTATTATCTCCTTCTTTTTTATGCGTTAGTCAGCCATACCGAAGCGCGGTGAGGTCTTCATTGACACGTACAACATCAGCAACATGGTTAAAGTACTGCCCCAGCGTCTTGGGTTCTGCTGTCGCAGTCTTGCGCGTCACAAGCCCTTGCAAATGCGGCGTCGTTGGTACACCGGTTGTCGCCATAGCTCAAGTCAACAAGTGCTAAGATCGTACTTAACGTTATACGTTACTTCACGATAAGTTCGCTAGGGGGTACTTCGAACTTAACGAATGGAGCTTCACTATGTATCTTGGAGAAAGCTGTACAAAAAATAACTAAAGAAAATGAGCGACGGAACCAAGTTGGTGGGCGTGATTGGCGACGAAGATACCGTTACTGGGTTTATTCTAGCTGGGGTGGGCCATCGGACTGCTGAAGGGACCAACTTTCTCGTAGTGAAATCCAGTATGTGAAGTGTGGTTTAGTCTAGTTGTGTAAATCTGGTTTGGATCATGTTCATGGTTTGATGAATTGCTTTGGTTGGACTAGACACCCCCATTTCGGCGATTGAAGCGAGCTTCCGATCACTTTCCAATCGTGATGATATTGCGATTATCCTTATTAATCAGCATGTGTGTAAAATCGGCAGTACTTTGCGTTATGTAGTACCCTTCTACTAACCATTTTCTGTGTTGAACTATGGCTCTTCGATGCAGATTGCAGAAGAGATCCGTCACTTGCTCAACACATACGAAAAAACCATCCCCACAGTATTGGAGATCCCCAGCAAAGACATGCCTTACGACCCTTCCAAGGATTATATCATGAAGCGTGTCAACCTCATGCTTGGAGAGTCATAAGCGACACCAGACACCACTGGACAAGATTACTTAGAAGGTGTAATAAGGTGGAGGTTAGGCAAACTAGGCTGACTTTGGCCCAGCATTGCAGAGTTCAATGCACCAACACATGTATATGATCTCAAGGTCACTAATCCGAGAGGAAATCCAAGCGCTTTTGCACAATTTAATCTGCAATCACCAATTACACATTGTGTCATATTCATTTCACTGTTACGATCAGACCAAGGATAGATAGGAAAATCAAACACTTTCAAATAAACTAAGTCAAGATACTTTATTCTTCGTGAATTTTGCTCCAAACAAGACCCACGAATTATAATGTCATTGATGCTATTTCTTCTTTTGTAGCGTTGCCGACAGCCAGTCCAACCCTTCGTACAAACCATCGCCCGTCGTCGCGCAACATGCCTGAATGAACCATTGACGATGGCGCAAACCATGCAGACCCAACTTATCCGTCATTTCCGCAGCGCTCATAGCATTTGGCAAATCCTGCTTGTTTGCGAATACCAACAAGATCGAGTCACGAAGTTCATCTTCATTCAACATACGGTGAAGTTCGTCACGAGCAGCATCCACACGATCTCTATCGTTCGAGTCCACCACGAAGATCAGACCCTGTGTGTTCTGGTAATAGTGACGCCAGAGGGGACGGATCTTGTCCTGACCACCGACATCCCACACCGTGAAGCTAATGTTCTTGTATTCCACCGTTTCGACGTTGAAACCTACACAAACGTTCCCCAGCCCGTTAATATCTGATTTCATGAGAGTAGCATTTTACCATTCAAGTCTAGACATAAAAAATCGATCCTTCTCTACTCGCATTCTTAAAGCCATACAAATACCAAAGATCCAACTGTGTACTCACCGATGGTCGGAATAGTCGTCACAACCTCTCCGAGCTTCAACTTGTACAGGATCGTGGTTTTACCGGCAGCATCGAGCCCAACCATCAGAATACGCATCTCTTTCTTGCCGAAGAGGCGTTCAAACACTCGCGAAAATGCCATACCCATGGTTGCGTGTTATCTACTCGTAAATGATTCGATCCGTCGTTTTTTGCTACCCGCTTCTAGTCACCGAATGAAGAAGGAAGAAGAACAGAAATCGCAACGCCTGCGAATTTAAAAGTGAGCCATGGAAACTTCCCCTTCCACGTTCACTAATGGCCCGTCCAGCGTCGACCCGACCCGTTTTGCTAATAATAGCAACAGCACCAACCAGGAACAACGAACCACGCAAAGATGACTTGGCGGCACCGCATTGGCTTGGGTGGGACCAATTGGTTTTCCATGTGGATGTGGGTTATGCTGATGGTAGAGAGCATATGTTTGTATCTTGTTCAAGATGGGTTCCATGACCATAATTGTGGAAGGGAAGTATAGATAGTAATTACAGAGACCAGACCATGATAACTACTCTGTTTTAGACATCAAACGATCACACAACAGCGCTTCTTTCGTCAAGAACTAGATATGGTGCGTAGGTAAATGATAAGCGAGATGGTAGAATACACAATACGACCTTCTAGTTCCTACCAGTTACATAATAGCACACTCTACACGTATATGCCGTTTAAGTTGCATAAATGAATATAATATCGGTGCCAGCCTTTTCAAATGCGAATGGGTACGCGTGAACTGTGATCAAGTTGTAATAACGCTCAGCAAGCCAGACAAATAAGAATCAATGGCACACCAAAGATAGAGGCATCAACTGAGAGAGAAATGCAATTATTAAATGGAGAAAAGAAAAAAAATGCAAAAATTACAGCAGTGAGAAAGCTCGATATATAGTCATCTATATCTCCCAATATCGATCATCCTCTCTACTTTGCCTTCTGAAGAGTAGCCGACAGCCAGTCCAACCCTTCGTACAAACCATCGCCCGTCGTCGCGCAACATGCCTGAATGAACCATTGACGATGGCGCAAACCATGCAGACCCAACTTATCCGTCATTTCCGCAGCGCTCATAGCATTTGGCAAATCCTGCTTGTTTGCGAATACCAACAAGATCGAGTCACGAAGTTCATCTTCATTCAACATACGGTGAAGTTCGTCACGAGCAGCATCCACACGATCTCTATCGTTCGAGTCCACCACGAAGATCAGACCCTGTGTGTTCTGGTAATAGTGACGCCAGAGGGGACGGATCTTGTCCTGACCACCGACATCCCACACCGTGAAGCTAATGTTCTTGTATTCCACCGTTTCGACGTTGAAACCTGCACAGAAGAGATTCCGTAAGAAATGGCTCCATTTCAACCATGTACAACGTGACAACCCCCCTTCCTTTTTTGCCCCCAACAAAAAATTCCAAGCACCGGTCTCACTTCATGAGAAGCTCAGTTAACACAGCTCCTCATTATGTATTAAGAGGACGGACGGAGTAGATACACTGGGTCATGGAGGTGGAGGGAGGTTCCAACTGTATAAATCATGTAAAAACTCACCAATGGTCGGAATAGTCGTCACGACTTCACCAAGCTTGAGCTTGTACAGGATCGTGGTTTTACCAGCGGCATCGAGCCCAACCATCAGAATACGCATCTCTTTCTTGCCGAAGAGGCGTTCAAACACGCGCGAAAATGCCATACCCATGATTCCCTACGTGTCTTTTTTTTCTTCCTTCCAAATACGATCCTTTGCTCCCCCCTGCGCTCGCTCGTAACGTCTGAAATTCCCAAATGAGCAAGTTATCCCCCCTCGACTGCCGCGCGTATAATAACAGCAAGAGAAAAAGGGAGGGGGGAAACGCCCCCCTCTTTGACCCATCAGCCCAGAACCCGCGAGCCAGACCCGCTCGAGAACAACCCCACGCTTTTGCACCTGGATCCTGCAACTCTATACACTTTATAATTTAATTTATTATTTAATTATGTATTCATAATATTAAAGATTATTAAATAAAAATGAAAAATTAAGATTTTAAAAAATAGTATTTTGCAGTAGGTTGCGAAATAAGGATGGGTCGCAAGGAAGAAAAAAAACACACGTGAAGGGAAGAGAAACCCCAGTCACAAAATAGAATAACGTTAACCCAGTGCATGAAGAGCCAATCAGAAGCTGCCACCCAAGATGATTCCGTTTTCGGCGACGCTAAATTTGCATGTTGCGATCTCTGGACGAGTGGATAGATGAGGAGCATCTCATAAAAAAAATAATATATAAGCATTATCTTGATATACACCATTTCTGGATGGTGGTGCTGTGTTTGTATGCTCTGGATGGATATTGCTGTTCTTGGTGATGGTGCCCTCTCTCCCTTGTATGCGACTTTTTTTTTATCCAGGTGAAGTATGGCTCTACCCATTTTTTATCCTGGTAAATTATAATGTCAATGATTCGCTGAAAATAGAATTTCCTTACTATTGGTGGAAAATCAGGTATTGGTTTTATAATTTCATCGCTAATAGTAGTATCGTGGAACTTTGGATTTTTCCGTGGCCAGAAAGTGAAAGCGGCAAAATTCAAGGACGAACGGGTAGGAAGATACATTGTATGTTGTCATCACCATTGCATATGTGTATGATTGCATATGCGTGCTAGAAGAAGCAGAATGGAAAAGGAAGAGGAACAGTGTATGAATGGAAATGGTGATGCTATTTATATGAAGCTGAGGAAGCTCATTCTGATTCGGCGATGAGGATGTGGCTACTAAGTCATTCGCGCCCTTTTCCTTTTGCCCCCTGCTTACTTACACTTCAGCGCTCCAGAATACAGTGCATTCCAACCACATTCATCTGAACTGACTGACGATTCATCCTGTTGTCTTACAGTCTTTTGTCCCAACTGACGAAGCTTTCGTTGCGCTGCCCTTTTGTCTGTGCTCATTGCCTGCCAATTGTAACCATCCTCTCCGCTTCCCACCATGTCCAGTGACGTGGGTTCTGCAGTTAAGCGTCCTTTTCCGGACACTGAAGCGTATGATCCAGCGAATCCGGCTAAGCGCTCACGCACTTCGCATGAGTCCAGGGTAATCCGATTGATTTGCTCACATTACATTTGACTGGTTGCCTCCAAACGCATGCATGACATCCTGTTTCAATTTCTTCTCAGGTTGTCTTCGTACGCGGCCTTCCTCCAGACTGTCTCGAAAGTGAACTTCTCGCCTTATGTTGTCCGTTTGCAGTCGTTGAGAAGAGCCTACTGATTCCGCAAAAGTGCCAGGCGTTTGTCCAGCTCCCTGATGTGACTGCTGCCACCAACCTCATTACTTTTTATCAAACGCGTGACGCCATGATCCGTGGCAAGAAGATCTTTTTTGAGTATAGCAGTCGTGATGAAATCACAGTTCGCCCGGGTTACGAACAGCAGCAATCGATGTATCAGCAGTTATCCACCCAGCAACAACAACAAGCGGGTGTCCCGATTAGCGCGTCGCAACCCGGTTTCCAATCAGATCATGCAGCAGGTAAGACTATATTATATGGTAGAATGTTGGCGGGAAATCGACATGTTCTCCACTGATTGTCATGATCATGATGTGCAAGTAGTTGGACCAGCGGTTGTTTCTCAGGGTGGCGTACTCGATACCCACCGACGTGGAGGTCCAGTGCAAGCTAATACAATCCTCATGGTCTCCGTGTCAAAGATTGAATACGATGTCACTGTCGACGTGCTTCACCAGGTACACAGTAATTTGCCATATTCCCTCTTTCACTGTTTTGCCGTACTAATGCTATCTAACATCTTGAGCATGTAGGTCTTCCAAAAGTTTGGTAATGTTCAGAAAATTGTGACGTTTTGGAAAAACGAAGAGTTCAAAGCGCTTGTTCAGATGGAATCAGTGGATCAGGCCCAAGCCGCTCAATCGGCGCTGGATGGTCGTGATATTTACACGGGTTGTAATCGACTCAGTATCGTCTTCTCTCGTCATCCAGAACTTCGTGTGCGCTTTAACAATGAACGATCAAGAGATTATACCAACCCCAGTCTTCCTTCTGGTCCCACCGCGGGCGATATGAGCAATGACGCACCATATGATCAAGAGCCTCACATCGTGCCGGGTATGCTTGGAGATGCTCCACCGCCTCGAACTAACAATACTGGATATGGGCATGCTCCTTCACAACAACCAGAGCCTTCTGGTCGGAGAGATTACGACTACCATTCGCCTGTGTCTCCTCGTTATAGTAGAGGAGACGATCAATACCGTGACGATAGTCGTGACACAAGAGGACCTTCGAGACGCGACAGTATGTCTGACCGCCCTCGTGATGCCCATCCGTCAACTCTTCCTCCACACTCCACTGGGCGTTCGATGCGGGCAGACAATCGACGCTCTCCTGTACTTATTTGCAGTAATATGGATCGACAACTAGTGGTAAGTCCTATGCTCGGTATGGGATTATTCCTGGTATTGACGTGAACATCGATTATTTGGCAGAATCCTGATCGGTTATTCACGTTTTTCGGTTGCTTTGGGGATGTAATTCGCGTCAAGATCATGTTTCGTAAGCAAGACACGGCGTTGATTCAGTTCGTCGATGAAGTTCATGTGAGTACGCCTTTCATTCTTCTGGCTGTGCTCCCGCTCCTTATCACTGCCACTGCACTAGCTAGTCATGTTTCTGAGCCGTGCCACTTGTCATTGTGCGATATGTTGTTTGACTACTGACTGACTGACTTGTTTGCTTCCTGTTTCCCACATGCTCCCATCGTTTTTTTCCTTCGTCACGTCAACACGTCAACTGTGTCTCATTCATGACCATCTTCGTCATTCTTGTTTGCCTCGCGCCTTCAATTTACCTTCTCGACTGGATTTCCGCGCTTCGCTCCTGGCTCCATTGTTTGGACGTATCGTTATATTTTGATCAGGCAACGTCCGCTCTGGACCACTTGGACGGCGTCGTCATCTTTGGCAAGAAGCTGCGGGTGGATTTCTCCAAGCACACAAATGTCTCCATGCCGCGTGGTGAAGTAGATCGTTTTGAACTGGAAAACACACGAGACTTTTCCGGTTCCCCCCTGCATCGTTACCGCCGTCGTAGTCCACAAGAAGCCGTTTCTCCGTGCCCTTTGCTGCATATATCAGGCATCCCTCTCGAACTGCAACGCAACCAAGACACGCTCGTGAACCTCTTTGCTCGATACGGTTTCGTGAAAGACTTCCACTACATTCAGAAGAACACGAAAATGGCACTCTTGGAAATGGGGACACTCAATGAAGCCGTGATGGCGCTACTCTGCCTTGATAACATCTCATACCCTGATTCCCACATGCGTGTGTCGTTTTCCAAGGCATATCAACATCACGGAGGAGCCGCTGGTGGTGTGAGAGATCGAGGACGTGAGCGAAGCCGAGAGCGTCCGCGCGACAGATCACGAGATAGATCACGTGACCGTCCACTTCGAGGACGAGATAATGTCGCTCGAGACGGTCGCGATTCTTTCCGTCGTCCTCCAGGGAGATATTAATAAGGAACTGGGCAGCGAAGGTGAAAAGAGAGGCAGCGACGCAGTCTGTTAAGAACTGCAGAGTTGTGCACGAATATACAATTGCTCCCCATAGCTATGTGATTTCGTATAACTTATTTTTTCATTCTTTTATTGATATGAATCTGGTCTTTTGTTGTGTTACAGGTTGATCACTTTTTGCCTTTCCGACGACGATACACCGCCTGATTGCACGACAGCACGTGATCTAGAACTATTGGGGTTCATCCGATTTGCTACAGTAGTTGGACTGCATCCAGCGGTGTTCGTCTGAAACTTGCGCTTTTTCTTCTTTTCCACGCGCTGGATCATGTCTTTATCCATATGCAGCACATTCCAGCAGATTTTGGGATGTTCCTCTCCCGGATATTTACGCGGTCGAATGCATACAGGCCGCTGGCAACAGGCACAGTAATGCGCGGAATTACACCGCAACCCACGGAAATAGCAAACTGAGCACCTTGCATAACGTTTGTCACGGCCACAGCTACCATAAAGAAGCGGATAACCATCTTCATCCACTTCTCTTGATGATGTCACCACTCCAGTGGCATCGTGAGCATGTTGCTGTGTGTTGGCGTTATTCTGTGGATTCCTATCTGCGGGCTGCAGCTCCATCAACCGATGACCCTCAAAGCTCTTGAGCGCATTCATCGCGTCTTTCTGATCGTTCGTGAGGGAATCCACAGTGCCATGCGTCATTTCATCAAAAGGTACCATCGCTGCAGATGGATGGCTTCTTAAATGAAAAGATGGAGACACTGAAATATTATCACTTGAAGCAGCTGCAGGACCAGCGGAAGGTGTGGAGGAAGTAGGTCGCTGGTAGGAAGCGAATGCAGTCATGCCACCAGTTTCACCTGCATCTTTCGCTGCAAAAAGACGAGTATATCATCCTAATAAGTGAGATGCTGCGTTATCTTGGATATATACATTCAATTTAATGCAAGTACTTACAGTCTAGGTGTTGGAGTTTGGCCAATGTGAAGATTTTCTCCATCCGTTGGGGTTCCAAACGATATGCCTAGAAAATTTATCCATACAACGTGTACAGTGCTAGTCAGAAACAGCAAGAAGCAGGTCTACAACACGGAGCTTTTTGTCTACTCACCTCTGTGGCCATTTGGATGAGATCTTCGTCGTCCATACTCTTGAGAAACTTGGCTAACGACGGTCCCGCCCCCATCTTGGCTGCTTCTTCGTTGATGGATTGATTGGCTTCTTTGCCTTTTGCAACTTTTTCATTCACCTACTTTTGATGTATTTCTAATATTTATATCATGTTTAGTATATTTATCAAATCTGATTCCGTGATGGCTGATCTGATTCTGTCTGGTTTTGTCAGCTGGTTGCAGTTGTCCATTTGTTGGCAGGACTTTAGTAGATTCGTTAGTTGGCTCGTCCTCTGGTCGTTACGTTCATCCAGAAAGAGAGAAGAAGAAATGAACTCTGGCTCCTTTTGCTTTGCCGATCCTTCTACGAATGAGCTATCGCCGCTGTTCTATAGAAAGAGCGTCTATACATCACCGAACGAATGGGAAGGAAGTGAATGAATCACGTTCAAAAAGAATAAGAACTGAAAAAGACCGATCCATGCGAATTGTCGTAGTGGGCGATGAAGGAGTTGGTAAGACCAGTTTTGTGACGGCGCTGGGCGCGGACGTTGTTGCTGGAGAGCATACGATGAACGATGAAGAAAGCAGGGCCACTACTGGCGGTAATAATAATAGTGGGTGTAGACGTGGCGGTAGAAATGAGCCATGCCGTTATCGCTGGTTGTCGCCACACTCGGGTTATGTGCCGATCCGGATCTGGCGTCAGAAAGCGGATATCATGACGGCGCAACCTAACGATGTATTCATTTTGCTCTTTGATTTAACGAGGAAAGATTCTTTTGCTGCCGTCATCGCTCAGGTACTTTTTCCTTGCTGTCTACGTTTGAATAGATATTTGGTTATAGTCGTCTAATCGGTATTTTGTGAAATGCAGTGGTCGAGTTTGATGGAGAGGGAGACCCATGTCCTGCTAGTCGGGAACAAGGTCGATAGACCGCGTGAGAGAGAAGTGTTTACAGCAGAAGCGATGGAACTTGCAGTTATTGACTTTGACGAATACGTTGAAGTGAGCTCTACAGAACCTCCTTTTGACGGAATCGCTCAGATTCGGACGAAGCTCTCACAGTGGGCGGAAGAAACCATAATGATCTCGGATAATAGTACAACAGTGGAAATATGTGAGCATCTTTCACCTCCACCAGCTCCAAAAGCACTTGAACCACACCGCCTGCAGTCTTCAGGAGTATTTTCTTCACCATCTACATCTCCATCACCTCAAAAACCCATGATGCGCGCGAGCATATGGCTGTACGACCCCACTGAGGAAGCCTACACAGCACAGGACGATATCAAGTTACGTCCGATCTCCAAGGCACTCTACGAGATACGAGACGCAGGGTCGGACAAGGCGAAGGTTGCTGCAAGGCAACGGGATCGGGTTGTGAGTCGAGGGGTCATGCGGAGTCAGTATTATGGTCCCACAGAGAGTAGTCGACAGAAACGATGGGAGGAAGAGCAGAAGAAGAAAAAACAGCGACGACAGCAAAATTTGCACTTTTGTGTAGATACACGACAGCGCAGTATGAGCCAGCCAGAGCCATTCACGTGGATGAAGAGCAAAGCCTCACACAAAGAAGACTCTACTCGATCGGCTAACAAATCGTTCATGCAGACGACTGAATTATTGCGTTATCGACGGATAGAACTGGATGAGAAGAAGCATGCACATGGGAAGATGAAGGTGAACAGGAAGGCAGGTTTTGATAGAAGCGTCTCCATGCCAGAGAAAGGATCACAGAGCGAGAAGCTGAATGGTCATGGCCGACGAAAGGAGAGCAGCGCAAGTATTGATTCGATGTGGAATCACGTAACTCCCCGCACCTCCGAATCAACCATCTCTTTAAAAGAATTTGAGAGCTTGTCCATAAAGCCGTCTCACCGCGAGCGTCGACCGAATCTTGCTGTTGATATCAAAGTGTCGACCTCTGTAACTGATGGTGAACAAGATGATTCACTACACTTTGACCTGCTATCTCCTAGCATTGAGCATGTACGACCGCAAACATCGCCACTTTCGACTGCACGTTTGCATTCACCAATTCCTTCGATCGTGAACCCTCCGTCACCATATTGCTCATCTGCTGATTCAAGTGACGCAGAGGACTATGCTCCGGTTGCTGCCATCAATCTGCAGTCTGAATGTTCTTCACGGAACGAATTGAAAGTTGATGTCTTCAACACATGTACTGATTTGGACCAAATACCTACAAATGCAGTAAAATGGAATGCATTGTATCCGCAGATTGAAGACTCAAGTCTTCGTAACCATAGTGACTGTAAAGTAGAAGAAGAAACAGAAGAGTTTGACAGCACCGACATTGACAAGATGCTCGATTATTTTGATGGAGTAACATTGCCGATTTAATAGCTGAATGTTGTAAATGAAAGATTATTGATTGAACCCATAAAAGCTACAGGATTGAAAAGTTGCTTTATTCTCAACACTTAGTCAACCAAAAGTAACAACAATCGTTTTCCAGTTTCACAATGCCACCGTCGCACCCGTCACAACCTCTGCCCACATGAGGAAGTCGCAAATGAGCGAGTACGTCGGGTAAATGAATGTCGCCGGTCGGTTACCTTCATAGAAAAAATGGCCCACCCACGCAAAACTGTAACCCAAGAGCAGCACACCAAGCGCGGCCAGGATACTTCCACGTAGAAAGCGCGTCGTGGTGAAGAACACCACAAGGGCCGCGAGTGCTTCTGCTATTCCGTGGTCATGATGACGAAAGACCTCAAACGCGATCCGACCGCATTGTGCTACAAAAATCGAACGATAATGACAATGGTATTCAGTGCAATTGGTGGTGATATTGATGGAACAAAATAGGGGAGTCTACCCGCAAGAAAGGCTGAGAAAATGAGTTCTGGATTCATGAGTGTGACCAACAGGATCAGTGTTGTACCGGTGGCATGGAGATTCACCGATGTGGCGTCTTGATGGTCATTTTGGCTATAACGACAATATGAACAAATGTGTTAATTACGTACAGACTCAGCATAGAGCATGTGAACACTGGACCACCAGAAAAAGACAGCCACTTACTATCGCGGACGGAACGAACGGAGATCTGCGTACGGTTTCAGCGGCGACGGTGCTTCCACTGGATCAGGCAGCATACTTATGATCGCAGGAGTTCCCCAAGACAGTGCAACGATGATGGCAGTCACAATGAGCCATTGCGGACGATAGAACAGCAGCGCAGGCGTTGCTGTCTTCACCATGTTACTCTCTTCTTCCTCTCTTGCTGCGCAAGTTCAACAATGAAAGAGCACAGAAATATGTCATCAACATTTGCATCAGATTCTGATAAATAACGTGTTTCTGATTCTGATACCACTGACAACCAATTGAATTGATTGACAGAAGGTATCAAACAGTGGAACGATGTGGGCATTGAAGCGCTTGCTTCCGGCTCGAGCTGCATCTACTATCAACCGACGATGGCCGGGAGCAGCAAGAGCATTGAGTACAGCAGAGGGAGATACAATCTACGCGCTGTCATCGGCAGAAGGCCGTGCTGGCGTGGCGGTGATTCGTATCTCTGGAAAACAAGCAGACACATGTCTGCAAGCGCTGAGTAACAAAACGACGCTGCCACCGTCAAGAACGTACGTTTTCGTCTAATAGATGCAATAAACAACGAGTTGTCAACTGTGACTTGACCTATGGTAGTGCGGAGCTGCGGAAGCTGTACCATCCTGTGACGAAAGCGCACCTGGATGATGCACTGGCGATTCGATTTCAGCAGCCACGAAGGTGATGGTACCAGCCATTTTGCCATATCCCATCTGTCCTCACTATGACAAATTCGTATCCTCACTGTGCTTATCACGTTCTGCGCAGTTTTACTGGAGAAGACGTAGTGGAACTACATGTTCACGGTAGTGTTGCAGTGATTTCTGGTGTTTTAGAAGCACTCAGCCATGTCCCGGTAAGGCGTACTTTGTCCTGCAACTCGGCGATATTTTTCAATTGCTCACACCAAATACATAGCATTGTCGGGCTGCAGAAGCTGGCGAGTTTACAGAGCGTGCGTTTGAAAACAACAAAATCGATTTGATACAGGTTGAGGGTTTGGTTGATCTCCTTAACGCAGAAACGGATGCGCAGCGCAAACAGGCACTTCGCCAACTGTCGGGGGACATTGGTCAAGTGTATGAGCAATGGCGAAACGAACTGGTTCGCTGTCTTGCTTATACAGAAGCGATGATAGACTTCGGAGATGATGAAGACGATGTGACAGATGCATCCTACGAAGTAGCCATCGACCGGTAAGGAGAATATCTTGTCTAATTTTTGTCGTCTGAGCAATGAAAAATATTTAATTCTCTATTTTTGCGTGGCAGCGTACGAACGCTAGTGACATCAATTAAGAAGCATTTAGCCGACGGCAGAAGAGGAGAAATCTTGCGTAGCGGTGTCCAGGTCGTAATTCTGGGTCCACCCAATGCTGGAAAAAGCAGTTTACTTAACCTTCTCGCGCGACGTCCAGCTGCCATTGTGTCATCGATCGCTGGAACCACTCGCGATATCGTTCAAGTACCACTAAATATTGCGGGTTATCCAGTCATAGTGAGCGACACTGCTGGATTACGCGAGACAGAAGACATTATTGAGAAAGAAGGTGTACTGCGAGCTCTTCAGTGCGCTTCGGAAGCAGATATTCGTGTGGTGATGATAGATGTACAGGTAAGCAGGGGCAAGGAGTTTCTAGTTACGTCTCACGATATCAGTACTGACGCTTTTATCGTGAATAGAATGCCGTCTTGTTGCAGACTAATGACTACCAAGAGCATTTAAACAGCAACACAATAATCGTGCTGAACAAAAGCGACCAAGTGGACCCACACGCGATTACGGACGTGCTGAGTACATTTGAAGAGGAGAAGCGGCGTGAGATCCATGTCGTTTCATGCAGCACAGGTGAAGGGATCGATGGATTTGTCGATCGACTGGCTGCCATTGTGAAGCAAAAGTATGTGATACTAGTGATTTTTTTTCGTTTATATGCTACTACATCATTTACAATTTGCTTTATTGCCGTAGGCTCCAGTTTTCGTCAGGAGGAGCTACCAATGATGCCATAATTACTAGAGAGCGTCATCGACAGAATCTTGTGGAATGTGTGGATTGTCTAGATCGTTTTTTAGAAAATCCATATCAAAGTGAAATTGCTGCGGAGGATCTTCGCCGAGCAGTTGTGGCAGTAGGACGTATTCTCGGTCGTATCGACGTGGAAGATGTGCTAGACGTGTTATTTGCAGACTTTTGCATTGGCAAATAGAGCGACCAAGCGAAAGCTGAAGAGTCACCATCAAATGTTTGATTTAGTCGTCGACACTAATCGACACATTCATTTGCACGAAATATGGAATTCTTGCCATGTGAAGTATATGCGAATGAGTTGGCTCCTCATTCAGATACACTGGAAGCAGAATCGAGAGACATTGCAGCCGCTACGAAGAAGAAAGATCAAAACAAACAAAAAGCTTGTGGTGGCACCAGTCGATCAGCTCGTGTTGTTCAAGTAGATGATCTTCCCCAGGTAAGAAGCGCTTGAAACCAGTTGCTTCTGCATAAAATGCGACAGTGATACTACGTCCCGATATTAGCTTCAAAGCAAAGCGGCTGCCTTTGAGAGCTTCCTTGTAGTAGTAAAGAGCGGCATTTTCGGTGGCAGAGTATGTATTCCATGTTCAGTCTATTCATTTCATTGAGGTGACTGCAAATTGGGAATCTCATATTTGTGACCCAACTAGCATGACGGCATTATTTACCATTGGCAACTCCAACCTACTACAAGTTTTACACCTCCAGCTGTATGACTAATGTGAAATTTTCGCCGTCTATACGCAAATCCACGCTTCATAACTGCTTATAATTCTATCGATGAGCTTAGGCAAACGTTCTCAACGGTCATGCTGGTCCAGTGCTCACAATAGACTTCACGCCTGAATTGGGGAAGGAAGGGTTGCTGTTCACTGGCTCAGCAGATCGAACAATTCGCGTCTGGGATCCTTGGGGAGGCTCGGAAGCTCAATTACACAGTCGCAGCGCTCATTATTGTGTCCAAATCATTGATGCGCACAGCAGCAGTGTCACGTGTGTAAAGCTTCTGACATCGCAGAATAACGGACTCGTTAGCTGTAGTCTTGACCGCACTATAAAGACATGGTATCCGTCTGAAGGTCGTGGGCTGTTGCTCTATCCATGGTATCTGCCAGCACAGTCAATCACACTAGCAACTGGTAATTGTCCTACGGCGTTGTGCATGCGAAGTGGAGCCAGTTCTACGCTTTTTGTGGGCGATTCGAAAGGCTGCATATCCGTTTATACCTCAGACGCAGTGGTTGCAGCTTCAGATGCCCCTGACGATGACCATGACCGAAACGTTTTGGTTCAAGACGCGAATACAGTACGGAAGCAAGTACCCAAGAATCTATTTCATCTAAAGCGTCGGCATTCACACTTCCATTCTCTTGGAGTCATACGGCTGCAGCTTGTGGCTGAAAACAGTCTGCTGGTATCACTCGGTTTTGATCAGAAGGCACAGATTATTGATGTGATCTCTGGTGCATTGTCTTCGACCATTGTCAATCCGAATCCAGCACGCTACACTTCGTGTGCATGGGATTCGCATGGGCAACTGCTATTTCTGTGTGATTCTATGGGGATTATTCAGGTGTGGAATGTTGTCGAAGACAAACTGATCAAGAAAACAGAAATCTTCTCAACGGTTCTACCACTACTGACAGTGGATGTGCTGAGCTGCTATGGGAGTGATTTTCTTGTAGTTGGGTGTGCACGCGGTGCAAAACAGTGGCAAATCAATAGAGACATTGGATACGTTGAGTGCACCGGCCATTCTGAAGCCATTGTCGGCATCACGATCATTAACGATGATACTACCCACACACAGTCAATGACGGTAGATGGCGAGATGATGAACTCATACTACTTTTTCAGTGCATCGTCAGATAATTCCATTCGATGTTGGGACTCATATGATATGCGTGCGTCGTATGGATTCGAAGAGCTTGAGTCAGAGCTCACGTGCATGATCCTCTCTAAAACATTTCAGAAGCTATTCACTGGACACGAGAATGGCACAGTCAAAGCATGGGGTATTCACACGGGCCAGTTTTATATAGGCTCGCAGAACAAAGAAAGAAGTGCCATTACGTGTCTTGCGTGTAAGCAGACATGTCATTGTTAGATGCATGCTACTGTTTTATTCTTTATTATAACTGCATCCATGTATTTCTTTAGGTGGCGTCGTTCGTGATCAAGAGTTCCTGTTGGCAGGAGATGTCGACGGAAGAATTTCCATTTGGGAAGCCACTATGGACAGATTCTCGCATGTGTTTACACTGACTATGCCATCGTCACTTTCGTCTGAGAAGCACGGTGAGATTACAGCAATTTTGTTCAATAGAGGCTGCTATTTGGCGCCAAAAGGCGAAGAATTCTTCGTTACAGGGTGCAACAAAGGGAATCTCTGTGTAAGATGCCAAAAATGTGCCATTTTCGCTTTACGGAGGATTATTTTACTGATCGTATGCTGCAAATGCGTGTTTGCTATCTCATATAGGTGTGGAATTTTGCCAAGAAGACCTTAATTCGGTCATTTAAAGCCCACGAAGAGACGGTCACCTGTCTTGTCATGCATGGTTGTTTCCTTTTCTCAGGATCTGAAGATACGGTATTGCGCATTTGGAATCTAATCAACCCCGTAAATGCATATGAACTCGGTGTGTTACATCCACCTTTGTCGCATTCTTCCTCCGGCTCCACTTCGCCCATCGTGAGTCTGGATGTGATTCCTCGTTGTGGCTTCATCATCAGTGCTTCTCTTGACGGAACCGTTATCATTTGGGATTACAAGTCAATTGATGATGAAACCACATTTGATGCCTATGGAAAGATTGTTCATCGCACCAAGTACGTCTTGTGACTGTATTGTTCAATATCCATATGAATATGGTTACAGTCTCAAATGATGTTTGTAACTATTGCTAGACTGGATCATCGCATCCATTGCATTCGATACTGGCCGCAAATGAAGGTAGTGGTTTGCGGGTCCACCGAGGGCAAACTACTGATTTGTGATCTCCCTTCACATGTACAAGCACCAATTTCTTAAAATTGTGTACCCATTTTCGAAATGATACTTTTGTATCACGTCACAGATTTTTGATAACTCCACCATCAAATATCAATTATAAAAATAAAAATGGATAATATATGTGGGACACATAAATTTTCTGTCAAAGTGAAAATACGTATGCATTATGGGAGGAAGCCATCGGTTCTGGTAACGGAAGCTCATTGAGGAAGGATGAAGGTCAAGTTCACCGTGATAGGGGATACGTTTGTGGATGTGGTGGCTGGTACATTAGCACCTGATCAGCTGCCGAAGTGGGGTGGAGATGTCGAGTGCTCATTACCCATCCAATTGCAACCTGGCGGCTCTGCACTCAATACGGCGACCCATTTGGCGAATTTAGCCAAGAAGAACCAGCAGCATGAACTCCACATCGCTCTGCATACTGTCATCGGTACGACCAGTACGCTCTCTGTTTGCTGTTGAAATGGAATGACTTTATAGAAATCGCCATTTTGTTTGTATGTTTGTGTGTATATATAGGAACGGATTCGTTTGCTGAAGTCTTGAAGAAGCATTTGAAGGATCATGGAGTGGAATTGAGCTCCCCGAGATTGGATGGGGTACCTACAGGTGTCTGTATTGTCCTGAGTGGCACGGTGAGATACCAAGCAAAACACAGCGACAAAAATGAAACTATGTGGGTGAGTAAATAAGTGCATTGATGTTGTAGAATGACCGGAGCTTCATCACGCATTATGGGGCAGCGCGAGAGTTCAGTGTAGAGCACATCGACGAAGCCAATGCGCTGACAGCCGATCATTTGCACATCGGAGGTACGCACGTCTGTATGATAACATTAAGCTTTATAATGCTTGTGGTTATAGGAATTAAGATGAGTATACGATCTGCTGTGCATCAACAGGTTTCTATAGCTGTTCAAAGTTAAAGGCGAAGTTAAAGCCTCTCATGGAGAAGGCTCGTGCAAAGGGGATCACCATTTCTCTCGATACCAATTACGATCCGAATGAAAAGTGGGACGGATTGGAAGAGCTGCTACCGCTGTTGGACGTGTTTATGCCGAACGAAGTGGAAGCCATGGCTGTCTCACGTACCACATCCGTTGATGATGCCATGAAATACTTTGGTGAGCGCGTGAACGGTATCACAGTCATCAAGATCGGCCAAGGTGGAGCACGGGCATATTGTGCCAAAACCAAGCAATCGTGGCATCAAGGTAGTTTCCGCGCCGACGTCGTCGATGTCACCGGCGCAGGCGACTCGTTCAACGCTGGTTTCTTGACGGCGTGGAAGACTAGCAGCCACGATGAAATAGCTGAGGCGCTCAAATGGGGGTGTGCAACGGCAGCTAAGATTGTTTCTGCGCTAGGTGCCTGTTCGTTTCCGATCACATATGAGGATGTTGAGGCTGTGATCACCAATGAAGCAATCAATCAATAGACTGCAAGTGAAAAACGGAGCAAAGATGGAAGAAATTTTGGTTTCCTCCATTACTTTAGAGCCAGCTAATTTTCTTTTTTCGCTTCACTTTTATCACCACTGTCGACTGTCACGTTTTCTTCGCTTAATGCACTTCGAATGATTTCCTACATATATTCTGTTTAATGACCACATCGCTTCATGGACTCAGTATTGACGCAAATGCATAGTTACCTCAATTCCTGTGGTCTTAGGATCACCGTACCAGAACACGCGCTTGTTTTTCGCAATGATAAACAGATATGGCACCTTCATAGCATCGTATTTGACCAAGTATCTATAATAATTTGCACAAACTTAGCTGCCAGTCATCCGGCGCTCGCAACATTCAATAGTCAGCCTACTCTTTGCCCATCAGTCCATCTTCAATGGCAATGCTGAAGGTAAATTCCTTCAGCTCCTGGAAGTCACTTGTAGTTTTTCCTTTGATACTGTACATCTTAAGTTCTTCCCGACTTTCTTGTGTCAATGCAATAAATTGTACGGCTACTCAGCAAAATACATGTACGTGGTTAAAAGGAATTCAAGCGTCAGCACATAGACTCAACATTTCCCACCTGCGTGTGTTACCACTCGCCGCAAACGTTCAAACTCTTTTAATGCAGCACGAGAGTGCTTGCACCAAGTTCCCTGTGCATAATACATATACATATGAGAGTGTTAACTGAGATAATGCAAACACCAGTTTGTTACTTCCATCGACGATACACGTACGAAGAAGAGCATGCACGTCACTTTGTTTAATTCTAGCTGCACGGGTAGTCCCTGAATCAGTTCAATCTGCCGTAGTGGAGAAGCTAACAACGTAGAGCTAAGTGGTCATTCATAGAACGATTTAAAGAAGATCTTCCACCCGTACCATCTTGTAGCTTCTTGCCGTGTTCTTCCTGCATCAAGTGCTCATATTTCATCGTGGACATACGATTGTAGAACACCGCCACGACGACTGCCACCACAAAAACATAGTCCTTTGCCATCCATGCTTGGTTCAATGGGTTTGTAAAGCTGTTCGTCAACCAGGCAGCCAAAGCACCCAAGATACCCGCTTGGAGAGCAGCAGATACCCACCTCATTGGTCGCAATTCCATCAACTCCCAGAAGACACGTCTGGATACGAACAACTTTCGCGCAACATTTATTGCCAACAAAAACTGCAAAATAATTAACTAAATATATGACATTTATGTTTTGTCCAATGAGCAGTCTGCTTTGCAAAGAGAAGCGAATAGGTTCAAAGTATCATGCAATCACAGCAAACTTCAAGTCGATGAAGCCGATTAAAGAGTTCATGAATCAAGCACCCACTCGATGTAGTACGACAATCATAACATTCGTAAGGACGGAAGCAAGACGTTCACTTTCTAATCGAAGTCAGTTTTCTGTGACCAACATTTTTATTGAAACGACGGGAAGCTGCAAGCGCTGCTTACTTGATTCATTCGAAGCATATGATTGGGCGAAAGGAATTACTATTTTATCCAATCATCACTATGATTCGCAATCTAATCCATAAAACCGATCTAGTTGAGTGTATAGCAGCAGATCAGTTGAGAACTTTGGGTAGAAGAGAAGAACATCCATCCATCCCTAGTCACCATGTTTTGGATCACGGCTGCACTTGTCGCTGCGGCTGCGTTGTTTGCAGGGGAAGCGCAGGCGGCGAGTCCTCGTGGTCCGATCATTGGCGTCTTCGCACAGCCACTCACCAATCACGGCGAATACATCGCAGCTTCTTATGTCAAATGGGTCGAAAGCGCAGGTGGACGGGTTGTGCCGATTCCATACAACGCACCAAAGGATTACCTAAAGGAGTTGGTACCTCAATTGAACGGCTTGCTGTTCCCGGGTGGCGCTGCGCTTGTGAACGACCGTGCGGAGTATCTGTATCAATTGGCGTTGGAGTTGAATGACCAAGGGATCTATTATCCACTGTGGGCCACATGCTTGGGATTTGAATGGCTTGTGCAATTGACGACAGATGATCTAAATTCCTTGAGCACTGGCCTGGACTCGATGAATATCTCACTACCGCTCAACTTCACCGACGCTGCGCCGAAGAGCCGCATGTTCAGTGGCGCTAGCCCGGAAATGTACAAATGGCTTGCGGAGAAACCGATCACGATGAACAATCACGAGAACGGTATCACGGTTGAGCGATTCGCCAAGTACCCAAAACTGGAGGAGTTCTATACGGTGCTCTCGACCAATTATGATCGCAACAGACGACTGTTTGTTTCGGCGTTTGAAGCGAAGAAGTATCCAGTGTATGGCGTGCAATTTCACCCAGAGAAAAATAGCTTTGAGTACGGCGAATACGATGATGGCACGCCGTATGAAGTCGTTGATCACTCTGTGGAAGGTGTTGCGTCGGGTCAATATTTTGCCAATTTCTTCATCCAAGAAGCAAGGAAGAACGATCTCAAGTTTAAGGATCCAAAGATCGAGCGGAAGTCGCTCATTTACAACTACAAAACCTCGACATTCACCGACCCAGGCTTTGTGCAGTCGTATATCTTTAAGCATGACCAAGAGCTAAGCTATTGGCGAGTGCAGTAGGTTCTAGTGACTAGCATATGAGTGCTGGCGTAGCATGCACATTGTCGACTGTGACTACATGGACTAATGCTCCTTTAAAATTTGCGAATAATCTCGTTATTTGACTTAACATTCACGTTTTGCACAATGTATTTCTCGTTATTTCGGTTTTACTCGTTCAAGTCAAATCTATGGCACACTTGATGATCATCTCAAGTATAACCGTTCTCTAAATACAGAATCAACAAAGCATCCCATTTGTCTAATCACAGACGGAAAAGCCTTTTGAGAGTAACGGTCGACCGCATTTAGCTCTTTAGCATGGCATCACTTGGTGTTTGAGGCATCTACAAGTTGATCTGCTGCTAAGGAGTCTTGATCTGTACAACAAAGCCTTTGGAAAGTGATCTATTGAAAGCTTCATGGGGAAAGAAGCGACGTCTGTCTCAGCAAGCAAGTATGCACCGAATGCGAAAGTTCGCCCTCGTGAAAAGGATGGCGAAGTTCCCGTAGTTCATGACCACCAGCTCACTGATGCTATCCTTCAGATCTTCTGTCCATCGCGCGCCAAGCAACGAGAGTCGAAGTATCATGCCAAACAGAACACAACGACTCTATTGTATAATATTTTCAACTTGCTGCGGCGACTTACGATTCTGGGCTGCGCCATCGTATACATTGTAATCTCTATCAAGGCAATTATGTCGACAATGACAATATTGCAGGAAGATGCCAGGAAAGTGATGAAATTCGCGCCGTCAGAAACCCAGCTTATGGTCGAGTATGCCGGAACCACGACAATCCGGGAGAGCACGATGATCAAAGACATCCTTGGAGACGTGACGACACCACAAACCGGTACTCTCTACTTGGACAGCGCCACTTCCACATCAATGACAGAGTGCTCGAATCCCGAATTCAATAGCACTCAATACGGGGACACTTTCCTCCGTTCGGTCTTCACAAACATCAAAACTTATGCGACGTACAATCTCACGTTTCTGGCCCAAATGGAATTAATCATGCCTGTGGTGGACTGCTCGTTGGACGCACTTGGAGACCACACCCTTTTACGGACGTTTTACCTTGTCCGGTCGACCACTGACACTGAAGATGTCTATTTAATGGGGCTTACCGTATCCAATCAAGACTACTCCATTCCAACACAAAATCAGAAAGGTCCTGCTGCAGTTGCCACGATGTTTTTTGTGAATGACATGCGTGCAGAGAGCGTGTCGCACAATTTTCTAGTGTCCTTGGGGTATCCATTCGGCGCCATGCAGTTCCGTGTGTATTATTTCACCCGCGTCAACTCCGATTTCTTCTGGGTCCTAGAAAGTGTCCCAGCATATCCAGCGTACGAATCCTCCAAGGAGCTATTGACAGCAAGCCGCTCGGGGTTCTATATCAGTGGTGAGACGGAGCAATCAAATATCAAGAACGAATACTGGACTCTGGGCGACACACCACGTGAAGCAATCGGATATTGGCGATGGCAAGGTGGCATAGTGATACACGATTCTTGGGCTTGGGTGCATTATTTGCACATTTGGTTTGTCATTGACGGACTGTTTAACTTGGCAGTACTCTTCCTTATTATCTATCGAAATTTATCCGCAGGAAAAGTCTGGGTGGGCGATGCATTCGCCTCCGTCTCGAACTCCCTGCTCTTTCGGGGTTGTTTGATCCTCATTACGTGGTATATAAATGAGTTCTGGATGCTGATGGAATACTGCATTTCCAATGCCAACCAGCTCACTGGTACCCAGAGATTTTTCAGCTACACCGAGTTAATCCATGCCGACATGCTGACAATTTATCTCAGTAGTGCTAGTATTATCGGGTATTTGCTGCGTACACGTATCGATCCTGCTTTGGCAGTGATTCTCTTTGAAATTGGATTCAGTTGTCGCGTCAGCATCGCCAAGGCATTTCCCAGTTGGATATCCGTGATGAGAGATTATACAGTGGCGGATTATGCGCTTTCCATACTTTCCATGAGTGATACATTGGCAGCGAGCACACCGATGCGTTTCTGGACAATCCATGAGCTCACCAACAACGATCTTCATTTTATCATCGTGTCTTGGCTGCCAGTATACATCACGATCGTCTTCATCGTCATCTACGGTATCTTACGCAAAATTTACCGGATTTACAGGCCAGAAGAGATCCACGTGCAAAAAGCTACAAGTTATTCCGACAATAAAGAAGCGCTGGTAGCTCAAAAAGGCACCCTCACATACTTTGAAGTCGCGACTGGTGCTGCATTGCAGAAGAAACTCGGGTTGGTCTCGGATTACGAAAATTGCTTGTTCATCAAAGGCATTAAGTATGCCTCAGCTGACGGTATCTACTGCGCTGGCTACGTCATTGCCAATGGTAAATTTCTGATTGCTACAGAGGACTTGATCTCGATTCTTATTATGAAGATTATTTGTATCCGTTTCAAGAACGTCTACGTCTATGAGGTGAGTGGTAGCACAGTCCAGCAAACCGCACGACTTGTGTATCCGCAGACAATCAGCTGGAACGATCTCCTGCACATCAACATCAACGTGCTATCCTAATCCTTCATAGTGATTGGAACTATATATGACATTGCATTCAATATATAAACCATTTATTTTAATAACTGTGCATCTGTGCACTTGCGCAATTGAAAACATATTCCGCAATTGCTTCACGATACTTACTCACTTTTGCACAACTACCAAGCTTGCCTTCCTCTTCTCGCGTACACAACCAATATAAAGCCATTATCAACAATAGCGAGTTGTGAGGTCTGCAGATGCGGGCAGAGGAAACGAGCATCTGCGCGATCGAGTCGGAATGCAGCAAGAAGGTTGTGCTTCAACAGCTGAAAGTGGCACTTCTTACCGTTACTTAATGTGAAGCTTTGCTCCAATTGGTTTGCTACGCGTTCGATTTTGACGAATCCATGTCCACCCCACAACAAAGTATACTAAATCCAAGTGATCGCCTGCCCGTCGCACCCAATACCGCGCTCCCCTATCCTGCGGAAACTGGACTATCGTTACTTCATCGGACTATGTGATCTATCCTCACAAAGCAGTAGCACTCGCGAAAGAACTGGTGTCATCACTTGTGGGCAAAGAGAAACAACAACTTCGCCCCTCTCCTCTGCGCTTAAAGTACATCCCGACTATGACGCATCCGCCGCCCCCTGCCTCTCCTTCAGCTGCTCTGCAGGAGGGGGAGGATATACATAGACCCCCTGTTGCCCCTCATGCGCGCCGCGCACGACTAGGAAGTCCGCTCTTCTCCCGCAAAAGTCCCCCCAATGCGAGGGGAAACCTTACCGGCTCCGCCTCTGCAACGACATCACCAGGCATGAATGCAGCCCGAAAAGGCCTTACAACGACAATGACTCACTCGACAATCAAAAGACGCTCGGACTCGTATCTCTACTCGCCACGAACACGCGGGTCTGAGTCAGACACTCATTTTTCACCTAAAAAGAAGATGACAACCGATGCTTCCGGTTTCTACTCAGGTAAGCCTATGCTTAATGCATCAGAAAGAATGTCTGTGTATAAACATACTGAAATTTACTGCACTTGTCTTATGTAGACGACACGTCTTCCCTTGGATCGTTTGGTGGTGGTGGTGAAAGTCCGCATTCTGATAAACCGACATCGTCTGGAGTGAGTGTTGGCCCGTTCCTAACAGGTCCCTTGGCAAAAGATTACATAGATGTTCGATCCCCTCGTCGAAATGCACAAGATGATACCAACTTTGATGGTCATGGACTGCTGTTTCCAGTCATTCCTGCCTTTGTACCACCGCCAATTGGATATGATGCCTCCCCTGACCAAGATACTTACTCTGAATCAAAGCAGAATGCGCATCAGTTTGAAACAATTTCGGAAAGCTCTACCACTGCGGTAGAGCATGGACAGCTCAACACATCGGTGACGTCGCAGGAACAATATGATCAAGGCATGCACACTTCGGATGAGTATGCGGAGTCAGCCCGTCAGTACTATATGAATAGATCGAGAACCTCATCGATTAGAAGTGTGTCCAGTTCTCGCGCTGGAGATATGTACAACGATGGCCAATACTTTGGTGATCAACAACATGGCGATGCACAGGCAACTGCGTATGTGCCACAGCCTACCGAAGGGTATGATCATGGATATCACCAATTACAGACACAGACAAATGGCTATGATCAACAATCTAATCAAGCTTTGGCGCATACGAATGGTCATGACAGTGGATATAATCAAGCTCAGCCGCCCATGAATGGATATGACGAAGAATACGACCTCGCTCAGACGCCTTCGAATGAGTATGAACAGAGATACAGTGGTGGACGTCCTCCGTTGGGGCCACCAAGCTATGCAGAAATTGTAGCAAGAAGTTCGAATACCCCTATTCCGCGCAGTCCCTTCAGTGAACATCAGAACCATCTTCAAGCATTTGATATGTTCTCTGAAAGCATCATTGAGTCAATGTCTAAAGTTTTAGCGAAGACCAAGCGAGGGAGAACTCATGGAGAAATTCAACTCACAGTTGTACTGCAAAAAATTCAAACTCATCTAAAGATTCTGCGACGTGCTACCGCTAGTATTCGTGACGATTATGACAAAACTTCTACACAGCTACAGCAGTCTTTGGAAGAAAAGAGAATTCTTGAAATGACAAATCAGCAACTTCACCGCATTGTTGAACAGTTTGATCAAGAACGTCACTATTTTCAGCAGCATGTGCTTCAATTTCAAGAAACACAAGCTGCATTACTTCGTGAATCGATGGAACACCAAGCGAAAAGATTGATTGAGTCAAAAGATGCTGCAGAAGAATTGTCCAACCGAATATCCAATGACATATCTGAGCTTAAAAGCCATGTCAACAGTCAACCTAGTGAGCGTAATGAAAGTGAACAAACACATCAACCCTCTCACGCAAATATAGCACCTCCAGTACCTATTCAAAACCAAGGAGTACCTGTACCTGAGCGTCAACCAGAAAAGTCAAGAACTGGTATCGTGTTGCTGATGGTGTTACTCTGGGCATGTACTCTTATTGGAACGTATTTTAGTACCAAATACATTACTTTGGGGGAAATGAAGCAAAGCGCTGCACAGGATCAAAGTGCTACTTTACTTGCGAGTGATCTTGATCTAATTGTTGATCGAATAACTGAGAATTTGAAGGCGGCGGACACTTCATTTTCAACAGTTAACGAAGATTCTTCTGGCTTTCATCCTTCGGATTCCATTTCGCTCGAGACAGTAGAAAAGGTGCTTGAGTCGATGAAGAATGACATTACAACTCAAGATATACATACTGAAACGCCGGTGGAAGTTAATGTCGATGTTTTTGCGAATTCCGACATTGTTGATGAAAATGAGTCCGCCTCTATCCCTTTAGAAGAGGAATCTATTACTCTGGACCACGATGACGCTGTAACCGATCAGTTGAGCACAGATTTTGAAATGGATGCTGTGGATGGGCACGAGGACAGACCGGTGGAGAGTGAATTCTCTGAAGTTACCCTTGACGAGGTGGTGAGCCCCCATGACCAAGATGAAATTACTGCGGACACAACGAAAGATGATTCTGACGCGCATGACGTAGTAAATCCAGAAGCAAATGCTTATGATCCAATTGTTACTGAAGACACAACGAAGATATACGATGATGTCGTTGAGCAGACAGACGTGAATGTAGATGGTGAAAACTTGTTGGATGATGATGCCGCAGCCCATGATGTCATCGACCAAACTCATACTTTTGGCACAATTGTTGACGATGCACCTGAGCTGGACGATGATGAGCAAATGCATGATTCCGACAAACAGTCAATTATACCGACATTGAACATTGAAAACGAAGAAAACCAGGAAGACAATGCGGAATTGGTTGATCCCATTGAAGAAATCAAAGTTCCGGTAAATAATGTTGACCATGAAGTTGAATCAGAATACAACGTGGAAATGAGTAATCACGCTAAACAACCAGATGCTCATGAAAACAACGCTGATGATACACAAAAGAAGACTATCGTGGAGATGAATGTGGATGTTGGCCTTAACAATTTCCCGTTTGACGACATTGAAGTGGTCACTTCCGCGGCTTTGCCTCAGGAAGGAAATGATTACGTCGAAAGCAATGTCCATTCTTTCTCGACTTCTGTTGCTGAAGATGATGAACAGGAACATTTGGCTGATAATGGTGATAAGACGACAGAAAAAGACGACCACATCGCTGCTGACCTGCCTACAGATGTCGACATCAATGAGGAAACTTCTGTGGATGTATCAGATCACAGTTCTGAACCTGCAATCAAAGAAAATACTGCTTCTTATGAAGGGATTTCTGCAGAAATTGCTGACGACGTGAATACACTTTCATCCCCTCCACATGAGAATACTGTTGACAATACTGATAGTAGTATCGCAGAAGCCAACTTTGAGAGCGAAAATGATAATAATGACGGTGGTATCACGGTGCTATCAGGATTGGCACGCGCTCTGCATTCGGTTTCTCAGCTCTCTGTCGCAATATTGGGTGGCGAGACGGATATTGCGAGTGCACTTGAAGTTCATGAGGATGACATGGAGAACAACACTGGATCAGAATTATCTCACAATGAAGAATTAGATATCCCAACGGAGATTATTTCAGAACCGCTTGATAATGAGGAAGAGGATATATATCCCGAAACACTGTCTCAATCGCTTCCCACAGTCGTGGATGGTGAAGTATCCGAATCTGTCTACGGGGACGAAGAGAACACGCAAAGTGAGACAGAATCTGAATCTCTCCATAACGAAGATGAAGCGTCCCAATCACAGCATGATAGAGAAGAGGACCAAAATGATGTGGGCTCTGAATCCCTCTTTAACAAAGTAGAAGACGTACAGGACGAAGTCAATGATGACACATCTCACAATGACGAAGGCGAACCATCTGGATCATTGCACGACAGAGAGCAAAATCAAAATGATGAGGTTGATGCGGCTCCTTTTACTGATGTTGTGGACAGTTCTGGCGAGGTTATTAATGAGATACCACACAACGACGAAGACACTGTCCAGATCGAGGTACTCTCCGGATTGATCGATGATGAACAAGATATAACTCAGAAGGAAGTAGCGTCCGAACCGAATGACAAAGAGAATGAAGTTCAAAGTGAAGTATATGAAACGCAGTTCGACGAATTGGAATCCGAGAGCGAGAAGATTTCTGGATCACAGAACGATGAATACGTGAATGTCCAGAGTGAGATAGTTTCTGGATTATCTCATGATGTGGACGGCGATTTGAATAAACACAGCTTATTTGAATCACTTCACGATGAACAGCATACTGATGGTACTGATTTTGAAGATGTCACAAGTATCACGAACGATGAAATCGCAACAACTTCCGACTCCATCGAAGAAGTAGATGCGAAGGAACGTTTGGAAGACAAAGAAGCAAATTTATCCGACATTTTGGAGAACTCGTCCACAGATTCTTCATCATCTGATGGCGGTGACCAGATCGAATCCAAAAGTGGTTCTGATAACATTGGCAATGATGCAGCACCTAGCGATTTTGAAAGAGAAGGCGAAACAAGTCAACAAGAACTCCTCACAGATCAATCAGGAGTGATTATTGGTGAGCTTGATGACGATCCTGAAGTCCCCGGTGCCCAGCTAGGGACCACGGATACAATCGATGTAACAGAACATATTCCAGTTGAATCTATTGATTCTAACCACTTGGACTCAATTTCAGTTCAACCAGAGAACAACGACATTGAGCAAGTTGATGAGGGTGCTATCAAAGTGACTGATCTTCCATCTGCTGATCAGTCAGACGAACTAAATGTGGAAAGGGAACTTGTCGATGTCGAAGACCCTATTGCTGACGCATTAAATCCAGTGGAACAAATCAGTGATGACGAAGATACTGGTAACACATTCGTTGAATTCGAGACTAAAGCAGAAGTTGGTGCTGCTCCATCGGAAGAGGTAGCTGAAGAGCCAAATGCTCAGTCACTCCATATCGTTGACGACTCGGTTGATTCTGAAAACCACCCACTCGAAACACAGAGTACTTCGAATAGTGCTTCGGATACAAAAGATGAAGGGATAGAGTCGATTACTCAATCAGAAGTTATAGATCCTGTGGCGAGCGAGATGACATCAAGTGATATCGCAGTCGACTTAACGAAGGACAGTAGTTTACTAGAATCAGATGAAGCCGATGATCGCCAAGAAAAGCAAAATTCTGAAGACGGTGATCACGCGGAAGTACAGGATACTAGAGGTGGTGATTACGAAGAGTTGAATTCTCCTGACGATGTTACGGGTAAGGTTCATATCTTTTTGTAATTTGTGATGTTCCCGGACTGGAGTCTTACGTGCTGTTAGATGTTTTACCAGATGAAGATGGCAAGAATGAATTGTAGTCTTCGTTATACACAAAAGACTGCCCGTGAATGAGAAAATGTGATGAGAATCACGTGATCGCCATCTCATTCCATCGAACCAGCAATAGGCGGTATTATTTACCAGTTTGTGTTGAGATAAATAAAGGAAATTATTGTGATGCAAGTAAGTGCGAGTAGCTGTAATGTCGTTGCCTCACGCACGCTCATGCATTGTTTAATCCCTTCTCTCTTCCATCTTATCGTATTCCGCGCTGTCTTACTTGGAAAATATCGTTTCTGCCTTATGTTTATGGATCTGCAAAACTTTATTCTCCGTTTTTCAAAATCTCCACGCGCTTCTTCCATCTATAGACATACAAAAACAGATAATAGCATACCCCTTTAGTCATCTGCCATCCATCACCAATCTACAGCATCCAAGCAAGTTACATACTCCACATATTGGCATTTCTCGTAAGCATGGCGCAAGTCCTGGCACTTCCAGGGCGAGAAAAGCGTGTCCCGTCGGCATTCGTTCAACGGCACCAACAGACCGGCGCATAGGTCACGGTAGTGCAGGGGAAGTTTCGCATCCACCATTTCCTGACGCGATGGCAGGCGAGGAGCTACTCAGATTCACAAAAGCGCAACAGAGCATGTTAGCATTATGTCCAACCAGGGAGCAGCAAAACGACGACGGTGACACTTCCAGTTCATGTAAGACATTTTGTCACAAGTGCATTGAACGTCATTGTCGCAGAATGAATACTGCCTTTTACCTTCGTAATGTTCGTCGTGGCCGCCCATGTTGGTTCTCGTTTCCGTATCGGCCGTCGGTCCTTCTTGCCCACCGCCCAAACCACCAGAACCCCTCTCTAAATTGATTCATTCAGTTTCACAGGAAAATTAAGTGGGTGGGTTTTCCGGTTGAAAATGGGTTTAGCCCATAGGGATGGAGCTACACCAAGAGAGTGCACTTGAGGTGGTGATCATGATGCGCTCATTGCCTTCGGAACTGCATGCGGATGGGAAGGTCGTGGGCGCCAAAGTCCGCGTGCTTACCCACGCAGATGAATCATTTGAGGGAGAGATATTTACGGTCGACCCTGTTGCCAATTTCTTAATCCTTGGTACTGTTTGTATTAACGAAAGCTTGAGGGAGATGACGATGGATTGTGCTTAGGATTTTTAATTTCATTGTCATATCCATTGATACAGAAGAGCAGGTGGCGGATGCACCGATGAAAAGCAAAACAAGAATCTTCCAGATGGATGCGCTTAAGAAGATTGAGGTAAGTGTTGTTTGTATCTGCAGTTGCTAGCATACTATTGCAAAGAGCTGATCTTGGAGAGTTTCTATGATGTGTGTCGATATTATTCGTACACATAGGTGCTGGAAAAAGCGCCTGCCAATGTGAATTTGAATTTGCCCAATATTAGCCAAGAAGATTTGCTACGAATGGAGCAGCGAAATAAGGTTCTTGCCGAACGCGCATTGGCATCAATCGGCACAAATGTGTCGTCGGAAGCGCAAGCGATTTTTGATGCACTCAACAAAACGTACGTCAACACAATCTGTTACAAGGCGATAAATCGATGACATTATGATTACATTGGTTTTTGTAAAGGATGCCCTGTGAATGGGAAGGTGCCAACATTCGTGTGATGGGGGAAGTGGTAATCAAACCCCCGTATCTACCTCAGAATTGCGTTAGCTCCAACACCCAAGTACTCACTCGAGTGAAAAAAGTGGTAAGTGGGATGGTTGATGTGGTACATATTAACTCCAATACGCAATAGCGAGTTAACGGTATCAATATGCGATGTGTAGCTGGAAGGTGAGCAGAGCAAACTGAAGAAAATTAACAGCAGTAAATAGTTTAAACAGTAGTGGCTCCTTAGAAGAGCGACGAACAAAAGCAAACGGGATTCCAGGGAGAGAAATAAAAGAAGCAGATGCTCAGGCTTACGAATCACGAGCATGTAAATCGACACAGATGTGGGAAATCATATGTGAATTTTGGAACGCACATACTAAACCTACCGAACAAGAGCTCTTCCGCATATATCCACAACTAAGAAGTGGATGAAGAGCTAGGAGAAGCATTCTTACTAGCCTGCGGTTCTTGGGTCTGTTGGGGTGGTCGAAACATGGGGTGATAATGATGCTCATCGTCACTGCTACTATCACTCACCACTTCAGGAAGCCCCTCACCTCTTGCGTACGCTTCCTGCTGCAGTCGCCGGACTTCTTCTAAACTCAATTGGCCCGACGAGAATGGATCCCCTAGCTGACGGAAGAACCTCGAGCCAAAGTACATCGCCACGAATGGCGCAAATAGCAACGCGATAAACAATCCCGACGGATCTTCTGTCTGTTCTTCAAAGAGTCTGTAGACAAAGTAAAGAACTGTGTGAGATTTCTGACATCACTAGAATGAGCAGCTTAAGCTCAACGCAAGTACCTGCGCAGCTTATCCTGCCATGGTTCAGTCGGCTCAGCTTCGCCCACTTGGAGAGGTACAGATCCATCAAAACACTCATCTCCCTCGGTATCCACGTCACTACCGACATGAAAACCCATCTTGGAACAGAAATCAGCACCAGAGTCTGCGATACCGGAAAGTGGCGAACAGACTAGTGCATTGCCGAAGCATGGTGTCAAGGAGCCGCTGCTGCCATAGGAGTAATATTCCGACTTGCATGCCGAGTACCTAACGATGAAGACGAATGAGTACGTCCTCTGCGTTAAGAGGAATTTTGAATGTGACATACCAGTCATCGCACAATCGTGGACAGATAGTCTTCACTTGATACGTGCCGACAAACGGATGACAAGCTGAGCAGATCATTTCCTGCGTCAATCGCATCATAATGGCCATTGTAAGAGCATTCACAATTACCAAAGACTCCACGGATTATAGGACCAACCTCTGTCAGCTGTTGACACTTGCGGTTGAATTGTGCCGCCACAGGTTCCATGATCTTTCTACAGAAGCAAAGGCAGTCGATTAGTTTGTATTGTGGTGTCACTCATTCCTACCACCAAAGAGTACGTACAAGCGCAATGGATGGGCATGTGTGGCGTTGCAGCACGTATTTTTCTTATATTTACCACAGACTTCCAAGCCTTGGCTCTGAATAAACGTGGAACCATGCACACAACAACAGTTAGAAACACATATAACCAAATGCTTTGATGAAAACGACATCGCATATACGCGCTGCATCGGCCGCTGCGTAGGATCAAACTTCATCGCCCCCACGGAGCGACACGTGTCCGGCTCGCGTTGCTTCATCTCCGCCGCGGAATGTAACAGCATTTCACTCGTGGCCATCGACACGATAAGCATCACCAACATCCGCATGCTCCGCATCTTGATCGATTGTGCTTGTTGCGTCAGTGCACAAATTGCGTTGCATCATGAGCTATTAAATTTAAGAGTTCTTTAGTATATAATTAAATTCATTTAAGCATTTCATTAAAATATAAAATTAAACAATATATGTAATTATACATGTAAAGCAGTTGAACAGGTCCTGAGTTCAGCTACACAAAACCTGCATCATGTTCATCAGCCAAAATTAAACTCGAGGGACCGACGGCTAGAAGATCAGACACAGTGCAGCAGAATGACGCTGAGTTATGAGGAAGGGATGGCAGCGCTGCGTGGTATGTTCCCCTCATGGGATCCTACCGTGCTATCAGAGCTATTAGAAGCGAATCAGGGCCATTTGGAGAACACCATCGACATGGCACTGACCATGGAGCCACCAGCTCCATCAGGGACTACAGACCACTCTACAAATCCGCCACCACCACCACTACTGGCGCCAATGCGCCAGGAACAACACAGATCGCCACATGCATTACCACGTGGGAGATCCGCCATGTCGAGAAGCAGAGTGCAATTGCCGGATGATTTCCTACGGTTACCAACAGACGACAATGAGCTGTATCGCCCCTTGTCGGAGCAGGAGCAACGTGATGCTATTTTGGCGCAGATGTTGCAAGACGAGATTTTCCGTCAGCAATTGTTCATGGACGAAGAATTTTCCGCACATTTCCACAGTGACCGGCCAAGTGAAACGAGACGCCGCGCATCCACTACCACAGAGAAAAGTGCGACGGAGATTGCGACCGAAACGTTCAATGCAATGAGCGAGAAATTTGCCTCCATGAGTGAAGGTAACTATAGATGAAAAGGATGCACTAAATGCTATTACTGTGGCCTAATATATGACTGTATAATTGGTGGTAGTAATGAAACGCAAGATGCATGAAGCGTACCTGCGCTTCCAGACACGGAGCGATGCACCGGCAGAGAAAGATCCAAAAAAGTAAGTTCGTATCGATGTATTCTTTTCGTTTACATGCGTATAAACTAATAGTGATGTTATGTGTAGTCAACGACCACTAATGGCGGACGATTCCAGTGATGAGGAAGACTACGATGAGAACCACGACGTGCGTCGACGCAACAAAGACTCAAGTCCCAAACGCAATTCATTTTATCGCAGCAGTATTAATTCGTCTGGTTCTGCCAACCGACGGTCAAACTCGTACGCATCCAAGAAGTATGATTAGCGGCATATACGGCATTTCAATACCCAGCTCCTATCAACAGTGCACATAACTTTATGCTCCATGGCACCATGTGCTCTTATTTTAATATAAGGAAAAGTCGATCAGATCCGATCGTTTCCATTCGTTTTCCTTTTCTTTTTCTGCTTTATTATCGGCAGATTCGTCTTCGTCTTCACTGTCTTCAAAGTCGTTCAGCAGCTCCTGCTCCGCTGATATTTTCTCCGGTTCTACTTCTTCCTTCTTGCTGTTTTCGGTTGGTTTATCAGTCTTTTGTGTTGAGGAGTCGATCACTGGACGCATGTCTACGGTACTGTCTCCCTTAAAATACCCCTATAAGACATCATATGCATACATTCATTATTCATCTCGCTCATCCACAAATAATTACTCAGACAGATCATCACAAAGCAATATGTACCTGTTGTTGCCATGCAATGAAGGCCGAGGTAGGAAACGGACCGTGGATTTGCCCATTTACATCCTTATACTCCCACATCACTTCCTGTTTCGGCGGATTCTCTTCGCTCTTGCTTTCTTGTTTTTCTTCTTGCTGTTCGCGTTCCCTGCTACGCTGAGTGAGTAGCTCTTCCTCCGAGATGAACTCTTCCTTCATTTGACTATAGACATCCACCTCTCCTATCCGCATTAAATAATCTGCTGCTTCGGTGATTTGCTCGAATTGCGCCTTCTCTTCTGCAGTCTGCTCTACTGTCCCATTATCGGTGGCTTTGCTTTGTTTCCGTTTAGGGATTGCGCGTTTCGGCTTTCTTTTAGAGCCTGTATACCCGAATTGATCAATACCAAAGCATGAGATTTTCACAGGTAGAGCCACTAAATAAGCTCGTAAAAGACGCACCAAGTCGCTGCAGCGCCTGTAACACTGTTTCACGCGAACGCAGCAGCTTTGCCAGTGTCCGATTAGCTTGTTCTTCGGTCATCGTCTCTGTCGCTTGGTCGTCACGGTAGTCTTTTCGACTCTAATGGCATAACAGCACAATGTGGTAAAACCATGAGAGTCACTGAATGACCACCCACATAACAATAGCATGCGTTTGTATAGATGAACCTTGGCCTGTAATGCTGCACCGATTTGTTCCTCCGATACATCTTCCAGCCATGCCTCTTCCTGTACTTTTTTGTCTTCGGCATTCCAGACAAAGTTGCCTTTGTCATCGAAATGACCCTCTTCGTTCTCGTCCTCCATGTTGAATGGGGTAATGCCAGCGCTCTCTTCCTCGCGCTGTTCATCAATACGCATGCATACCCAGTCAACACAACCCATTTATCTTTCTACTGTATTCTTGAATGGTCACCAACGGCATTTGTCATACGTCTTTCCGCTTGCGATTCCTGTGGCCATTGCGTCGCTCCATGTTGTTGGCGCTCTTGGTCACTTGGATTTTTTATCAGCATCCTGCAAACGCAATATAGTATAATAATGTATATTTGGATTTGATCCATAAATAACGCACTACGTTGGTACGACTTTCGCGTAACCTTGAAAGCAGTCCAGTCAACTGTTGGTTGGTGGCACCATTATTGACAAGTGCAATTGTTGCCAAGCGAAGAGAAGCGAACGATGGTACGTCGGCGATGGTGGAAATGCGCGCATGGCTTCTTGGCGTAATTATTTACTGAGAAGGAAGAATGCGATCAATATATGACGGGTACTGTGTGGAAATGATGTAGGGAAAAGACAAGAAGACACGCAAGTTTGCAGCTGTGAAGCGCATGATCAGTCCAAAGGACATGCGCATGTAAGAAATTCGTACAACCGTTATTACAAGCGACTAAAGTAAAAAATGAGTGAAGTAATCATGTTAATCGATTATGGTGTGGTTGCTTGTATATAGTAATGCTGTGAAGAAGAAAGTAGCAGCTGCAGAGGAGAAGCGGAAGAAAGAAGAAGCACCCAAGCAAATGTATGTCTATGCTTTTCTAACTGATTCTATTGCAATTATGCTCATGTAATAATGATCTATTTGCTGTAATTGTGGTTTGCAGTGATCAGATCCCATCGAGCATGTTTTTCAAGTACAATGCCGACTTGGGTCCGCCGTACAATGTGCTCGTGGATACGAATTTTATCAATTTCTCCATTAAAAACAAACTCGAGGTCGTTTCAGCCATGATGGACTGCCTCTTGGCAAAATGTACGTCGCATTCCATTTCATTATATACAGCTAAACCATTCACACTCACCGACCATTTGCTTTCAACAAACAATCAGGCATACCATGTATTACGGACTGTGTCATGGCCGAACTGGAGAAACTAGGTCACAAATATAGAGTCGCGCTTCGGTAGGGCCCATCCATCATCATGTCTTTTGCTTATTTGTACAAAATAACTATGTCACTGACTATGACTGAATTTTTTATCTACAGATTAGCGAAAGACCCGCGCTTTGAGCGGTTGCCATGCACACATAAAGGCACATATGCCGATGACTGTCTGCTCATGCGCGTGCAGCAGCACCGCTGCTACCTCATCGCTACCTGCGATCGCGAACTGAAGCGACGCGTTCGCAAAGTTCCTGGTGTGCCCATCATGTACATCTCCAACCGCAAATACGTCATTGAGCGCCTCCCTGAGGCCAATGCCGCCAAGATCAAGTAGAAGGAAACATTATCAGTACAGCAAATTCGGTGGCTGCTGTATATTTTTTAATGCTGTTTATTTTTTTTGAGACTTTTGCTATTGTTGCCAATTATGTCCACTTTTTCCGTCTGATCTGACGCGTTGATTTTGTCATCTAGTGATGAGCGTCCGTTCATCTAATGTACTGATAAATAATGCATCTACCGTCTCAACGAGCAATGCCTTCGATAGACATGCAGCGGAACGCAACCAAGTGCTGAACGAATATTTCCATCAGACAAAGCTAGTGGATGTACTTCAGGCGTATGTCACTCGTCTCGCTTCGAATTTCAAAATCCACCATCAACTCCCAGCGAATCCATATCCGTCGCTCTTGACTTGTGTTCGTCAAGCAGAACTCAAACAAGCGATTGATCTTCATAACGAAGTCTCAGTTGCCTCATCATCTGAATTGGTTGCTCACCCGCAACAGCCATCAACGACTGATCAAGCATTCCATCTCGTCAGTATCAAGGGAACGCCCTCCGTATGGTGCTTTTCCTCTGTAATGGAGCGGATTAATAGCGCGACGTTCTCGCAGCGGCTAGATTTGCTTAGGATACTCCTCCCAACGTGGTTCACACCAATCGATGCAATTGTCGACGACGGGTTCCAAGTTTCTGTGTATACAGCAATGGTCGGCGACCGACTCTTTGCGCCAATAGAGCATATGGCGTTTGTAGAACTGGAACGACATGTATTTGTGAGTGGTGAGCAGTTAGAAAAGGGCATGACGGTGTTTGCACGGCATTTATTCAAGACACTGCATGAGCTCTCGGCCGCTGTTGTCTTCTCGCGTTCAAAGGAGGCAAAAGATACTGCTGCTAATGCTGTCTGTGTGGCATGCTCTGATCTGATCATTCTCGCGTCCACATCGTCATCTCTCGTTAGATCGACAGCAAATGGCAAGCAAACATTATGGTCGATGGAACGCATTAATTCCAACCGCAACACGTTCTTCTCCGCTGTCAAAACAGCACTTGTGAGCAATAGCAAGTTCGAAATCACGAGTTTTTTCTACGACACCAACCGCGAAGTCTTTTATCAGGTGGTAGTGACGTTCCTTTTCCACTACACTTTTCAAGGCTCAGCTCAGACAAAGCAATCCACTTCTACTTCGAAATCACAGAAACAGCAGCAACATACTCAATCCAATTGCTCATTTCTCGCCGGTAGTAGCGTTCTGGACGGTGCACTGTTCTTCCAGGAGCGTGGTGCATTGGAAATCGTGAATCGCGTTCAACGGGAGCATGAAGAAAGCTCCATATCTGACGCGAAAGCACCACGACAAAAGACTCACAAAGTTACTCCAGCAGTAGTGATTTCAACTGCACCAGTGGCTGCAGTATCATCAGTTTCTCGTTCTAGACGTGAACAATTTGGCTTCTCCACCGTTTTCCAGGATACCGTGGAACAACTCCAGCAATTTCTTCCTGTGAGTGGCGAGTTCCGTCGGTGGATGGACCGCTTTTTGATCTCATTTCCTTACAAACTTCTATGGCTGAGTGATCAAATTCTATTGCTGCTTAGTCTCATCAGTAACGTTGATTCACTTGGTCCAGTTGGCGCGAAAATCTGCTTGAGTTTCCATATCATCGACTCTTATGTGAGCGATATGCTGGAGCAGACGGAAGTGGGGATGATATCGTCCATGATGATCCCAATCTACCATCCTATTCATCATATCTGGCAACAAATTCGGGAATGTTGTGGAGATGAAAGTCAACTTGACACATTTATAGAACTCCTTGTGGAAGTGAACGAGCTATTGCTGGTGATTGCACGAACAACAGTCAACGATTTCCTTCACTTGGTGAGTGATCATTCTGTTGGCCATAATGAACCAACAATAATGCTGGAAAATATGCCTGACGAGCAGATCGATGTCGTCCAGGCAGTCAAGAAAGCTGTTCAGCAGCGCCAGTATCCTCCAGCTATCATGGCCGAAGCTGTCTTTGCTCAGTATATGGTGGATTCATGTGTGGACGTGGCACTCGAGAGTGCCGTGATGAATACTGTTGCTTTTTATTTGCCTCCAAACCCGTTCATCGAGTTGTCTCAACGTCTACGAGTATTTGCAAGCCGGCAACTGGTCTGGAATTGCTCACTCTCCACTGTGTCTTGTATATCCACGAAACCGGTGGTCTCGTACGAAAATGATGCTTTCATCGTAAGTTCTAGTGGACAAGAGCGAGATATGTTTGGATTCAATAGAAGATTATTGGAAATGGTCAATACTGATCACGTTTGGATGCATCATCAATGGCTTCAAGCTAAACAAATTTATTACCAAGGGGACTATCAGCCATCGAAAAGCTCCTATTCGATGCAAATCTTCCCGTCGCTATTGCTTTTCCATCCCTTGGATGTTGCAAGCCAACGCTTCTCACTTCATATGGGAGCTAAGTTGATGACTAGAAGGATTATAGACGAAATCGACGTAGTGGAACATTTTGTGGTCGAAGGAACGAAGCTCTCGCAAGCGCTGGAGTTTTTCGCGGACGCCGTGAAAAAAGACCTTAAACGGCTCGCATCTATTGATGTAGGAGAAATGAAAGAACCTGTTATGATGTATTTGCTTGATCAAAAAAGTGAAGCAGTCGTATCAGTCGATGTTTGGCAGAGCACAAACGAAAGCCTCCACCAGTTAATAGTGGAGGCTACAACTACCAAGAACGTCATACAGATTCACACTACACACATCGAGAATGCACAGCAATTAACGATACATTCCATTAAAAAGTCATATCTGTTCCATTACAAATCCCCGGAAGGATTCACCGATGAAAACACAAACTCTACAGCTGCGCCAAATCTAACACCGCTTGTAACTTTCCGATTGCAACACTTTGGTGTCTTCTTCTCGATCGACCACTTACGAGTTGTGCAAGAGCGTGTGCATTTATCTTCGCCACATAACCATGAACGCGCGGCATTGCGAAGGGACCAATGGACTCCATACGCAAAGGAAGCGTTCCGAAACAACGACCAGCTCCTCGTTTACCAACTCGAAATTGCCACTCCAACAACCGACGAACTTTCGCTGAGTGGATGTTTGAATGAAGCGCAGAAACTCGTGCTTAGCCGTCTTCTCACCTATTCGAACCCATTGCCGGTCTACTTTCTTGTACGTTTTGTGTGTCTTGGTCATCTTTGCCTGTAATGTCTTAACTTGCTGATGGTAAAGTAAATAGGAAAAGGATATGCGATGGATCTTCCAATACCTACAAAAGAACGGCGAACCGGTTCCTACAGAAAGCAAAAAAAATGCTTTCAATACGTTTTGCCATCAGTTCCTACTTCAAATAATAAATCAGACAGAAGAAATACTAGTGCCGCTCATCCAACAAATGCAATACGTGGATAACGTCAAGACTTTGCTCGAAAAACTGCGTGCAATTACCTCACAACTAAAGCAATCGTCCGCCACCAGCGAACAGCACAATAACGCCCATGTACCGGTAACTAATGCGACAGACGAACTCGTATCGACGCTTCGCTCGACGTGGCTGCTGGTACTCTACGTGCGGTACTGTTGCCAGTACGATTTCTTCGCCAGCTTCCGCTAAATAAAAACAACATACTTCTTTCTTCTATCTATCCACATCACTGAGATCAGATTAATCGTCCATGTGGTGTTCATCGTCTTCTTCATCGTCCTCATGTGGCTGATGCAAACCATCCGCTCCGCCATGCGCCTCTGCGACTGCCTTCGTGTCCTTAAACTGCTGCAAGATCTGTGTTCACCATCCACAATCATCAATTTGAACAAAGTATATTCATAATCTGTAGAATATCCATCACATACCGGGTAAATAAGTGCACAAGCTTCATGGAGTTCCCGCGGGTCTTTGGATCCCGTGAACACTACTTTCCCACTCACAAACACTAGCGCCTTGACCGGTGGGTTGGCCAATCGATAGATGAGCGCCGGGTACAGCTCTGGTTCATACGTACAACAGTCTTCATGCGCAAACGCCAGCTCCTCCACCAGCACACGGAAGCCCATAACGCAAGAACCCACAACGTTCTGAATCTTAAAATCGATGAGATTCACACCAGGGTAGTCCATCTTTTGAATGACTTGAGTAAACTTGCGCGCGACCGCTTTGATGCCTTCCTCGCTATCAGCACCTGTGCAGACGAGTTTCCCATTCGCGGAAAGCATGGCGGTCGATTTAGGATGACTGAGTTTCATCACAATGCAATTTTTCTTTGGCACAAGTTCCGCTTTCTTGTGCGATTTGGCGAGCACATTCGTGAGATCGAACCGCAGACCGAGGTTCGCCGAGCAGACAAAGTTTCTAACATGGCAAAATAAACCCACACATAAGTCTAAGCATATGAAACTAGTGATTATATATCGATGGATCGATGGAAGAAACGCACTTGATCGTCAGTACAGGCGCATCTTCGTGAGCTACTTCCTCCATTTTCCTTGTGTGTTGGTTTGCCTCATAAAACACAGCATGGCTATTTGACGTACTATTCGTGTGGTGTAAATATTCTACTAAGTACGATTAGTTCATCAAGAAAATGTAGCCACTTGTACCTACATACTGACTGGCTATTCGTGCAGATGAAGCACGTGGATGGCGCGGATGAGTTCATCGTTCAGTACTTTTCTTCCCGCATCTGCACCCATACGAGTGCTACCTACAGCATTGGACCGTCGTCTCTCGTGTCTATCGTCGGTTGTACGTGCGCCACGCACGTCAACTGTTGTCGATAGGTTGTTGATAATAGGAGTAATTCGTTGTAACTTGCGCTCTTTCTCTGCGTCCAACTCCGCGAGTCTCTGTTGCAATTTGACTCTCTCGGCGGTCTCGCGTTCTCTCTTCAATCTTTCTATATCGTACGTCCATGCCGTTTCGTTCATGTTGCGTTCTTTATGATTACTAGTCGATGGCGATTCTTGATGGGGGTTCAGACCCTTGCTGCGACAATATAGAAGTTGCTCACGCATCATCTGCGCGCGTTGCCTGTTGCGTTCGACGACTTTATCACGAAGTTTTTGCTTCTTCAATAGCAGTTGCGCTTCTTTTTCACGTCGAAGGCGGTCTTGTATCTCTTTGCGATATTGAATGAGTGATTTATAAGCGCATTGAATTTTTTTTGCTGCTCGTGATCGTTGTTGCTGCAGGATTTGTTCAGCTCTTTGTTGTCGATGAGCTGCTGCTGTCGCTTCGATCTTACGCAGGCGAACAAGAAGCTTTTTCTCATTTTCTTCTTGCAACCGAGCTGAACGACAGGATGCCAATCATTCATTGCCTACATTATTATGGTAATATTGACAGATTTCCAACATACCTTTCTCTTTCAGATCTTTCTCGAGTGCTTCGCTAGAGCTCCAATTCACACTGAACGAACCTCGTGTCGTGTTGGCTTCTAGCGCTTCTCCATGCTGGTTTTTGTTATCACCACTTTGGATGGAAGTAGCACTTCGTAGTTTTACTTCAATCGTTCCAAGATTATCCTGCAAATGCGTTGTAAAGACGATTTCATGTAATGATGCCAACGTTTCTACGTCCTGTCGCCTAATATCCAGACTGCTGTAGCCAACATATCCAATCTGTTGATTTCTGTTTGATCTGGAGGTGGCGTTTGATAGATTACGGATGAGGACAAATAAATGGAATTCCATACGTCCATACTGAACATGAGCTGTCTCATCATCAGCACTGTTGCTATATGCTTCCAAGATGGGTATCGAGAACGATAGCACCTTAGTTTTCTCTTTCTCCATCCACTTCACAGCCACCGTTTGATACGCCTTACTCGGTCTTACAAGTACTCTTTCTCCTTCCAAAGCTCCATAGGCTAGTAGTTCTTGCTTGTGCATTCGACAAAGCAACAGAAAGCCATCCTGCTGACACAGTAATGCTTCAGAAATCCACACATTGGCACATATAGGCCGCACTTCCACCACCGACATTTGGTACTTTCACAATTTCCACAGATCAAAAACAATGTGAAGCCTAAAATTAGAAAGCAAACAAGTCACCAGCGTACACCAAATCAGACTTATATACACAGCATAGGGGAACAGATTAATCCGACACAAAAAACTAACATCACAACAGCCATTCTCCTCCTGCTCATCATCATCCTCGTTGCTTCCACGAGTGGAGGGTGCCAAAAACTAACACATCACAACGGGCGCAACGCTGTTCCCCCACTATTAATAAATCATCCCAATAGACCATCAAAAAGCGCCACCAATATCACCCAAATCCTCCACAAAAAAAAAAACCGACAACAATACACAGCGCACGCAATTCGTCACATTTAAGACGTCATAGAGCGTTCGCGACCGTGTTTGATGCAGTAGCCATTCTTCTGCACCCATTTCTCACAACCCGTTTCCTTGCATTTGATCCCACCGCCATGACCACGACAAAGCCCTTTCGACTGGCTGCTCTTTGGACAGTCCGGGTGTTTACACCGCGCGCCACCGCCATGTGCCTTACAGAGTCCGCGCGATTGTGCAGTTTTCTCACAATCACCAAAGGAACACGGCGTGCCACCACCATGAGCGATGCATTTTCGGTTCGCCTGTGCGCTTTTATTGCAGTTCGGGTGCGAGCAGCGCTTCCCACCACCATGCGTACGGCAGAGCCCTCTCGACCGTGCAATGTTGTTACAATTGGCGTATCGACAGACACGGCCACTGCGCGGCGTTGCGACCATAGCTCCGTTGGCACGTTCGACACTGGAGCTAAGCAGCATTATCCCATCCCGTGGGTCCGTTTCCTCCTCAGAAGATAAGTTCGCACTCTCCGTGCCATCAAACGACATCCGTGCGGATGATCGGTCATGAAGGTACGAGACACTTGGAAGACTCTGCGAATACAGTGGCGACGAACTCGACAGCGAGGACGATGTGAGCGAACTGGAGAGAGACGGCAGTGACGACATATGCGCTGTTGTGGTCGCAATGGAACTTTCTGAAGTGGAACGAAGGGATAATGGTGGTGGACGTGCAGCAATACCCATCTTGAAAGACCCACCAGCGGCAGGTGAACCCGCACGGAACATGTTGAACGATGGTAGTCGTGGACTACTATCGACAGTGCTGCTCAGACTCGCACCAAACGGATTCGGAGATTTTATAGAGGAACCGATGGTCGTCTTTGCTGGGGCAGACAACGCCATATTGGCAAAAGGAGAGATCGGCGGAATAGTCGGTGGGGTTTTCAGCGGATTCATCCGCATTGAGGAGTCAGAATACGAGAACGCGTGACTGACGAGCAACGGTCGCTTCTGTGGGTGATGATCGTATTCATACTGATGAGACGAAGTAGCAGAGGGGCGAGGCAAGGGCGCAACAAATCGCATTTCTTCCTGTTGGTAGCGCAGCTGTTGTTCTAACTGTGCTTGTTCCGCTAGTTCCTCCGCGGTCATTCCATATCCTTGAAATTGTTCTGGATGTTGTTGATATTGTTGTTGGTGTTGAAGCAGCGCTGTCCCAAGTGCGCCGCCTCCTCCTGGAGGGATTTTGATGGGACTAGTCAATTCTCGTACACGTTTGTTTGAGTCGACCAATACGAATTTTGGGACTCCAGGTTCACCTGAGGTATCGAGGGGTTCTGTCTTAATCGCCATCTCATCTTCGTGCGCACGTAGCCACTCCATTTTTGTTTGTCTCTTTTTAATTTCTTTTCTTCCCTAGCTATATGTTCTTTGCTGTGGTCGTGAAAAGGAAGAATGCCCTTCGTGGCTCCGAAAGCACCAAACTACGTATACTCACACCCATTGCAATCTCAACCCCTAAACGCCCAAAATAAAAAAGAAAGAAGAACCAAAAAACGCTGAGACGCTGAAGGAAATGCCTAGTTTTTGTACGAACACCCATTTGGATTATGTAACCTCGACTGGGCTACTCTATAGGAAGAGGAGGAAAATGCAGCGCCAGAAGCATACAAAAAAAAAGGGATAGGGTTGCCGCTTTGAACGAGATGGGTTTACTAATAAACCAGTGAGACACGTCTACGATGGACCGACGAGGCGGGAAAGGGACGAGAGGAGAGACAGGGCGTGCTGCACACGCAGCATGAGTGACATGCTATGTTTTATGTGGGGGTGAGTGTTGTTTTGAGGTGGTGTGTTTTTGAGGGGACTTTCACTAAAATAAAAAAAGAAAGAAAATAATGGACATCAGTACGTCCAACTTCATCCACACATTACACAAAGATGTAGCCTAATTTGAATACCATCCATTGCCCCCCTTACAAAAGAACAACGTATCCCACCCACACGTTTGATTGATCGCTTCAATTCTTTAATTTACCAATCTTCTTGTCTGCGAGGAGGCATATTCCCAAGCAGAGACAGACAAAGGTAACGTACGTACTTCGATCTTTTCTTCGCGCAGTAGTCGAGATTGAAAACAAGTCTTTATAGATTTACTTGGGTGTGTGTAGGGTGAGGGAGAGTGGTCCAATTCTAGAGGCTGGTATTCTCATTATTGTTCGATTTTCTTTTCACATGCTGCCTTAGTTTTCAACTTAGGTGTGTTGACGGTGGTGGTACCAATGCATGTGCGATTGGTAGAGTAGGCGTATCAGAAACGCAGTGGGATGGACGCTTCAAGGCTGAATTTCAGTTTTGCACTTCTTTATCTAGAAACCACCAAACAGAGAACACTCGATCTTGCTTTTTAAAACAAAAAGAATTTGAGGTTTTGGTTAAAAAAAAAAAGTTTAAGACTTGCTAAAGGATCGTACGAGATTTCTTTTAAACTCGTGATCAAGTTAGTGTTAAAAAGCAATTGAATAAAAACGAGCGATCTGTGACGAATTCACTACCAACATCAGCCTCACAACAGTTGTTCAGATGTTCCGACGCATCAGAATCGGAATTTCTCTTTTTGAAATAGTTGTATCAAAATGCGGTAGAGCATAAGATCTTCGAAGCGGAATTTACTCAAGTTTAGTATTGAGGCTAAAACTCATTTTCCATTCAAAGAATCCATTTGTGTCTACTTTCGTCACGTCAAATCCTCGTTCAATGGGTGAAGTGCTGAGGTGATGCGCTGAGAACCGTAATCATATTTTTACAACAACAGGCCAAGGGTGTCAGTCGCCATCCCACGCTCTGGCCCCAAAACACCATCACACCATCTTTCAGCTTGTACACAGCACATGGATACAATATTCTAAATCAGTAGCAGCTAAAACTAGATAGATCGACTCATTACCAGTTGGTGAAAAATTTGTAGTGCTGATCTGTCGCATGAGCTCACCATCTACGGAGATAAAAGTCTCAGAGGTTTTTCATTCTCATGCATCAAGTCTGACTCATGTTCAGTCATCAGATTCATAAAAACATCCGATTGTGGAGGTAAAAGTGACAGTGCGTCAACAGATGGAGACTGCGAAGTGAAGACTTGTCTTTGCCCATCGGATCAGTTGCACAAGAGAAGATGAAAAAAAAATCTCAAAAGTATTGACGAGATCCTAATACTTAACTTATTGCAGTTGTTTCTTTTCATCTCTTTCGACTGTCACGGAAGAGGAACCACAGTATGCGTGCAGTTTTTCCAGCCGCTCTTGGCGTTGACTTTTCCGCATTGCCAGTTTTTCTTCACACGATCGTGAAATCAAATCGAAGAGGGATTGTAAAACCTTCCTTCGGCTTAGTTCATCGGATGCCTCAAAATGCTGTTCGAGTAGCGCAATTTCTTGATCCTGAAGCGACGTTAGTGACTGTTGTAGAGCCATCAGTCGAGCCTCGAGGGCTACACATTTGTCACTGAGATGAGAAATCTGAAATAGTAGATATACTCCATCAGCACCGCTACAACATATCGCCATTGAAAGTGTGCAACCAGCGAACTTACAGTATGCTGGCTTCGTTTGCGTTCCTCATCGAGCTCGTTTCGTATGCGCTGACACGATTCCATTCGGAGCTTCTGTGTTTGGCGTAGTTCTTGTTGCACTTCGTCGAGTTTACCTTCATAACTTTCTTTCATGGCCTGCATTTCCTTCTGTAAAGCAATCGCAAACGTTTCGTGCTCTTCGACTACAAAGTAGAATGTATAATGTGAGTAGAACGTATCAGTTTTTTGCACCGAACAGGATGTTGGTTCTATATACCTTTTGCTTTTAGCTCCATGGTTTCCTGTGAGTTGATTGCGTCTACCGAACGAATAGGAATATTTCGCATCGATGTGCTCGCCTTCAGCTGCTCAGCGACTGGTACGGTATCCTTGCCTGCAGCAATGGCGTCCGAAAAAGGACTTGCAGATGAGATACTCGACAAGTATCTGGAGGTCGAGGTATCTGTTGACAGCATTACAACTTCTTCCACATTAAGCTCCTGCAGTCGATTTCTCATGTGAATCAGTTGCCAATCAGCATCATCAATAGTCTGGTTCAAATGTTCCCATTGATTTTGCATTTTTCGCCACAAATCCACATGTTCAACTCGAAACTGACGCAGAAACTCCTCTAACGTGGAAACGCTACGGCGGGAGTTCGTTTGGAACGTATCAATTTGTGAAGATACTTCCACCGGCACGATTGCCAGAAGCTCCATTTGCAGCCTTAACCGGTGATTTAATAAAGAAATCACCTGTTGCAACAATCGTTTCTCTTCCGCAAATGCTAAGAGCTCCATACGATGAGCCTCCTTATCTTGCTCTAACCGTTTTCTTTCCGCTTCAAGTGATTTGCTCTGAGCATCAAGTTGTATCCTTTGCTTCTTTAACGCTCTAAACGCAAGTCACACAAAAACAAGATGATGTAAGTAATCCAAAACATATCAACACGGTCTGTCTAGTCATACTTCAGATCTTCAGCCATATGTCTTTCTCGTGAGCTCAATTGAGAACTCTTGTAATCGATGTCTTTACTCAACGCGGTTTCCGCACGTGACAACTTCTCTTCCAGGGATGCAATTTTCTGCTTAGCCTTCTGAAGCTCTATCCGAGTTTCCGAAAGTGCACTGTGGCTACGGGGTGTAGTGCGCTCAAAATTCTGAAGTTTATGTAGTAGCATATCACGCTCCTCTTTGACAGTTGCTAGTGACATCTGGACTTCCGTCATAGCTTTCTTTGCCTCTTCAGCAGCTACCTTATGGCTGTGGATACCTTCTTCCATTTTTTGCTGAAATAATGCCTCGAGTTCCAATTGCTTGACTCGGACGGTATGTTGATAGTCATCCTTTGCTCGCGTGGCTTCCGTGCGGATACTTTCATATTCAGCTTGTGCATTCTTTATTTGTTGATGAAGACACTCGATTTCCATAAGGGCTTGATGTCGTTCTTTTTTAATATCGTCCAACTCCTTGGTTAGTGAAGTGATTTTATTCGAAAGCATTGCTTTATACTCTTCGAATTCTTTTTTGTCACGCTCTCGCTGCTTCTTCCGTTCAGCAAGACAGAGGTTCGCAGTTTCTAATTCTTCCCTGAGAACTCTTGCTTGTGAAACAGCATGAGCAGCGTTTTCTTGTTCGATTGCAATTGATTTCTGGTGCTGATCCCGAAGCAATGACATTTCCTGGCGTTCAGATGCCAATTCATGCTCTAACGCAGCTAATTTCTGATGCCAATTCTGTTCGTCTTGTTGCCGTCTTATGCGTACCTCCTCTTCATCGACCGGAATAGATCGGCTGAGTTTTGATTCAAGTTGTTGCAATTGATTCTCTTGGTGCGCTATATGGGCTTTCATTTGTTCAAGTTCTTTTGATGTTGCATTCAGCCGCTCCTCAGAGTATTGAAGTAGCATCTCATTTTTATCGGCTGATGATTGTATAGCAGCAATATCTTCTGTAAGCTCGCGTATTCGACAATTCGAGGCTTCATTGTCGTGTGTCAGCCTCTGTATCGATTCCTGGTGTGTCATTTTATCTGTTTCAAGCACTTGAATGTCATTTTTCAAAGTTTTGCACCATTCTTGCGATTTCTTTAGCTGTATAGTCACTGTGTGCACTTGCGCTTTCGCCGTTTCTAATTCGGTATTGATGTTTGCTTGCACATCTTTCAAAGATGCTTGAGTTTTCAGGTGTAATTTATGTTCTTTTTGCCTGAGACTTTCCAGCTCTTCTATTTCTCTCTGCAACTGTTGCTTATCCTGTGAGGTCGCTTGTTCCAAAAGGTTAAACTGATCAGTTTTGGTGGAGAGCAGAAGCTCCAGCGATATAACTTGTGTTTCTAGTTTCGCCCTCTGAATGCATAGAATTAGTATTAAAAAAATGAACTTTTCGATCATATAAACACACCTCATCTTGTAGCTGTGTCTTCGAGCAAACTATCAACTCCTGTAGTTGTCGCGAAACAGTCTCCAACTGTTTTGCTTGAGTATCTAACTATGCTTTCATATTCTTTTGTTAATAGTGGTCTACATATTGGTTCATACGTCTTCTGAAATGCTGTCATACCTGTTGACGTAGATCCTCTTTTTCCATAGTCAAGTTACTAACTGCTGTCTTCAATGTTTCTCTTTCAGCTTCTATGGCAGATATTTGCTCCAGATGGTCGACGAGATCATTGTGCTGACTGCTTCGATGCTTTCGCTTAAAATCATCGTGGTGGTTTATCATTGGTGTTGTTGTTTGCCAATTGTTTTGTAATTGAGTCCAGTGACGCCCACCCTCATCGTTGATCTACAAAATATTAGACAACGTTGATGAGCTTAACAGCTGATCAATTGCTTCGATAGCACTTTACCCTGGCTATTGCGTCTTTGAAGAATATGATCTGCTCCTTCAACTTGTCCAACTGTCTGTCCTTATCAGCAACAGAACTGAGGATTATATTTTTTTCGGCAGCAGCACCAAGCATTTTCGCCTGGAGGATCTACAATTTGTATATCTATATGTTAATGATGCTTCACTGATGAGAACATGTTTGGTACAATAGTCACCTCTGTTCGTTGTAAGACAGAGCGGAAAATCGCGGCATAGATTGAGACAGTGCTAGTACCACAGCCATTGATGAAAGCAGACGTTGTTGCCCCAAAGCTGTTTGGTAGCTTTGTCAACTCAACTCTCTCTTGATTAGTGTGTTGAAGATCAAAAGTGCATTGGGCATTTCCGTCTTCGTCAAGACGAATGTATAAATCCATTAGCTCTGTCAGGCGTTCAGTTAGAATTGCTTCAAGTTTCGACTTCGAAGTTGCCAACTGTACTGACATATAGTTCATCAGATATAATGATCAACGCTCAAAACCTAGCCCAACAGGAACATACTTGTACGGGATCCAAAGAGTAGCTGTAGCGTAATAGTTGTGCCTCAACACTCTCAAGCGCGTCATGGCCCGGCAAACACAGTCTACTCTCACGAATGTTATGAACATTCTTGATGTGATGATTGTGAGTTGCATGATCTCGAGACGGATTGGTGTCTTTACGCTTTGATATTTGGTAGAAGTACCGAATTTCATCCTTGAGCTGTTGAATATATAATTCATCTGAGGACACTGACGCTCGAGGGCTCATGTACTGGTGTTCAACTTCAACACTATGCTCATCTGTCTCTGGACTAGCAGGGGATGGGGCTGCAATCATAAAAAAATAGCAGACATGATTTTTTATATTGCAAGACCAGACATTGCCAGCAAGAAGCTGCAGTATCACCTTCAAAACAAGTATTTCGTTTCATGGATACTTGGTGGTCTAGCAAAGGCGAATAATGAGACGGTCGCGCTCTGAACCCCTCACGAGCTGTGCTGGGGCGTTGTTTCATAGTGGTTGTGTTTGCCATCTCGGACACTAGAATGCGTGACACAGCCAATCAGTACGTTTTGTTAGTACTTACACTGAAGAGGTTAGTATGGTGCACCTGGTCGACGAACTCCACCGCTTTGCGGTCTATACATCATGGACGCACACAGAGATGAGCCAACGGCACAAACATATTTAAGACAGATTTGCACACGTACCGATTTGTTGCGAATATATTAGATGGCCGAGGGTTAGTGACTTTACCATTACAGTCAGCAGGACTCTCGTTAGAATGTTTAGATTCGCTGGTAATGCCACTTGTATTCTCCGCATTCGTGAGCGCCTTCTGCACGTCAGTATCCTGACGTCCACTTGGTGACGCAAAATGTGACGAAAAGGACTGCGCTCTACGCAAAATGCACATATGCACGTCCATGCTCAGAGATGTAAGCTCTATACAGAGTCGAAATGGAAGAAAAAGGCCTTACTTGGGCCGTTGGTTGAGGAAAACAACATTAGGAGTCACCACTCGAGGCGGCTGCGGTCGACCATACAAGTCCATGGCTCTGTGTAGATTCTGTAGAAGCGGATACTACAAGTTGTAGTCAATGCGTACAGCAGATGCGCGTAGCTCACGCTCTCATTCGCTTAACAGGAAACACCATCTTTGTCTCTTTTCCTTTCCGTTATGAGCAGCCCCACTCTGCTGAATAAAGTCCAAAATAACCTTTCACTAAAACGTATCGTTATCATTTTGAACAGGTTGGGATCTTGAAAGGTCAATCATCAATTGTGTCGCGACGCCCTGTTCTATGTCTTGCATGCATGGAGCCGTCGAGTGTGTATATGCATTTATCTCTTCCATATGTCATATGCATACAAAATACTGATGAATTGTCTACTTAATGATGTCTATTGTAGCTCAAAATGTTAGACTGTCTTGTCTGCAATTGTGTATTTTGACAGAAAAATGATTCCAGTCTGCTGATTTTCGATGCATATTGCGCAGATATCCTCGTTGGCACTGCAGATCTTGCTCTCTTGTCATCAGTGGTACCTTTATCTCTTCTTTATCCTCACACTCCTCCTTTTCGTGTATAAAGGTACGCTGCTATGATTTGACGAGGATGTCGAGACTGATGTAACTGAGCAGTTCCTGTAGGGATCATGCTCCCTTATCCACCTACGGACGCTCTGACGTGGGAAATCCTGTTCCTATTCCTCTATATGATCATCGAAACCACGCGCGTATTCCAAGGTACCATATACTGTTCAAAATTTGTCCAACAATCTCATGGAAATGGATCCTTGGATAAAGTTGCGTGTATTACGATGATTTGGCTAATTAGCTTCCAAAGGAAACATCACGAAACAGAGAGCTCCGCTGCTCTTGTCCATAGTCCTAGCAATCCCCACATTCGTATGCAATATTTATTACCTCAGTCTACAAACTTACGCGTAAGTTTAGCTATTGGATTGGAGCCATTGTCCACCATTGACTCTAGAGTACTGACGATGGTCATGTCCTTGTAAAGCCTGCATTTAGACCTGATCTTGAACGGGTTTGCCATTGCGTTGGTTTCCGTGGAGATGCTTTTCTCCATATTGACACTTTTGATGATTCTCAGTAGAAACAGAATATTGTGAAAGTATTGAACACATGGTAGGTAAAAGGATCGATCTTCAATCGACCTAAGTACAAGTCTTATTCAGACAAATTCACGAGCAGAAACCCAATAATAAGGGATCATGTACAGTAATTGCACGAACAGTTGTTCATACTTTAAGCCATGCTGCCGTGCAAGATCACTTGCTCTCCATCTTCCGTCTTGGAAACGACCTTGCCCAAGTGGAAGACCTTCTCACCAGTTGCTTCAACCTGTTGTACCACTTCTTCAACATTTTCTTGTGGCAAGATAAGCACCATGCCAATACCGCAGTTAAATGTCCGGGCAAGTTCGTTGTTGGAGAGGTTTCCCATCTTTTGAAGCCACTTGAAAACTGGAGGAAGCTTCCAACTGCCACAGTCAATGTCGACGGCTAAGTCTTTCGACAGCACGCGTGGAATATTTTCGAGCAAACCGCCACCAGTAATATGAGCGAGGGCGTGAATCAAGCCTTTCTTCACGGTCGGCATTAGTTGCTGGACGTAAATCTTCGTAGGCGTTAACAAACTCTCTCCTAAGGTCTTGCCAGATTCAAATGGAGAGGCGTCACTGTATTGAAGACCGGACACTTCCACAAGTTTTCGCACAAGAGAGTAGCCGTTTGAGTGGATACCAGACGACGCTAACCCTAGCACAGTATACCCTGGCTGAACAGGCAATGGTAAAATAGCGCTCTTGCGAACAGCTCCAACACAGAAACCAGCCATATCGTAATCGCCATCGTGATACATTGACGGCATTTCGGCTGTTTCACCACCAATGAGACCACAAAGAGACTGTCTGCAACCTTCGGCAATTCCTTTCACGACATCTGCGGCTTCGTTCACTTCCAATTTACCACATGCATAATAGTCCAAAAAGAAGAGAGGCTCAGCACCTTGAACGATCAAATCGTTCACACACATGGCCACAAGATCGATTCCCACAGTGTCATGTTTCTTGGACAATTGCGCGACGCGCAACTTGGTCCCAACACCATCAGTGCATGCAACAAGCACGGTATCCTTGTCATAACCAGCTGCTTGAAGGTCAAACAGTCCGCCGAAACCACCCAAATCAGCATCACAGCCAACACGCACCGTTGACTTGCAGTATGGTTTAATCATGTCAACCAATTTGTTTCCAGCATCAATGCTCACACCCGCATCCGCATACGTAATCTCCTTCTTCTGCGCGCTGTGCTTGATTAACATGTTCGTTTGAGCCAGTTTGATCGCATGGAGGAAAGCAGCACCTTCGAGTGGCTGCACACGAGCCTTCAATGTTTCTGCTGTATCGTTTGGCAAAACAGGGCATTTCAGCTGGACTGCAATTGGGCCAGCATCGACATCTTCAGTGACGAAATGAATTGTGCAACCGCTCTGTGTCTTCTTTGCATCGATCACCGCTTGATGGACGGCCAAATCCATGCCACCAGCGAAGTCAGGAAGAAGTGAAGGATGAACGTTCAGAACCTTGTTTTCCCATTCCTTGCAAAATTCAGCGGACAAGATACGCATGTATCCAATCAACAGCACCAAGTCAACGTTTTTGCTCTTCAACACTTTCGACACCTCGGCATCAAAATCCGCCCGAGAAAGACCCTTGGAAGGTAATGCAACAGCTTCAATATTGTGCTTCTTGGCACGTTCCAAAATGCCAGCATCCGATTTGTTACTGATAACGATATCGATACTGGCATTGAGTTCACCAGCCTCAATAGCATCAATAATTGGCTGCATGCTGCTACCGCGAGTGGAACCAAGAACAGCAAGCTTAATCTTTTTAGCTCCATGCAGTAGCCCCTTCAATCCAATATCAGAGCGGTACTGAACACCTTCAAAATGAATTTTCGAAACGCCGACATATGCACGCCGGATGGCATCTTCAAGGGTTGAACCATAGGCGCTAACAGCCAATACACGACCACCAGACGTAACCAGATTGTTAGCACTGTCCAGGGCAGTTCCGGCATGGAACACATCCACATCATCCAAACTGTTGGCAACATCAATACCGGTGATAATCTTTCCCTTAGGATAACTGTCTGGATATCCTTGAGAGGCCAGCACAACAGTCGCGGCGGATCCATGCTTCCAAGACACCATTGACGCATCCAGTTTGTTCTCAACACATGCTCGCATAATTTCAAACAAATCACTGTTGAGTAGCGGGAGCACAACTTGGGTTTCGGGGTCGCCAAAACGGCAATTAAACTCCACAATTCTTGGCCCATGAGGAGTGAGCATGAAGCCCGGATACAGCACACCAACGTACGGCATACCTTCTTTTTTCATAGCAGCAATAACGCGTTCAACAATTTCAATGCATTCGGCTTCAAGCTTGGGAGTTAAGCAAGGCGCACGAGCGTATGCGCCCATTCCTCCAGTGTTTGGTCCCTGGTCATTGTCAAAGATGCGCTTGTGGTCTTGAGCACCAGGCATCGTGATAACACGATCGCCATCTGAAAATGCTAACAAAGACACTTCTTCTCCGGTCATAAACTCTTCCAAGACCACCTCATCACCTGCAGATCCGAAGATTTTGTTCAGCATGACTTCCTTTAGGGCAACATGCGCTTCCTCTTTCGATTGTGGGATCAATACACCTTTACCAGCGGCAATACCAGACGCCTTAACGACGATGTTATGATCAATCGAATCCAGGTATGCCTTGGCTTTCTCGTAGTCGGTAAAATTCTGATAGGCAGCAGTTGGGATGTTGTTGCGTTGCATGAAATCCTTCGAGAATGCCTTAGATCCTTCCAACTGGGCAGCCTTAGCGCTAGGACCGAACGTTGGGACGCCAGCAGCATTCATCTTGTCGGAGAGACCATCAATCAATGGAGCCTCTGGACCAACAACGCAAAGGGATACTCCCTTGCTGATTGCAAACGCAATCAACTCATCGTGGTTGTCTACAGAAATGTTGACGTTCATAACGTTGCCACCAGCAGTGCCAGCATTACCTGGTGCAACGTAGATACGGCCAGTGGAGGCTGACTGTGCCAATTTCCAAGCAATAGCATGTTCTCTGCCTCCGCCGCCAACCACAAGCACGTCATGCAATACTTCTACACAAATAAAGACCAAATCATATTGTTAATCAGTATTACATTCATCTATGAATTGCATTTGAAGTGCATTGTCAGCAAGCACGTACCATTTTCGCTGCGTAAACCTTGTGCAATCGATTCATCTAACTTGGCAAAGTAGGCGAACGCTTTCTCTGCAAGTTCACGTCTTTCCTTGATGGAAAACGCAATTGTACCATTGCTGGAGATCTTGGCATCAACACGCTCAATGTCTTGTTCGTCAATGACCACACTAATCTGCTTGTGGTTCCATGCAGCAGTGCGGACAAAAGAGTACGGGCCAGTCACCCACTTCTCCAAACGAGTATGTTTGGTCTTGAATGATTCATTGGCAACATCGATGGCTGGTGGCGATGCGATCACCACTTCCACTCGGTCCGCAAGCATCAGTTGGACATCCGCTGGGGTGGCTACTGGGATGTGGGGGATCTTGGCTGCCACAAGGGCTTCACTGAGCGCCGAGGAGCAGAGCACCGCTACACGCAGTCCTTTAGACTGCAGTTGCTTCGCTGCCAGCACGAGCTTCTCCGAGGCGCTGCCTCCGCAGAGAACTGCGAGCGCCGTTGCGACCATCGTTTCCGTTTTCCTGCTTCTGCGTGCGGGTGTTGCAAAAGAGCGGCACCACTGAAAATTGCAAGTATAAATGCGCCAACTGCTACATTTTAGAAATAGAAACTACAGAATAGAAATTCCTGTTGAGATTGGGCAATGTCTTCATAATGCGAATTAACTATACAAGCGATTTCGTGTTGCAAAATGAGGGTGTGGCACGATGTTGAGGATGAAAATCACTGGTCTGTGATCGGTGGGAAAGAAAAAGGTCATATCGAAGTTGCACATGACCTACATTAAATTATGGAACACCTAATGGAACAGAAAGTGGATCGATCCAGATGACCAATCTCTTACCAAAAAAGAGCTCTTCAGCAATCGCGCCGCTCTTTTGCGCCGTGCTAACGAAAGGGCTGATGAAGTGGCGCGTGTTGGCAAATCAGAGTGATTACGAACAAATTAATTAAGAATTCAATTCCAATGACAACATTTGATATGTGAGCATGGTTTGAACTGCACGGGTGAAAACATCTTGTGCGGTGTAGTAGGTTTCATTATTATCTGGCCAATTCGTGGTCATCCTTATCGCCAGTTTGGACGCATGCGTAAATTCACAACGCTATAATTTGTGAAAAGTCACGTCGGAATTCGATCTCCACAGTGGTCTAATCGTAAGAGTCGACGACGCGAAAGTATGTACTCCTCCTATAGACAGATGACCCTAGTGACCGATCATGCTGGCTCGAACATCCCAACAACAGTTGCATAATTAAGATCCACCAGGGAAGAAGCGGCAAAAAGAATTTAGAGACAGACCACCGCCATGACCGGTTATGGACCTTTCAAGACGAATGAGATACAAACACAATGCGCATTCTTTGTGTTGTGTCAGTAAATCGTTGATTTGGGATGAAGGGACTTGTAAAGAACTAGGTTGTTGATTGGTATTCGTGGTGATTGGGGTCACTGTCGTGCGGTAGATGCGCATCTAATAATTCCAGCAACAATGTTGAGGTTGTGCCACATCTCGTTAATTCGTATGTTCGACAAAGAATTTTAGACATAGCTGAACTTCTTGTCTGTTGTGGGTGTAAGATGCATTGATAAACAGCACCACCGTGCAAAATTTGCCATGTAGGTCGCTTTGTGTCGGTTTCATTTTTGTGTATATCGCTTGTTCGATGAGAAGATTTGTCAAGCAACCCATTTCCGTCATGGAAATGGGTGAGCTTGAACAGAACAATTATCAGGTCGCTTTGTTATCAGGGCAAGCCCAGCAATCTCTGTAGTAGTCTTGAGTTGGGAAACGTGAGGTTCTCAGCTGCCTGACCAAAGCAGATGGTGGCATGGAACTTGTCGTAAGGTGTGATGTCTGTTGTCATAGAGAGCGTCATTTTTAACAAAGTAGCAAAGGTCATGACTTCGACTAGTTAACGCTAGAATGGGACACACTGCATAAGTCTGCTGGTTCAGCTGGAGCAGTCTAAAGACCAACAGAATTATGTTGTAAAAAGCGTCAAGGCAGCATGTGTTAAAATTCTGCTGTGTCCCCATATGCCGCCATATTGACAGAGTGAAAGAGTGGACTTGCTCGAGAGTAGGATGCATGCCGCTTGTATGTCCACGTTTGTTCCCACCTCCTCCTCCTTACATGAGCGCATAGACCAGCCTGCTTCTCTCATATTCACTACAATCACTTGTGCTCAGTATGGAGCTGGAAAGCGCATGAGGGAGATGACACCAGCAGAACCATCCAGTTTGGGCTCCTTCCCAACACACTCTATCCGTCCTACAGTATGTGATGGGCTAAGTAGATATATTATTGGTTTAAAATAAAAATTGAGGTATATGATTGGCTAAAATAAATAACACACACCATTTCTTGACGTACTTGGGCATCGTCTTCATGTCGTCACTCTGGAAAGAAAGGGCTGACGCGTGAGCGCTTTTACAGCTCCTCTCTGTCTGTCTGCTCTTGTGTCTTGACGGCCACTTTGCGGCCCGTCGCTTTCGAGTCCTCTGTTCTGATCACGCTTGCGACCTATCTACACATTCGGGAAACGGAGAAAGCATGAGTGCATACATTCCAGCCGAGTATACCAGGAGAAACGATGAATTTGTCTGCAACGTCTCCGATGACGATGTCATCGAGCGTGATATTGACATGGAGATCGAGGCGCGCATGCGCAGCAACACGGATGAGCAAAGACGCATGCCGCCACGCACCATGTCGCAGCGCATGCTCAAATCCATGCAGAAAAATCGCCTGATGCACTCGAATAGCGGAGTGTCTAACAGCAGCGCACCTGCAGCACCATTATTCAAAGAACCTGGCCGTACCACCTCCATTCATCGTGTCAACTCTGGGAATTTGGGTATGTGCCAGTGCTGATCACTTGTGTTGACTGTTGCTTTTTGCTTTGCGAATACTGATGTATTGATTGCTGTAGACGCACACTTAACGCAAGACTCGCGCAAATCTTCCTGTACGGATCGCTTGGAGGCACGAATCTCCAAGTCTTTTCTGAAGCGCACTGATAGCATGCTCTCTAATGGCGATATGAACGATCTTTCTGCACTCTACTCGGGTCGACGAACCTATCCTGCCGAGTCGCGAAAGAACTCGGACATGCGATTATCAGAAGGGCATACAGCACCTATGGAACCAGAAACCAAGATGATGGCCATTTTGGCCAAAGGTATGAACATTACTGAGTCTGATTATTAATAATGGAGGTAAATAATTGCTAATGCCTTTACTCTTTAAACAAACAGAACGTGCACAGAATGCTCAAAACTTTGGAAAGCAGCAGATAATGGATCCTGTTGTCGAGAAAACACCCAAAAAATCTGAAGGCGTCTCGTTCCATTTCAGCGGGGAAACACCGGTTGGAAGTACGACCCCACGAAAGAATACGCTAACGCTTACTCTTGGTCGATCGTCGAGAATGGGGACCCCAACGAAGAAAAAAATGTTGGCATTGACAATGGGTGGTGGGTCCGCCGTAACACCAGTAGACTCTTCACAATCTAACATGCTGGTTCCTGCCCACTCTTCTGTACTGGACACCAAGTACACAGGATTGGCTGCTCAACTGGGCGATATTGAGAAGTTGATCGACGGGATTGAAGAATGCATGGCTGGAGCTACATTTCCTTCGTTGGCATCGAGAGTACTTGGAGAATTAGAGTTGCTGAAGGGGTCCGCGCAGCAAATCCGGACCAATGGTGCATCTCTTATTCTTGCGGAAGTGGGGCGACCGCAAACAGAGGTGAGAAAAACCAACTATATTATGAATCAGCTAAAGTGAAGGTCGCAATGACTAATTTGTCTTTTATGCTTACTTTGCCAGGTGCTTTTTGCATTACGGAGGCTCGTGGCTCGAGCGGCCACAGTGCAAAGGTGCATTGAAGGTCTTAGCGTAAGAGTCCGGCAATCGATGGTATAGATTGTATTGGTGATCTTTGCTATATCTATCTATTGTCGCTCATTTAGTGACGCAGTAGCATCCGAACGAAAGGATGCGAAGTGCGCTCACAAGTAGAATGTAATGGTGTTGTTGGTTTTTATTTGCTAAGTATTATTTAGTAGAGCAGGCATGGTTGTTTTGTGTTGTCCAGAAATGTTAGCCATAGATATTTTGGATGGTGCTACGATGCAGTAGTCTTAGGTGTTTGTGTGGAGCAAAAGCTTTGTGCATCGATTAATGGAAATCGTGTGTGACATGGCGTTGTTGCTTTTCTTCTCCATTAATGCAGTGGCTTGGAGAGATATTCACACTTGAGTTAATTTATACAACAATCAAGTTCAAACGCAGTTAGCCCATTTTTCTAGTTGCTCGTTCGCGTTTCAACCTGTTATTCTTTAGTTCTTCCATCCTATGACTCTATGTTAATTCGACTATATAAACCCTTCATAAAGAAAATTGCAGAGTACCTCATTTCCTCTCTTTTGCTTCAGCAAATAATACATCTGAGCTTCTTGCTATGCAATGACACGACATTGTTATGTACGCCAAAGACAAATCTGTAGGTGCGTGATCAGTTCTTGAAATCTTAAAAAGTATGAGCAGTATCTTTTCGTTTGCCACGAATTGATTGAAGACTGTGCTTCTGGGTCATACCAAGAGAAAACATTAGTCAAGTGAGTAAACAGTTGTGTTCTATGGTATTGGTTGCTCACCTTAGACTCGTAGTTGGATCGTGCCGGAAACTTTGGTATTTGCAATGGAGATATGCTAGTTGCGCTAACTTGCGTCTTTGAAGACTGATCGCCACTATAGCAGTATGCAGGATTAGATCAGTTGTACCCTTTGTCGACGAGAGCCAAACAAATGGTATCACCTTTTGCGTAGTGCTTCACCTGCAAATTCGTGAATATTTGAAATGTCCGGTTCTAAGGCGTTGAAAAAGCCATCAGCTGAAGGTGCATGCTGCGCACGATTTATAGAGCAAAACTGCGTTTGACCATTATCAAAAGTGCGTCCCTTCAAAATTTCGTCGGCATTAAATGGTAATATTCCCTTTCGCGCCACCATCTTGGTTTGCATGTTTCGACTGGCCGTGGAATCAGTATTGCTAATGTGGCTATTTAGTTCCTCTTCGTCCATAAAATCAAAAAGAGGTTTAGCGCGCATGATTGCGCCATTAGATGGCAACACTGTTTTCATATCCATTCCCATTGATGATTTAATTTGATTCTTCCAGAGTAGATAAAGAGCTATTTCCCCAATTCTCCCACCGGTGGGATATACTTTGACGTGGTTTTTCTTGCTATCGATAGAAACTTGTTTTCAATTCTCCGCAATGAGCTCTTTTCTCCATTATCCTTCTTTTCAAGAAAGGATGCAAGTCGATGACACCGCATACCCGAAGAGATGGACATTGGTTCCGGTCTCAAGGAAAGCAAGTCAGGACTGTCCAGATTGATAGAAATAGCACGTAAAAAGCAGATCTCGAGGAGTGTGGTTACCATCCAAGATCGATTTGAATACCGATTCCTCACACAAATGTGTAAAGAGCATAGCATCCAAATCGTGGTTCACGCTGATCAACAACTTCATCAAGACAAGAATGAAGACTTAGAAGCAAGAGAACGCCAAGAAGACCTCTGGTCAAGTGTTAACCCTTACTGACAGAGATGTCAACGCTGCTAGAACACATCTTTTTCAAGAATGAACGCTTCCAGCAGCATCCCACTAAAGAGAAAGACAAAGACATGACGGTACCTCCTGACAATTACGTTCCCGATACTGTCGTTGGGATCGACTCTGGTACGCGGTCGCTCTGCACTACCATTCGTGTGCGAGAAGTTGATGTGGAAGAGAAGAAAGCGAAATGCGACGGAAGGATATCCAAGCAAAGGAGTCGAAGCAGAAACGGCGAAAGAAGCGGAAGAAGATGCCCAAGTGAACCAGCAACCAGCAGTACGATGTCCAACAGATATCTACACGAGAGTGCAGGCATCTCGTCGAAATGAACAAGTGTACGTTCTGGCACGAGAACTTGAAGAAGAGAGAACATGAGTACGAAAGGATTATCCGAGAGATGCCTTCGTTCAAGACAGCGTCGTATGAGCAGTATATGACAAACGTCAAGTACGTGTGGAGACATCTCGACTTTTTGGTGAGCTTTTATGGAAGGCATCCATTTCGTAAATGGCGTTTCCTTCAGTCCAGATTTAGTCGAAAGACATTGGCACATCTGGCAAAGCGGTTGGTAGCTACGGTAAGTCCTCAGATTTGCATTGGTCTTGGTAACTGGAGTCAACAGGACTTCATCAAAGGTCACGCGCATGGATCTGTGAAGTGGTTCACATATGAGCTGACAAAGCGCGCGCGACCGTGCTGCAGATCGACGAGTACTGCATGAGTCAGCGATGCTCCGAGTGCTACCAGCAGTTTGAGGAGACGCCATTTCTGACGAAAAAGGCTGACGAAAGCGCAAGCGTCAAGTTTTCCCACCAGGTTCTCTGCTGTAACAACAGTGAGTGCAGAATCACGTGGAAAGAGATGTGAATGCGTCGAAGAACATCCTTACAGTCGCTATGTGTCTCCTACATGAATTTYCAAGACCGCCAGAGTTACGACGGGGAGAAAAGAATGTAGGAAAAGTATCCGTGGATAGCGGGGAGGGGTCAACAGACTTTTGGAATGGAAAGTCAGCCAACTTTTCAAACGTGTCCATACGATTAGGCCGTATTCTGGTAATCGCCAGTAAGGAGCTATCGACTAATAATAGTAAGATCCCCTAATAGATATGGACACGATTAGTGTCTGAATGCTGATGTTCTGTCATAGTTGAAACGTCGGCCTATATGGAATTGAATCAGCCATTTTTTCGTAAGATTTTCAAAGCGTAATTGAAATGTACATGAGTACCGTTTCGAGAGAAATCCACTTCGCTGAGTTACTTGAAGAGGAGTCTTTGGACGCATAATGCGAGTTCGCGGACCAGATATTGGTTGTATGGCTGCGCGAGTTACACCTGAACAAATTGAATATTAGAGTATTTTAGAGTTTGCATGCGAAAAGCATGAATTCGTACCAATTTGAGGTCTGGAAAATCGATCGAACATGCCTCCACTTGGTCTTTGATTCATAACACCAGGAGTTTCTGGTCTATTTGTCACGACCATTTGTGACCGAGCCGATCCAGGGCCGCTATTGGCAAAAGGTCGAGCCATCGGCCGTGCAATAGTGCGAGCAAATTGAGGATTCGGTGCAACAAGAGCATTTTCTGTCGTCGATACTCCGCCTCCAGAGCACGTTGATCCAATTGGCGATGAATACTGTCTGGAACCTGACTGCGCCTTCAGTGCCTTACACTACAGAAGCGATGAGCATATAAGGAGTAACACCATTGATATAATTGTACCATTTTCTCCCAATTTCGGCATTTCCTCGACTTCTCTTTATATGCCTACACAATATCCAAATAAGCATAATAGTGACCAAGTCGATAAACGATGACCATACCTCACGCAGCTCTTCGTTCGATGTCGTGAGATGCTGCATTTTTGTTTTTATTTCCCGTAACTCTGTTTCGATTTGATCAGTATATGCCTTCAGTTGGATGTATTTTTCACCATGCTGCATCTGGAATGTGTTATGCTCCTCCACTACAAGTTTCCTTGTGAGAATGGACCAATACAATGTAGATATAAAGGCATACAAAAAAGTGATCTATACCCATTTGACGCCTGATTTCTTCCTGTCGCAGTAACGGGTTAGTGTATGAGTACATGTTAATACATTTTTCTGAACAGCTTCATGCCTGACTACATAACAAAGTATCATTATTGTGTGCGTGATATGACAGGAACATAATGATATTCCTATACCGATATGAATCTTGTGCAAGTTGGAACTGCATTTGGCAGAAGAATTATTTCCAGCTTACACCAATTTAGTGGAGCAGATAGTGATAGCTACACATACCAGAACAAAATCTGTAAACGAGTTAGCTTTATCCTTTCACGTAGCAAATCTTCCAGCTACATTATTGTATCTTACCTAGCGCCTTCTGGAAATGCTCTGCGTCACAAAGAAGACGATTAGGCACAATTAATTTTGACTTATTATTTGTACAGAAGTTGCATGATTACCAAAGCAAGCAGACGGATCTGCAATCATCTCTTCCCATATAGCCTATTTGGTAGTGTTATGCTTTTGTCAATATTTCAACGCAGTCACTCTAAATCTCCCATGCGTTCGAACCTCAGTGCGCTGGACATGATGCAGGTTGTCAAGATTAATATCCATAACGAAAGAAGGTAGTACAGATGACCAACCTTTGGATTAGCGATACCATGTATAGTTCTACGATAAAACAAACGTCAATTGAGTTATACATTTGCGTTAACTTTTTGTTTGTCAAAGCTAGTAAACATACGTCTCGCATATTCCACCGCGTCTTCTGCATCGCAGTAACGTTAGTAAATATCAACGATACCAACAAGCATAATCTATCACCATAATCCTTACATTTGGCTGAGGTCTGGAGGCATGCGGTTTTGTTAGTGCATTTATTTGGTATTCCAGCACGTTTAATGCAGTCTCTTACCGTTTCTGCATGCTGGACAAATCAGTCTCCCACCTCCAAAATGTTTGTACGCGCATTTTTCCTGTTTCCCCGCATACATTAGACATAGTATGCGTGCATACATATTAAATTACTTACGCAGAAGATGTGACTGCAGCTACTTCGGTAGCATGTCTGTGCGGATTGCGGATTGGGAAGAATCGGCTCCCAGCACGCATTACATCGCAACTGGGGGCGAATCCGCGAAGGAGGTGCCGAGACGTTCCCACCATCTTCTACGTCATCGATCGGCGAAATGGCATCTCTTCGTCTCCCCTTATTCACGCTCGATGTCTCACTCATACGCCCGTCATCCTCCATTTTCCTTTCGCGCGTCACTGAATGCGGAATCGTGGGAAACCTGAAGTGTAAGAGTGATTGTCACTTCAACATTGGGCAATTCAATTCAAAATTGAATTGATGTCGAAATTTCGTCGCGTTGCGTTTTGGCGCCATCTTGTTTGAGAGAGATGGAGGAAGACACAACCGATACAGGATGGCAAGAGATTGAGGAGACATTAAGTGCTGCGGAGCTGCCTCCTCTACCGCCAACATCCGACCCCCAGCGACTTCTTAATTATGTGCTCAATATCCTGCCACGATATACCCAGATGGAGATGCTGTCCACTCATCTCCGTTTGTACTCTTCAACACTAGAGCAAGACATGGAACAACTCAAAAGTCACGTCCGCATTTTGAGTAGAGAAGTCGAAGGTGAAAAAGAAAAACGACAATTTCTTGAGCGATACGCTGCACAGGTCGTCAAAGAGCGGAATGACCTACTTCACGGAAAAGTTTCAAAGTTGCAAAAGAAGGGTGGATCAGTGCACACACATTTTGCATGGCATTCCTGCTGTAAGAAGAATGCCAACCATTCATTGGACATGACACCATCGATTGTTTCGTTTCGAGGCGAAAAGTTGCAAGAAGCGCTAAAAGAACTTGCCATTTTACAGGAAGAGATGCGCAACCAAGTGCAGCTTCGAAAAGAACTTGATCTTTTGTTGAAGAAGACGCAACGAGAGCATGATTGTAAAGTAGTCGCTGATCGCAAGCATATCCAGCAACTTGAGAAGCAGCTCCTGCAGCGATCAATACTTCACTCAAGTCTTGAGCGCAAGATGTATGATGTGGAATCTACACTAGCACGACATGATACCATCAAGAATGAAGAACTGAGCGTGATCAACAATGCATTAGGGGATGCAAAATCACGACTTCAAGAGCTCGATCATGAAAACTCCACCTTAAGCACTCATATTGATCGAGTTACCGCTGAGCGTGATAAGTTGACTGCTATACTAAGTGACGTTAGGATGTCCAAGGACGCATTGGCCCAGCAAGTTGATCTATTGTCCCAAAAATGCAGCTCCATGGAGTCCGAGATGGAAGCTTTACGATCTGAAGTGGACGTGTTGCAATCCAAAGATATAAACAACGTTCGCGTTGAATATACAACGAGGATTCAAAAACTGCAGCAGGATTTTATCGCCAAGGAACAACAAATGCTTCAAGAAATCGATCGTCTGCGACTGGAGTTGACGAAGCGAGAAGCTGCAGTGCGATCATCCCGGCACAACTTTAGCATTGTTCACGAAAGTCCTGTTCTTTCATCTATAGATGTTCCTGACAGAGCGACCTCAATCATGGACATTTCTCTCCCACTCAATGCTGACTGGAGTAAGGACCTCCCAAATGAATCTTTGTTTCTTGAAGATCACGCAATGGGTTCGTCTCTCTCTCGTAGCCAATTGTCGGAGTCTGCATGCTCATTGCCTTCATCCCCTGACAATCAGCAGCAACATGTGAACTCATTCCAGGAGCTCCATCATGTGCAGATGGTAAGCGACACAATTAAGAGTGAATCCAGCGATGTGGGCAATGACGAATACTTTGATTGGGAGGCATTCATTGATAGTGCATCTGATTCGTCAACCCCGAAAGTGATGCGAACAACGCTATTGAATCGCACACCTGAAGAACAGAAGATTAACGGGCAAGAGGGTGTCATGCAAACAAAGACGCAATTCTCGTCAAGTGATTCCAACTCACACTTTCGTACAGATGAGCACCAACATGACGATTACTCAACAAACTCCTCCTTTGTAAGCGAAGATACTTTTGAGCACGAGGATACTAATAGCGTCCCTGAAGATGTGTCCGCCGAGGAACAAAAAGAAAGTGATATTGAATCAGATAGTGATCTTGTTAAAGATCTACGTGGTATGCTGCATGAAATGGAAAAAAAGAGAATTGAAGAAGAAGAAAAGGCTGCACATGCCGAACAAGCACTGTTGGAGTTCCAAAAGATGCACCATGAAATTCAAGAACTCAAGTTAATCTCACCAAAGTGATCACATGAACCGAATATCCAGGTACCAGTGAGATCTTATACCCATTCGATCGATAACAGGCTAAATTACGGAGGACGTTGAGTTCAGATCGCTGACCTTGTGCTCTGCTGGTTGCGGTCTGCTCTCATACACGGCTTCAACGACACCATGACGCCACTATGGTACAAGTGCGCAATGAAGTGTTAACAATCAGTCGTTGCGAATGTGAAACATAGGCGGCGTACTTTTTTGCTTTCTCCTTTGAGCCCAATGTAGTAAATACGTGATTCGTTTCCGCTGAAGCTGTCCTGAATGAAGAGTGTAATACTGCTAACACCCTGGAATTTGCGGATTCTGAATATAATTGTGAAGGAGTACGCTATGTTACAAAACATTTTATCGTCAAGGTCAAAGCAAGTACATCAGATACGTACTGTAGTGGGTAGTCAATCTTGGCTAAATGGTCTTCAACTAGCTCGAGCGTTTGTTGGGCAGGCAACTCGTTCGCATTGGAGAAGTCAATATCATCTCGATTTATGAACCTATTTGTTTTGAAAAATTCAGTTTGTGAGCATAATCACTCAAAATTTGGAGGAGTATAGCGCTAAATGCGTACATTTTCATAAGTTTGGGGTGTGATCCATCTTCTCCACCGGAAATGCAGATTGACTTGATATTTACAGCTTCCGTAAACCTGCAAGATCACATTGCATTCAAAACTAATTATCAGACACCCGTTGTATCTATAAACGCCGTCAATCTGCCCTGTCTTTCCGCCTTACGGAATGTAGATGATCATCTCTGGATCGTCATCCTGGCTACACAAGAATCGTGAATGATCCTGACGTTCATTGTAAGGCTTGAACGGATATTCGGCGTGCAGTGGATCAAGCGCATTTAAAACACGTAGCTTGCTGGTGTCAATATATGGGTATAATGATTCTCCATTGGCGTCTTCTACGTCGTGTTCGTGGTCATGGTCGTGGTCATGGTTGTGGTCATGACCGCCGTGCTGCTCGTGCTCGTCGTGGCAATGCTGCATCTTTTCTTGTGTGTCGCTTGTCGAATTGAGCAAAAACCTTAAATGGGACAGCAAGCGCCCACCAATATCACGCGAGGTTTTATGGGTGCAAGGTACCGTTGCATCAGATCTGATCCACAAGGTTGAAGCTCAGAGGTCAATAATGGAGAGTGAAAATGCTGTTGGCGAGGTGGAGATTGGAGAAATGAGAGAAGATGGAGGGCTGTTTGGTGAATGTACCGACATATCCGATAGGAGTTTTGTAGATATTGACGGTGGAGACACGTTTTCCATAGGGATTGACGAAGATGGTGCCGTGATTGGATGGGGGAGTGGCTTTTATGGAGAACTATTACATGCTGATGATGATTTTGACCAAGAAAATGACGGCGAGGATGACTATTATGTTCGAATCACGCTACCTCCAGAGCGACTTAATGTACCTGAGCGATGTGTTCGTGTTTCCTGCGGTATGAATCACGTATTGACCGTGTCCGCATCAGGTAAATGGTTCTGTTGACGAAGGACTACCTTGTCAGGCTCTTATCTTTTGGATGGTGGAACAGGAATAGTGTATGCCTGGGGTTGGAATATGTTTGGACAAACAGCAAATTCTACGTGCAAAATTATATCCGTTCCTACGAAAGTGGAATTTCCGCAATGTATCAGCATTAGGGCGGTTGCAGCTGGGGGAATGCACTCGCTCGCCATTGACCACGCTGGGCATGTGTGGAGTTGGGGACATAATTTGTATGGTCAGTTGGGTATTGGGTCGGAAAATGAGCTACATCGAGTGCCATCGTGTGTTGCTTTAATTGAAAATGTTCAAGCGCGCCAAATTGCAGCGGGATGGGGGCATAGTGCTCTTGTCTCTGAAACAGGAAAGCTTTACACTTTTGGGTGGGGGCTCTATCATCAATTGGGCCATGGCTCTGTTAAAAATCAACACAAACCACTAATTGTCGGCGCTCTGCGAGGTATTGGCGATAATTTAGATGGTGGGATCGTCCAAGTTGCGTGTGGAAATTGGCACACCGCCGGTAAGCAACACATTAGAAATTGCGAAGTGGATGTTTGATGAGCTAAGTTATTGTGTATATCGACTTGGTATCTGAAGTGCGAACGGCTTCTGGTGACGTGTACACGTGGGGATGGGGAAAAGATGATCAATTGGTAAGATGAGCAGATGAACCTTGAACGATTTGGCAGCAGTGCGCCAACTACCATACACTAACGTGGACTCTCCAGGGTCATGCAAAAACACATTTCCAAGTTTACCCTCGAGTTGTAGCAACAGAGGACGGCTATTTTGATGTAGACGATGTGGGGCATGCGGTGATTGATATTTCGTGCGGACAGCGGCATACTATAGTGTTATGCCAAAACGGAGACGTTCACATTTGGGGTAGAAAAGCTGGTTGTGATGTGAGTACTACTAGGATTACAACAACCCGTGAAAAAATCCATAAGATCGCATCAGGACATTCAAGTGTCTTCCTTCTTAAAGAGATACAGACAAACAACAAAGGCAGCTTATTTCAATGCAAATGTATATAATTAAGACTACGTGGGACAGTCCACCAAAACGAGCAAATTCGGCAAAATGGTAGAACAGACGTCAACAGAAACACATGCATTGAAATGCACCAAAATGGTTGTGTCGTGGCTTGGTATAATGGAGCAACGCCTTACATGATGGAGCAGTTGGTGCCACAGCCACCGCAAGCACCGCCACTGGACGCTTCGGCTTCGAATGGTCCTGGAGCAGTCTTCTTCGGTGCAACGCTGGCGCTTTCGTATCCCTCCAATGTCTTTACTGCCCCAGAGATCTCGTTCTTGACTTCGACGGCAACCGTGGTCACCTTGTGCGACAGCGTTTCGGAAGCATTTTTGACCTTTTCAATGGAGCTCTTGGATGCTTTTGAAACCTTTTTAGCGACTGGCTCAACGACCTCAGAAACCTTTTCGGCATATGGTTCAACGGCATCGGAAACCTTTTCGACATATGGCTCAAAAGCATCGGAAACCTTGTCGGCAATATGTTTAGCCTCCTTTTTAATTGGCTTCACCGCAATTTCGACCTTCTTCGTCACACTCGCAGTTTCTTTCTTCACATCCTTCATAGCCTCCTTGGTGTGTTCCTTAACCTCCTCCACAGCCGCCTTGGCGGTTCCCTTCGCCTTTTCGACAAACGATCGGTCGTCTTGGACAGGATCCACATTCCAAACGGGCTGTTTCTTTTGCGGTTCCACAGACTTCACAGCCTTCTTCACTTTTTCCGCAACTTCAGCAGCTTCTCCCTTGACCTTATCAACAAAGGATTCGTCCTTCTTCTCAGTCTTTGACTTTACTTCTTCGACAGGAGAAGTATTCCATGGGTTATACGAAGCATCAGCGGAGGCTGCAGCAGTCTTCACTGGTTCCATGGAAATCGTCTCCACATGCGCGATTTCCGGTTCCTTCACTGGTTCCGGGGTGGACGAGACGAATCCTTGAGTGAAGCCGTGGCTTGAAGAAGAAGAGGAGGATGACGACGAGGATGATGAGGAAGAGGTGGTGACCTTGCTGACGATGTTCTTGGCAGAGGACTTGGCTTGCTCGACTGCATCAAACGCAGTGTCAATCACAGGCGTGACGTTCCATGGGCTGGCTTGGGACATCTTGTTCTCTCTCTTGGTGTGTGTTGGGTGTGCAGAATGCGTTCGACTTGTGCGCTCGGCGGTGTTTTCCCGTTTGTGCGCAGCGGTGCAGTGGGAAAGAAAAAAAATAAATCAGTCGGCTCCAAAACCAGCGGCTACGGTACGCACTTCCAATTTGTACGATTCGCAAATCAAAAAAATGTACGCATAACACGAAAAAAAGCGGCCAAGAAAATCCAACTCGATTGGAAATTGCAAGCGAAAAAAAAAGAAGAGGATGTGGCCAGTGTACAAAAACCTTGACTCAGTTGCCTCGGTTAAGTGTCATAGAGAACCATCTGGTTGATGTTGTGCAAGTTGGAGGAAACTTCTTACCTCCTTGTTAAGTAACGAGCTACCAAAAAACTAAGAAATCAGCACCATTGTCTTCATAATCAATCTATTGAGTGCAAATGCGCCATAAACTCTGGAAAATGATATACTTCAATTGTGAACCAAGCTTTATAGCCACGATTTTTGCGCACGTGTACTGGTCTGTCGTGTAGCCAACCGTGGCTTTGTTTTGGTCCAGTGTAGACGGTGTGGATGAGTTGTCTGAACCCACAGTCGAATCATAGGCAGAGAAAAACATAACGGGGTAGGGCTTTGTACGCAAGCTCAGAAAATTGTACGATCATGGCAATCAAAATGCGCATGGTCCAGCCAATCTTAAATGTTTGTGAAAGATATGCATGGCACAGCACCATAGCAGATGACATGGGTGCAGTGTCACAGTTTGTCGAATTTGAAGGCTGAAGTTGCCGATCATGTTAAACTCTGTACCGTGCCATGGCTCCAAGTAACAAAATAGGAACGTCAGAGATGGCTGGTGGTCTAACTGTGTAAGATCCTTGGATTAAATTAGCCAATAACCTTTGTTGAAATCAGAAAATAGGTATATAACCCGCTATTTGGGGGAATCAAATGCGACCAATAACCCACTCGTTTTTAGATGCAAATCATATGATATTTTCCAGATTTCTTGACGTCTATCCCCCATTTCTCCTGCACAAAGTCTCCAAGCTGCTGGCAGACAACTACTATGAAATTTTTCGTGACTTCAGAGATAGTGTCCAAGCAAAAAATAATTTCAAGCAAGGCGTCAAGAGCAATGCTCACGTGGCCTCACTACAAATTCAAGATGCTGCTCGACTACAAGATGTGACTCTTGACAATTCGGTAATATTGTTATAAATCGTGCGATGGGTGTCCGCAATCCTCGAGATCTGCTTTCTACATACCATTTCCACCAACCTGGATAGTCCTGGATTGTTGTACTTGAGACCAGAACCAATGTCGATCTCTTTGGACATACACTGTCATCGTTTCGCATCCGTTCTTGGAGAGAAGAATGGTGTTCATTGTGGAGGATCCGAAGCAAGTTTCTACTTCTATCGATAAGGATCTGTTCGTTTAAAAAATCGGGTCAAAGTGTATCCTGTAGGTAGGAGAAATGGAAGATAGAGATTAAGTAGCGGATAAAATATTAGCATTTAAAGCTTAGTTACAGAACTTTGTGGGGTTCCGCTTCACTACAAACCCATCAATTCACTTTACATTTTCCTCAGCTTCCCACCAAGCATCCTTAAAGTAAGGAGCGGGAGATTTCTTGAATCTGCGCATATTCTAAGTCTTCGCTATTGTTCATGTAACTGCTACCAGTTACGACCGTACTTTGTAAAATCCGGCTGGATCCAAACCATTGCCAAATCTGGGTGCATCTGAGGACCCATTGTATCGTTAACAAGCAATCCGCGAGCCAACGGTGCCAGTTTTCAGTTGTTTTCCTAAACTCAAAAAATCCGCAACTGCCTTTTAGCACATAATATTTTGGCATAGGATAGTTTTTTATTTGTAATGATGAACAAAGCAAACAGCGTTCAAATCGAACTAGTGGTTGTCGAGTAATTAGCAGTCAAAGATGAGTATTCGCTTCCATTTTGGCATTGTTTTAGCTTGATGGTCATCGTTTTTATTTCTTTTGATTCATAATTCGTTTCATATATGTCATTTACCCTAACCATATTGAATAAAATGAGCTCTAATATTGTCAAGAGTGTTTGTCGTCCAAGTAATTTGGCGGCAATCTTCGAGTTATTGGTGCAATACTGTTGGTGTCTTAAGCCACTCTTCAGCACTTGAGTTCCATACTATGTGCTACAGAGTATATCATTGGACAAAAATGGTATTGTGGTATTTTTTATGTTCTGAACGACCTTGAGAATCGCAAAATCGATGACCATCTGACAGAAAATGCAAATTTTGTCGTACCAGTTCTCCTCTCTGGATGCTACGACTTGGATAATAATCACGGGAAACAAGTTTTCTTGGACGGATCTGTTTCGAACTGCCACACATTTTCGTAGAGCACGAATAGCGGATTTTTTGGATTTTGGCCAACCTAAGAATTAGGCTGTTTTTGGCTCCCTTGACTTGCGGATTGCTTGTTAATAACCCGCACAATAAGCGGCGTATCCACAATATCATATCTTAATCATAAATAACGTATATATCGTATATAACGGATCTACCCTCCGCAGCTGTCCAATTGAAGGTGATACACAAGGGGAGAACAGGATCCTTTGATTTGTTCACCAACAAAAAACACGCACAAGCGCAATCTGTTAGCAAGATGAGTAAGATGAGTATGGTGAGTCTCGGTGTTGGTGCAGCGTCAGCCGCAGCCCTGTACGTTGTGCGTCTCCGTCGGTCGGTGTACTCGACGCTAGCGAAGCACGTGAAGCCGCCGGTACTGCCTAAGCGTCCGCACATGGTGCCGTTCGGTGCTGTTCCAGGCCAAAATCGTGGTTCCGATCCCATGAAGCCCATCCTGTACATCGAAGACCCATATTTTTACGTACGTGACGATACGCGCAAGAATGAGGAAGTGCTGGAGCATCTACGCAAGGAAAATGCATACACGGAACTCAAGACCAAGCATCTCACAAACGTGCGTGAGAACATTTACAACGAATTGCTTTCACATGTCCAGGAAACGGATGAGGAGTACCCATATCCGCATGGTCCCTACCTATACTATACGCGCACGGAGAAAGGAAGTAGCTATGTCTATCATTGCCGCAAAGCCAAGACCGCAAACGCCCCTGAAGAACTTTTGCTAGATGAGAATTTCATCGCCAAGGGGCAAAATCACTGTCAAGTCACGCGCGTGCAGCCTAGTCCGGATCATAAATACTTGGCGTATATGGTGGATTTCAGTGGCTACGAGACATACACAGGCCATATCAAGGACTTGACGACGGGCGAATTACTGCCGGACCGTATTGAGAACATCTCGAGTCTGCAATGGGGAGCGGATTCTAGTGTGTTGTATTATGGCACGCAGGATGAGGCGCATCGTCAAGACAAGGTGTGGCGTCATCACGTGGGCAGCAGCAAGCCCAATGAGCTACTTTACACAGAGAATGACGAGCTCTTCAGTGCGTATTTCGGCAAGTCACGCAGTGGCAAGTACATGTTCTTGCAGTCGCAGAGCAGTGAGACGAGTGAAGTGTCGTTCATTGACTTGGAAAACCCATCGAAACCCATTGAGTTGATTGCCAAGCGTCAGAAAGGGATGTTGTACTCAGTGGATCATCACGATGCAAATTTTTACATCGTTACGAACAAAGACAAGGCGACCAACTTCAAGTTGATGACTGTGCCTGTGGCGACGCCATCGATTGAGCACTGGTTCGACGTGTTCCCATATGATGAGAACATCAAGGTGGACGACATTGACTGCTTTGAGAACTTCATGGTCATGACTGGACGTCAAGGCGGGTTCAGTCAGATCTGGATTGTGAATGTAGTGGGGCCAAACACGCACTCTCGCCATCGTATTGAGTTTAACGAGTCGAGTTATATGGTGTCAGGATGGATCAACAAGGACTATGACACTACTAAGTACCGATTAATTTACTCGTCGATGACGACTCCACGGACGACTTACGATTATGATGTGAATACTCGCGAATTGACGTTTTTGAAGGAGAAACCATGTCCAAATTACGATCGATCTTTGTACAAGTCGGAGCGATTGGAAGCCACGGCTACAGATGGAACGGCCATTCCCATCTCGATCGTCTACCGCGCCGACAAGCGCACGAAGGATCGCCAGGCATTACATCTCTATGGCTACGGGTCGTATGAAATCTCTATCGACCCGAGCTTTGTGTCATCTATCTTGCCGCTCTTAGACCGTGGTGTGATTTACGCGATTGCACATATCCGTGGTGGTGGTGAAATGGGGCGAACATGGTATGAGAGTGCGAAATACAAGTCCAAGAAAAAAACATTCACGGATTTCATCGACTGTGCCGAACACTTGATCAAGATTGGCTACACGAGTCCGAGTAAAATGACGTGCGAAGGACGCAGCGCTGGTGGGCTGCTTATGGGAGCGGTGCTTAATATGCGTCCAGATCTCTTTAAGGCAGCTATTGCGGGTGTCCCTTTCGTCGATGTGATGAATACGATGTCGGATGCCTCGATTCCATTGACGACTGGCGAATGGGAAGAATGGGGTAACCCGAACGAACTCGAATATTTCCAGTACATGCTGAGCTACTCGCCGTATGAAAATGTGAAGCAGCAGGCGTACCCGAATATCCTCATCACAAGTGGGCTGTATGATCCACGTGTTGCCTACTGGGAACCCACGAAGTGGGCCGCCAAGCTGCGTGATGTGAAGGCCGATCAGAATGAGATACTCTTGAAGATGGATCTGTCATCGGGCCACTTCAGCGCTAGCGATCGCTACCATTACCTGAAGGAGAAGGCGTTTGACTTGTCGTACTTGCTGGATCAACTCAGTCTGGTTAGCGAGGATGACAAGAAGCCTGCCCCCAAGAAGTAAGTGATTTGGACTGAAGGTTCTCACTACTTTTAGCATGGCCACCCATGGTTATTGCACTAGGTACATGTTAGAACTGATTGAAGGCCTCAAGTGAATGTATGCGTTTCATTTTGCTGCAATAAAAAAGTGCCTCACTTTCTTCGTTTTCGATTGCTATCTGTGTCCTCTACCTGTTTTGACGCTAATGCTTCCTTCTTCTCCTGTGCAATTTGGGCAAAAATGTGGAGTTCTTTCTTAAACGCCTCCCGCTCTGTCTGTTGGACTCCAAGAATTACAGAAGTGCAATCTTGGAGTGCTTGGCATAAATTAAACCGCGCGTTGTAAAAGTGCTTCATTGCGACATCATCCTTCAGTGGCGAACAGATCTCGCTTTTTAATACTGTCTTTATGTGACCTGTGGAGACACAGACTTGAATTGAGTCCGATGGAATGTATTTGAGGATGATACACCGCACATGACCCATCGCTTTGGGTTCGTTGCGATATATGGTGACGATATTCCCCACCGCAAATCGAATCCGCTCCAGTTGCTCTTGAAACTCTCGAAATATAAGGGTCTGCTTCTCCACGACCAATGGAGACCAGATTTGCCGAGGAAATTCTCTGGGTTTGGGAATAGCCGCCCATGGCACCAGAGCAACTTTCTTCTCAGATGGCGTACCTTTCGGTGGCTGTTCTTTCCTAGTTGTGATGCTGGATTCTGCTTTCCGCTCTTTGTCAGTAACCGTATTGGATAGTGATGGCGGCTTGACGAACTTTGGGACCTCTACCTGGAAGCTCTCACCGATTTTTGGTTTCTGAGGACCCAAACCAGACCGAATATCGTTGTTCTTTACAATCTCTAGCGCTTTTTTCGGCGATCGTCCTGGATAGTACTTAAAGCGGCATACGTAATACGGTTTGTCGCCCTTTTCACGAAACCCACGCTTGATCTCACGTTGAATTTCTTCATATTCTTCAGGTGATACGACATGGCATACCCCCACCACGGCGTCGACATGATTCTTGTCTTTATGTGGTGTGAGGAACACTTCTTGGTCCAGAACGCCACCTTCAATGATGGCCAGCACTTCATCACGCACATCTTCTGGTTTGTAGTACCACTGCGCTGTGAAAGAGATCGCGCGATTCTGTGAGTACTGCACATGACTAACTAGCGCCACGTAATGATTGTCCGGATCGCCAGAGTCTAGTAGCACGCAATCGCCCACTTCAATGTGCACGTACTCGCCTGGCGTGTCATCGTCGTCGTCGCTGTCTGTCTCATTGTCATGCTTGGATCTATGTGCAGCTTTCCCATTGACTTCCTGCTTTTTAGTGGTTAATTGCAATTGTTTCTTCTTCGGTGGGGTCTTTTCCTTCAGCTTGGTGGCTCCTCGTGTACGGCGCCGCGTTTCCACCTCGCTCTCTGTGTCTGTGTCATCGATCACTATCTTCTGATTGGTGCGTGGACGCGTCACGCGCTTGGTTGCCAGTCCTGCCTCTGTTGCTTCATCTTTTTCAGCATCACCACCATGCTTCTGTCCGTCTACAATAGTGCTGCTGCTCTCTGGTGTCTGCTGTTTCTCTTCGGTCTCATTCGACGCAACATAATCACCATCACGATCAGCGGCTGCCATGGCAGCTGCGAAAATGGTAGTTTACCTAAAGCAATGCGGTGTGATCGCACTCACTCACACACACACACGCTCGCCTACTGGTAGATAGAGATGCTACCAGAGAGAGAGCAACAGTGGCAGCAGATGCCCCGACGCACTTGTGATGTCTGCGCGCGCTTGCCCAAATAACCAAAAATGTGATGCCTGCGCCGTTGCTACCTCCTCATTCACATTTTCTACCAATCAGAAGATGTTTTATCTTTGTTTCCAACTTTAGCCAGTGAATAAAACAGGTCGCCCATGGTATTTTATGTACTGATGAAAGGTTGAGAAACAAAGACAACGACATGAGGAAAGAAAGAAAATGCAAATATAAGCGGTGGAGAAGCCACGCAAAGAGTGCTTAGTCGAGAGAGAAAAGAGTAAAAGCAATCACAGTTGGGTTTATATAGTGTAAAAATCCTGTTTTCTAGTTACCCATTAATCCCTACCGTTGACATTGGCGACATGCTGGCGACAGTAACTGGAGGAGATGGGCATGAGGTTTCACACGGCGGTTGTAAGGAGTGATTTCAAATCAAAACCACACCCAAAGTCATATTTTTAGGGTTAGGTACTTAATATCAGAAAAAAGAAAGCAGTTACGCACGCAAGAAGAAGAACAGAGAAACGCAAAAAAATCCAGTAAAGAAAATTTGGAAGCAGGAAAGAGGAACAGAGGCAGGGACCTCACGTTGGTTCAATTCCGAGTTGGCCTCAGCCTCTCACTTTCAAATTAACCAACTACCGAACAAGTGGCTTCGACCTCCAAGCAAAGCCTATATTTCGTCTCGTTATTTGGTCCGTCAGCCTTGCTCACAAGCGACAAGTCTCTACGCCTCCTCATCCCTATTGTAATGGGTTTCCATTACATATCAGACCCAGCGGGTCTGAAAACGGGCTAAACTCAAATGGGTTTGATAATCTAACACATACCTGACCTCGCACGCAAGGGACAAGCGTAGCGTCGACATGTACCTGACTTTGCGTTCGAGGTCAGACGACATTACATACCTCAAAGTCATTTCAATACATTAAGAGGGAAAGTTGTGACGATTACTTGGTTTCCGAGACGCTGATTGGACAAAAGTCGATTTGACGGATTCTGATTGGCCGAAATACGAAGAACTTCAAGGACGTTGGTGGGCGGAGGTGGCAACTTGATGGCAAAATGAAAAGTGAATTAGATGGAGGACTTAGTTCGCT